>CM021109.1:403220773-403796558 GCA_007115665.2 Sequoiadendron giganteum
TTCGTGCACGTGCTCTCAGACCTTCAGCTTTCCTTTTCAACGTGCAGACAGGAAACAGGAAACAAATAGTATTTTCGCCTTGCTTTCTCCAAACAGAAAAGGCCCACGTCATTCCCTTCCACTTTTCCCGCGCCGCACAAGAAACTTTCCGACAATGCTAACCCGCCAGCTTTCTGCGCCCGGCAACGGGCAGGAAAATGCACCTAACGGTGTCGTTAACTCTTGCCTGACCGTAGATCAAACATTTCATCCCCTCTACCGGTTTTAGGCGTTTGGCGGGCCCCGCACTACGACATCTCGTCATGTTATGTATGTATCCATACATGTTCATGTGTATGTTTTTCATGCGTTTTTCGATGTACATAGGTGAATTTTGTCTAGTAGTTAGCCGGCTCTCGAGGAATCTGCCTTATGTTTTAATAATAACAAAATTGGTAAGAAAATGAATGAAACTCAATAGAGTCTAGAAGTGGAAGAGGGTGCTAAGGTAGATAGGGGTAGTAGGGTCTCCTCAATGGTGAAAGACCTCATCTCATTAACCTTCATGCCAGCAATAGGTAATTGAAACCATCTGAGGCTAAAATGGAAACTCAAGTGTGCTCATTAGCCGAAGGCTCTACTGATTCCTTAAAGACTAATAATCATTTGATGGCTAGTTTGAGCATATTGGTAGAAGGTAGCTTGAATAACTCGTTGAAGGATATACCTATAACTAATTATATTGTTCATGGCTCCTCTGACCAAATAATAGACTTTGTTGAGGATTCAAGGGAGCTAATAAACCACTCTTCCTAATATATAAATTTTGTGTTCTCAAATAATGAGACTAAAGATCAAATATCTCCCTCAACTGACTTATCGTCCCCGAGGGTGGAAGGCAAGAGCAAGATACCTAATAGAAATTCTAAATCTAGGATGACTAACTGAGAGGATGGTAAAGTGACCAAATATGAACCTAATGTCTTCTAGGAACCGATCGTGGAAGTTGGATTCTTGATCAATGAGAATACCACTAAAATGCAGAAATCCCAAACCCCGTGCTGGCCCTAGGAGGCAAAGGAAAAATGGAAAAAGCTATAACAATTAGAAAAGGGAGCTTGCAAATTTTTAAAAATAAAAGGAAGAAAAACAGCTTGGTAATCCAAATGCCCACCTCCAAGAGGCTAGAAACGGAGGAAAAGATGTCCAAGTGTTTTGAGCACTTCAAGAGTGATAAGGAAAACTCTCCAATTGAAGATGACAATGAACTTTAAATGTACTTCCTAGAATGTCAGTGGACTTGAATCCCTTGATGGAAAATACATTATTAGAAGGTTCCTAAACATGGAAAAACAAAAGAATGTGGTTCTGCTTCAGGAAACAAAGGCAATTGGTTTTACCCTTGAAACAAATCTAAGGTTCATCTAGAATGATTCTTCCTACTATAACAATCATAATAGAGGGAGGGGCTGCCATCATCCTATCCAAGAGATGGGTGTAATTGGTAACAATATTTGGCTCCTCTCCATGCAACGAGGTTGTTAGGGTGGTGATAGAAAAAGGGGAGAAAAAAATTGGAATCTTCTCTATATATACTTCTAATGAACATAAGGAAAGGATAAGGTTGTGACAATGGTTATCCAGCTTGCTTGAGATACCCTAGATTTTGGGAGGTGATTTCAACATGATTGAGCACAAAGATGACAAGTAGGGGGGCTAGACATGGATTGGAAATGAAATGAAAGGCACTTTTGGCAAAGAATGAAGTCCAAGATAAATCTCTTTGACCCTTAGAAGGGTTGAAAAAGGAAGTAAAAGGCATGTGGTACACTTGGTGTAATGCTCAAAAAGGTGGTAGAAGGATCTATTGCAAGTTGGATAGGTTCTATGCCAACATAGATTTCATCTACTTTGAGCTTAATGAGGAGGGCCTCAAAATAAGTGTTCACCCATATACACTCTTTGATCATCACCCCATTAAGACTAAAATAAACCTGAATTTTGAACCTAGCCAAGGACTCCATAAAGAAATAAGGGTTTTTTACCTCAACACCAATCTCCTAAAGGATAGTGATTGTAGGGTTGTCATCATTACAGTGAAGGAGATAAACAAATGGATGACTAACCAAGAGGATGGTAAAGTGACCAAATATAAACCTAATTTCTTCCATGTACCAGTTGTGGAAGTTGGCTCCTTGATCAATGAGAATACCACTGAAATGCAACAATCCCAAACTCCTAAACCCTGTATTGGCCCTAGGAGGCCAAGGAAAAATGGAAAAGCTATAACAGTTAGAAAAGAGAGCTTGAAATTTTCCAAAAATAAAAGGAAGCAAACCAATTTGGTAATCCAAATGCCCACCTCCAAGAGGCTAGAAATGGAGAAAAAGATGCCCAAGTGCTTTGAGCACTTCAAGAGTGATAAGGAAAACTCTCCAATTGAATATGACAATGAACTTTAACTGTACTTCCTAGAATTTCAATGGACTTGAATCCCTTGATGGAAAATACATTATTACAAGGTTCCTAAACATGGAAAAACAAAAGAATGTGGTTTTGCTTCAGGAAACAAAGGCAATTGGTTTTACCCTTGAGACAAATCTAAGGTTCATCTGGAATGATTCTTCCTACTATAACAATCATAAAAGAGGGAGGGGGTTGCCATCATCCTATCCAAGAGATGGGTGTAATTGGTAACAAGATTTGGCTCATCTCCATGCAACGAGGTTGTTAGGGTGGTGATAGAAAAAGGGGAGCAAAAAATTGGAATCTTCTCTATATATTCTCCCAATGAACATAAGGAAAGGATAAGGTTGTGACAATGGTTATCTAGCTTACTTGAGATACCCTAGATTTTGGGAGGTGATTTCAACATGATTGAGCACAAAGATGACAAGTAGGGGGGCTAGACATGGATTGGAAAAGAAAATGAAAGGCACTTCTGGCAAAGAATGAAGTCCAAGATAAATCTCTTTGACCCTTAGAAGGGTTGAAAAAGGAAGTAAAAGGCATATGGTACACTTGGTGTAATGCTCAGAAAGCTGGTAGAAGGATTTATTGCAAGTTGGATAGGTTCTATGCCAACATAGATTTCATCTACTTTGAGCTTAATGTGGAAGGCCTCAAAATAAGTGTTTGCCCATATACGCTCTTTGATCATCACCCCATTAAGACTAAAATAAACCTGAATTTGAACCTAGCCAGGGACTCCATAAAGAAATAAGGTTTGTTTACCTCAACACCAATCTCCTAAAGGATAGTGATTGTAGGGTTGTCATCATTACAATGAAAGAGATAAACAAATGGATGACTAACCAAGAGGATGGTAAAGTGACCAAATATAAACCTAATGTCTTCCATGTACTAGTTGTGGAAGTTGGCTCCTTGATCAATGAGAATACCACTAAAATGCAACAATCCCAAACTCCTAAACCCTATATTGGCCCTAGGAGGCCAAGGAAAAATGGAAAAGCTATAACAGTTAGAAAAGGGAGCTTGAAAATTTCCAAAAATAAAAGGAAGAAAACCAGTTTGGTAATCCAAATGCCCACCTCCAAGAGGCTAGAAATGGAGAAAAAGATGCCCAAGTGCTTTGAGCACTTGAAGAGTGATAAGGAAAACTCTCCAATTGAAGATGACAATGAACTTTAACTGTACTTCCTAGAATGTCAGTGGACTTGAATCCCTTGATGGAAAATACATTATTACAAGGTTCCTAAACATGGAAAAACAAAAGAATGTGGTTTTGCTTCAAGAAACAAAGGCAATTGGTTTTACCCTTGAGACAAATCTAAGGTTCATCTGGAATGATTCTTCCTACTATAACTATCATAAAAGAGGGAGGGGATTGCCATCATCCTATCCAAGAGATGGGTGTAATCGGTAACAAGATTTGGCTCCTCTCCATACAACGAGGTTGTTAGGGTGGTGATAGAAAAAGGGGAGCAAAAAAATGGAATCTTCTCTATATATGCTCCTAATGAACATAAGGAAAGGATAAGGTTGTGATAATGGTTATCCAACTTGCTTGAGATACCCTGGATTTTAGGAGGTGATTTCAACATGATTGAACACAAAGATGACAAGTAGGGGGGCTAGACATGGATTGGAAAGGAAATGAAAGGAAATTCTAGCAAAGAATGAAGTCCAAGCTAAATCTCTTTGACCCCTTAGAAGATTTGAAAAAGGAATTAAAAGGTATATGGTACACTTGGTGTAATGCTCGGAAAGGTGGTAGAAGGATCTATTGCAGGTTGGATAAGTTCTATGCCAACAGAGATTTCATCTACTTTGAGCCTAATGAGGAGGGCCTCAAAACAAGTGTTCACCCATATACGCTCTTTGATTATCGACCGATTAAGACTAAAATAACCCGAAATTTGAACCTAGCCAGGGACTCCATAAAGAAAGAAGGGTTTTACCTCAACACCAATCTCCTAAAGGATAGTGATTCTAGGGTTGTCATCATTACAATGAAGGAGATAAACAAATGGATGACTAACCGAGAGGAAGATAAAGTGACCAAATCTAAACCTAATGTCTTCCAAGAACTAGTTGTGAAAGTTGGCTCCTTGATCAATGAGAATACCATTGAAATGCAACAATCCCAAACTCCCAAACCTCGTGTTGGCCTCGGGAGGCCAAGGAAAAATGGAAAAGTTATAACAGTTAAAAGAGGGAGCTTGCAAATTTCCAAAAATAAAAGGAAGAAAACCAGTTTGGTAATCCAAATGCCCACCTCCAAGAGGCTATAAATGGAAGAAAAGATAGCCAAGTGTTTTGAGCACTTCAAGAGTGATAAGGAAAACTCTCCAATTGAAGATGACAATGAACTTTAACTGTACTTCCTAGAATGTCAGGGGACTTGAATCCCCTGATAGAAAATACATTATTAGAAGGTTCCTAAACATGGAAAAATAGAAGGATGTGCTTTTGCTTCAGCAAACAAAGGCAGCTAGTTTTACCGTTGAGACAAATCTAAGGTTCATCTAGAATGATTCTTCTTGCTATAACATCAATCATGAAAGAGGGAGGGGGATGCCATCCTCCTATCCAAGAGATGGGTGCAGTTGGTAACAAGATTTGGCTCATCTCCATGCAACAGGGTTGTTTGGGTGGTGATAGGAAAAGGGGAGCGAAAAATTGGAAGTTGCTCTATTTATGCTCCTAATGAACATAAGAAAAGGATAAGGTTGTGGCAATGGTTATCCAACTTGCGCGAGATACCCTGGATTTTGGGAGGTGATTTCAACATGATTGAGCACAAAGATGACAAGTGGGGGGGCTAGACATGGATTGGAAAGGAAATGAAAGGCACTTCTAGCAAAGAATGAAGTCCAAGCTAAATCTCTTTGACCCCTTAGAAGGGTTGAAAAGGGAAGTAAAATGTATATGGTACACTTGGTGTAATGCTTAGAAAGGTGGTAGAAGGATCTATTGTAGGTTGGATAGGTTCTATGCCAACAAAGACTTCATCTAATTTGAGCCTAACAAGGAGGGCCTCAAAATAAGTGTTCACCCATATACGCTCTTTGATCATCACCCCATTAAGACTAAAATAACCCTGAATTTGAACCTGGTCAGGGACTCCATAAAGAAAAAAGGGTTTTACCTCAACACCAATCTCCTAAAGGATAGTGATTGTAGGGTTGTCATCATTACACTAAAGGAGATAAACAAATGGATACTAAGGCATTTAAGCCCTGTCGAAAGATGGGAGCACAATGTGATTGGGTGGAAAAAGTTGTTCCAAACCATAGGGAAAAAAAGAGCTATAGACAAGAGAAGGCTAGAAAATGAGCTTCAAGAAAAATTGCTAATAGAAAAATCAAATGTACAAAGGGAACCAAGGAATGAGACCCTAAATGAAGCCTTAGACATGGCTAAAAAAAGCCTAAGAAGGTTGCAAGTCAATAAAATTCAAGGACTAAAAGTGAGAGCCAAGTTAAATTGGCTAAACTGTGGTGAAAAAGGTACTAACTTTTTCTTTAGATACATCAAGGAAAAAGGGGTGAAAGAGAAGATAAACCAAATTTGGAATGAAGGAGCCCTCCACACAGCTCAGGAGGATATTTTATAGCAATTCTCCATCTTCTTTAAAAATATTTTCTCCTCAAAAGGAGGGGATGAGGAATGCCATAAGGTCATGGCCTTTGTTAGGCAGATCATTCCCAAGAAAATTTCAAAAGAGGATGTAGCCAAACTGGCAAAAGGAATCTCCAAAGAAGAAATCAAAAAGGCCATTCAATCCATGAGCAATGACAAATCTCGAAGGAGTGATCGACTTCCTATTGAGTTCTACAAAACCTTTGAAAACTGGATTTGTGATGATCTCCTCCAAGTGTACTTGGAGAGTCTGAACAAAGGCTCCCTATGCAAGAACATAAATAAAGGTATCATAAAATCGTTACCAAAAGAGGGCGATAAAACCTCGATAGAGAACTAGAGGCCAATCTCACAACACACAAATAGGATTTATCAAAGAAAGATACATATTAGAAAATATGATCACAAGTTGGGAAGCCCTAGAATGGGCAAGGCATTCCAATTAGAACTAAATTGTTCTCCTTTTCGACTTTGAAAAAGTATATGATAGAGTAGAGTGGTCCTCCCTAAGGACTACTCTTGAAGCTTTTGGGTTCCCTAATGCATTTTGCAACATGGTGGACATGCTATTAAGGGATGGAGTGGCTCAGGTGGAGGTGAATGGCTCACTCTCTAAAGAGATCACCCTAGAAAGGTCCATCAGGCAAAGGTTGCCCCCTTGCCCCAGTCCTCTTTGTTATTGCCTTAGATGCAATGCATTATTTGCTAAGAGAAGACACTCTCTCACCAAGAATTAAGGGCATAAAAAATTGAGATCATAATGAATTACTGAATATCCAATTTGTTGATGACACTGCATTATTTGTGGAATTGAAAGAAAACAATATGGAAAGCTTGATGCACAAGCTAAGTTTCTTTTGTAAGGCCTATAGACCCAAGATCTCCAATGCTAAGTCTATCATGTTGGGTTGGACAGAATCTCCACCTGATTGGCTTAAGAAATTTGAGTACCAATGGAGGGCCCTCACATGCAAGTAAGATACTTAGGGATACCTTTTGCTGACAACCCCAACCTTGAAGACATGTGGTTGTGGATCAAATCCAAAATTGAAAAGAAAATGAATGGGTGTAATAAGCAATATATGTCCCTGGTTGGTAGAATTTAGGTCTGCCAGAAGATATTGTCCTCATATAACATTTACTTTGCCTATGTTTGGGTTTTCAACAGTTATCAAGTAAATGAGATACGAAAGAGGATAAGGAGCTTCATGTGGTATGATGGGAAGGGGAAGAGAAAGAAGCATGTGGCTAAGTGGGAGTGGTGTTTCCTGGAAAAGAAAAATGGAGGTTTAAATCTAAAGGACTTGAAGCTACATGGCATTGCATTAGCAACAAAATGGATCGTTAATTCCCTAGATGGTAATGAACCTTGGAAAGTTCTTATAAGAAACAACATTCAGTTGGCTACCCCCAAGTAGGCAAAATCTTGGAAATCGTTGCCTTTCAGTGATATTCTCTTAAACAACTACTCATTCTCCCTTGCTAGCTCTCGGGTCTTTAAAAGCCTTTGGAAGGCATGGGAGCTGGTCAAACATATGGTAGTCCTCACTAACAACAAGACTAATATTAATAGCAACAACTTATGTCAAAGCTTCAGTTACATTTGGTGGAACTTGGAACTTAATGGGAAGTCTCTTGCTTTACTTCAAGGGTGCTCGGCCAAAAAATGGGCTCAAAAGGGTATTTGAACTTTCAAAGATATTGCTGACAATGGGCATATTAGAACCTAGGATTCTCTCTTTAATGAATATGAGCTCCCCTCTCTAGTCGGAGAACTTAATTTTAAAAGAAGCCTGCAAGGGCTTGCAACTTCCCTCCTCCTCGAGGATTGGTTGTGCTCATGATCTTGATCTAAGTGGCAAGGTGTAAACCTCTATATGTTGTCAAAGCAAAAACAATCTATAAATCATTAGTTAATCACTCTTCTTTAATTGACTATATTAATAAAAGTTGGGATCTTACTTTATCTGATACTGATTGGTGCAATGTTTTCAATGCTATGTGGCATAGCATTAAAGAGCCTAAGAAGGCTTGTTTCAGATGGCTTATTTTGATTCAGAAAATTTATTTTCAAATGAAACATGATGATATTGATGGTTGTACTATATGTAGAGTTCCTGAATTGGTAAAGCATATCTTTTTTAAGTGTTTTATGCAAAAGAGATTTGGAAAATATTTTGCAATGATCTAATGATTTGGGAAAAGAATGGAAATATTAATTGGTGTGATATCCTAATTGGCAATAAAATTAAATTAAATAAAGAATTCAAATTGTTTTGGGATTGCCTATCCACTGAAATTCTTTAGCACATTTGGAAGGCTCGGAATGAGGATAAATTCAAGGGTTGTACGAGGATGTTCACCGAGTCTTCAAAGAGACTCGCATTTTTCAATGTTACCATGCAGGTGACCGTGACGTTGGAAATCTCTATGTTTTAAGTTCACGAAGAAACGGCTAAGGTCAACAAAGAAGAAATCAAGTATGGACACACTTGGCACCACATTTGCTGCCTTCATGAGGACTCTCAGTGAATTTCAAAGGATCTTCAATGAAGCAGCTGGCAAAACAAAGAAAGCAAAGGAAACTCATGGTACCAAACTCCCCATAAATGAAGGGAATAATCCAATAATGGAAGAGGTTAGATCCAATGAAGACCTCACTGATAGGGAGTTTAGCTGGGATGACTTAGAAGATGGGAGCCAAAGCAGAAACCTCTTAACATGTTATGCATATAGACATAAATTTTGTATAAAAGATAATTTTTGTAACTAATAATACCTGTTGCAGCTATGTGAGGCATAAATCCAGTATTACTAAAGCTACATAAAAGTCTAGACTGTCACTGTTGATGTGAATAAACTCTGTAAATTTTGCAAATTTTGTAATTTTGTATATAAGGCACAGCTGCTCAAGATATATACAGCAGCAAAATGTAATTATGCTGATCAGTTAGATGCTGTAGCAGCATCCAGTCACTACGGAACAATGTAATTCCTGTTTATAAACTATTATTAGTAAAAAAAGAAATTATTTAGTTTTCATCCTTTTTCTAATGATGCAAAACATCAATGCAAAAATGTAATACAAAATGATTATGAAAAGCTTTACAATTTGATGCAAAAAAAAAGAAAAGTAAAGTTATACACAATGACTACCAAAATCTTTACAATTTATGTCATGGACAGATTTGTTTCAAAGCTTAAAAAAATGACGATTAAGGTCTCCAAAAAATTGTAGATCTAGATTTCTAGAAAGGATGCAAAGATTTTTATTTAATCCCTTCCTTTGTGCAGGTTTCCCACTCCTTGCTCAGTTCTAACACTGAGCATATTTTTCACAAAGCACGCCTTTCTCTTCTCAGATCTGTCATCAAACCAACTAAAGCTCTTGAAAGACACCTTTCTTCTCATCTTTATTATCTCCATCTGGATCTTGCCTCCTTGCTGCTGCCAGAACTTTGGGTTGTGTTCGATACCATCACTCATGCCAAAGCCAAAGGTCTTAAAACAGAAAATACTAACAGGTAAATAAGAAAGTTCTCAGCCTTCTACAACAAAAAACATCATCCCTATCATAATCAAAGCTCCTCTCGGGCATCTCGACAGCGGATTTATCAACATTCTCAAGACAAATGCTTCTCCCATACGCCATTCGCCTTTAGTTTCCTCCAATGTTACCCAAAGTTTCTGGGATGGAGACGGTAGGGGACGGTGGGAACGAGTCTCCCAAGTTTCCGATTTTTCAGGTCAAATTTAGGGACGGCAGACGGTTATATAAAATATAGAAAAATTTAAAATATATAAGGAAACATCAAATATTTATATGAAAACATGGATAAAGCATGCATATATACATTATAGAAACTTAGCATATAACATTTTTGTTAAGAATTCATTGTCAATATAAAAAAAATTTCAATTACGATATGAAAATCAAAATAAACAGAACATGGTACACTGTTGCTGTCCCCCTGGCCGTTTCCAGGACGGGGACATTTCCAAGACAGAAATAGGGGGATTTAGACCCGGGGACGCATCCCCGGATATCACTGGTTTCCTCTTCCCGGACGGATTCCTCTCACCCTGCCAAAGTGTACCTAATACTTTCCCTTCATATCTCAACCCAACCCCTCTTGAGATTAGACCCTTGGTCGTTCCCCGTCTTGAAAACAATTTCAACTTCACTACTGTCAACCTTCCACCCACACCCACACCCAAACCCACCCGCATTCCCAAGTCTTGACTTCTAAAATTATCTGCGATTGGGAAGACAAACTAGTTGTCAATCTTTCCAACTGTAAGATTGCTCCTCACGCTCAACTTTCTAAAAACGGGCTTTGGCTTTCCACGAAAAATAGATTATGATGTTTGCAATGCCACCGTACCCTGCATAGAAGGCATGTCTAATAAGATCACCAAAATGCTTCATAAAAAAGCTTTAAATGTGCGTTCAAGCCCCTTTCTACCATTAGAAACATGATACTATCTACCGAAGACCCCAAAGATGTTCTTCTAAACTGTTGTCTATAAAATTAATTGTTTGTGTGGGATCCCTTATATTGGTGAGACAAGTTGTTCTATCTGCATAAGTATCAAAGAGCATTGGGTTGGCATCAAACATGAAAGGGTCATAAAATTGGCACTCGCATAATATTATTCTAGCATCACACGTCACAATCGTCTAAAAGATACACAAATCCTAGATCTAAGAACATAGTGTCTTCAAAAAAAAACACTCAAAAAAGTTATTTTATTATTAATAACCCCACTAACCTAAAATGTGATGATGGATGGAACCTAAACCACACTTGAAACCATTTATTAAATTTCCTTAAATTGCCCCTCATCCCTCTAATCTCTCCCCCTAGTTCGTCTTTATCAATCTTCCCCTCTTGTGGCCCCATCGCTCATCCTTTCTCTCATCATTTTAATCACTTATTTTTTCTATTAGTTTCACTCCTTTTCTTTCTTCTTCTTTTTGGCTTCTCTATAATCTTTAATATTTAATTTAATGTTACTAAAGTTAAAATTCATTAATATGTGTCATAATACTAATATAATAAGTCCTATTCATTTTCCCTAACTTATGTTTTCCCCTTAATCACTCTCTTTTATTTTTAGTTTTAGTTTTATTTTTCATTTGAATCAATTCTCTTTAGCTCTCCTATAAATTGCTCCTATTAAGTTGCAATCTCTTTACTTTATTTTCTTGAATTTGTTTACTTTTTTCCCATTTTTTCTTATGTACTACTGTTTTTTGACCCTCCGTCCTCCCATCGATCTTTTCTACTCCATGTCAATCCATTCTTTCTATTTTTAATAAACTTACTATGCAATATTACCTTGTTTTCATCCTCTTCTTAATGAGAGTGTGATCTGAAACATCAATACAAAAAAGCTATACACAGTTACTACCAAAAGCTTTACAATTTGATGTAGAAAAGCTATACACAAAATACTAGTAAAAGATTTACAATTAATAAATCCCTATGTTAAGTCCCTCCAAAAAGACTAAACCCTATAGAACTAAAAAAAACATCTTGAGGAAATGATCCAAAATCAGATAGAACTTCAAAATCCATCAACTTTGTCACCATTTTACACAATACAACTTGGAATTAAGTTCTCTCCAAAAGCGTACAAACTTGGAATTAAGTTCTTTCCAAACCAATCACAACCAAAAAATACACTAGCTCTATAACTAGGTAATTAAGTACTCGTTCATTCTACCTTCTCATGACTGTCAAAAGTACCACCAATAAGTATGAAAAACACAGCATTCCAAGGGGGTGTCGACTTCCTAGACTGTCACGGACTTGAGGATTTGGATGGGACATCCCTTTTCTCATGATGAGCAGCCTGCTCCTTTTGGTGCATAAAAATTTAAATAGTACCTAAGTTTTTAAGGATAATAGTATTAAACACACGTAAATACCTAAGGGATAGGATTGCCATTGCAAATTCAGCATATCATAATTATTTTTTAAAATTTCAACGGCTTTAAATTTGTTTAAATTATTTTAATAGTCATCCTCCACAACTGTCTTCAAATTTAGGAAGAAATTTTGCTGTACCACAGCTGATGATCAAAAGTAACATAGAACTTCAGAATCCATCGCATCTGTCAGCATACAAGAAGAAAGATTGCATACAACTTGGAATTAAATTCTTTCCAAACCATTCACAGGCCAAAAAGAAATAGCTAGCTATATAGCTTGGTAATGAAGGACTCATTCATTCTACCTTTTCGTGGCTTTGTCAAAAGTAAAACCAATGACTATGAGAAACGCAGTATTCCAAAGGGGGTGCATCCCCAAGGATCTAGATAACGTCCCCAACTTCCTAGACTCCCATCGAAAGGGCGCCTTGGATGCTACTTCCTTTTTATGGGGGGTGGACAGCTTGCTCCTTTTGGTGCATAAAGATTTTAGAAGTAATTTTTCAAGGAATATAATATTAAAAACTCCTAGAAATCTACAAAGGAAGAATTGTCATTAAAAATTCAGCATCTTATAATATTTTTTTAAATTTATGTTTAAGTTATTTTAACCAGCTGTTCTCAAATCTGGAAAAAATTTAGCCATCCCACAACTGTCCCAAAAATTTGGAAAAAATGCTAATCCCCCAGCTGTCCCTAAAATTTGGTAAATGATTTGCCATCCCCCAATCCAGGGCACTCGGTGAAACACAGAAATAACTTTACCATCTCTATAACCTATAGATCATCAAGTTTTGGACATCTCAACTCTGGACTTTTAAAAATTCATTTACTTCAAATGTTCAAAAAAATTTACAGCATGAATTGTAGCTGTCTTTACTATGATGATGTATCTGATACACAACACAGATAATAACCTCAGTGGTACCAGAAAAAGCTCCAGCTCTTTCTCTGATGAGCATGATTATTTGAAAGGCCTAGATAACTTTGTATGGCAATAAGATACAAGAAAACCATGCAGACATGATTTCCAGCAATCATAAACAATCTTCAAGGCTGAAAGAAATGATTAGAATATAAAAACAATGCTATCATGAACTCTGGACTTCTGGTTTTGTGCAACACATTCAGAAATCCACATCAAGTTCCGTATCTCCTGCTCTCGCAATCTCACATATGCAAAGAAGACGCCATAATGGAACTGCATGCCAGCCAAAAACAGCATAAACAAGGTAGAATAGAATTTTCTGAAATATTCTACATTGTAATACAACAATAATTTTTTATCTCCAAAAAACTAAAACGTGCTAAATAGAAAACAATCCAAGTTTCAGAGATGCCCATGCCTGTTGTTCAAAGGCCAGACAAAGCCTCTTAACTTCTTCTTCGTAAAAAGCCTTGTCAAGCATTTGAGTCTCTGCATATGATAGTTTGGAAAAAATTGCCTGATATGGTGGATACTTTTCCATAGCCCCACGCACCTATCAAAAAAATGGCTTTAAAAAGAGCACCAAAAAGAGCAAACCATGAAAGAATCCAAGATTGCATAATCATGAAATGAAAATTTTGAACATAATAGCTACCTGGTCTATGTCATCACAGACAGCAAGTTCTTCATGACCATAAGGGTAACTGTCATACAAGAACAAATTTATGAATTGGAATGCCTCCCATAACAAAAAAAAAAGAGAAACAAAATGCAAAATGATTTAAGCAACTCATGTAGCCAGGATCCAATGATTTATGTAATCCTTACAGCAGTCCAAAATTGGAATAAAGCTTCCGTCGATCATCCCGGGTCAATTCTGTTCCAATACTGCAAGGATGCAATTTCTACACTCAGCAATAACATTGATGACTTCTGTTGTTAAATCAGATATTTTAGCATCTAAAACATCTTGGCTGTAAATCAGATATTTTAGCATCTGAACAATCTTGACTCTACACAATTGAAACGACACTAAAATCTCATTAAATCAGATGTTTAAATTTTAATATATACTAGTAGAGGATCCAACAGCTGTCATGCTTACGACTGTATGAAACAAATCGATAAATGAAGCAATCAAAAGATTTAGTAATTGTGTACCTGTTTATTGTTATGTTGACAGCTCTTCTATCAGCTTCAAATGCCAATAAATTACACATTATTTCTTCAGTAGCTCCTCCCAATTTCTGTTGGCAACCAATGTATCAGAACTCAGCAGAAGGGAATGCTATAATTAAGTACACAAGAAACATTAGATGATACTCATACCTTGCAAAACCTGTAGAAATCTTCCAGATATGCTTTATAAAGTGTGTTTCGCATAATTTCTATATTCATGTCATCCAAATCCTAAAGCAGTGAATGAAAAAATTACTACAATTGGCAGAAAACCTGAGACAACTTGTGCAATAAAGTTCCACAATTAACAATCGACTGAAAAAGCAGCTAACTAGCCCCAGTAAAGCACTAAAAAGCAATATGGTTAATAATCATTCAAAGATATGGTTAAGTACCTCAGAGGTAATACACTCTGAAAAGTATGGAGCCAAAGGCGTGTCAACAAGCACCAATCTGTACAGTTCTCGCATATTCTGTGCAACTGCAAGCGTTGCAATACTGGAGAGTATCTAATAATATTAGAATCATATGTATCATGAATATGCCACATCCTAAGACTATTCCTACTATTTATAAATTTTAAAATATAACACTACCTGTCAAACATGCCCAGAGGATGGCATTTTTCTAGCAATTCATGAACATCCCTTTCATGGAGAGTGCCAGTAACAATAAGGACCACATTGTCAATCATATGACCATACCTGAAAACCATCCCAAGAAATAGGTCAGTATGAGGACACGTCTATTGTAACATAAGAGAGACCGTAAACAAGTTTTTCAAAAAACAACTGTCCAGCACAAATTTCATTTAGTATTTTGTAATTGAGTCTAAGTAATTATCTAACCACTTTATCTCAGACCATTTTTTTATTTAAGTGACAAAGGAAAGACACCTACGTGATATATTCAAGGAAAGTCGACAATGGCTCAGTCGCTTGAGAAAGCATGTGTCTGTATTCGTCCACCAGTTTCAGGGTACACTTCTCAACAATTGTTGATGTATGCAATGGTGAAGGCTCTGCAAGTTCACCCCAACAAATGAAAATTGCCTAAAGAGAGAAACATAATTTTCTCAAATGATATGTGCACGCATATGTGTGTGTGGCCATCTGAATATGCTTTGCCTGTAATATATAAAACATAAGTCGCAAAATACTTGTTCCAATATATATGTGTCTAACTATCCAAGATTGTGAATGCTTCAAAGTTGTCATGCCAGTACTATCAAGAGAAGTTTTCAATATTGGAAGCTTTCAACTCAATGCAAAATATAAATCCACGACTTTGAGATGCTACTCAAGAAGAAACACAAAGCCATACGAATTAGGTGCTAATTCATAACTGACACTAGCATCTCTCAAATCACACTTGCAATCATATTCCTATTGAACAATTATTAATAAACACAATGATGGACAAAATCATGCTAGAAAATAATTATCTGCTTCAAAAATTGCACAAAAGTAGAACATTGTTTAGAAGAAAATTCAAGCATTACATTTCTAACCTATTCCTTGGACTATCCTCATCATTCCACATATTACACGATTACAACCAACAATTATGCTCCAATAGAAGCAAATTCACAGATTATAACAACTGCATTACCTGCTTCTTTATTATCTTCTGCATCAGTTTATTTGTAACACAAAAGAACCGAAACCCTTTCCATCTATTCACAGACTGATTAATGTATTCAGTAATCAAATTTTCAGCACTAAGCACATACATCCATGCATTTGCAAAAATAATCAGCATGGTTCTTAATAAATTCTATACTCGCCAATCTGCAGATCACAG
This sequence comes from Sequoiadendron giganteum, assembly GCA_007115665.2. NCBI lineage: Eukaryota > Viridiplantae > Streptophyta > Pinopsida > Cupressales > Cupressaceae > Sequoiadendron > Sequoiadendron giganteum. The sequence continues at coordinate 403,236,706 of CM021109.1, forward strand.
TGACTTGCAAATAATTTCTCAACTTAATATCAAATATTCTATTTCTCTAAATAAATTTACATTGTAATATGTACTTTTCATCAATTAGTATTGAAGACAGCATTTAGAAATCCTGGGACAGCATCAAACCTCACCTATTAACAGTTTTCTGGCCTAATTCAAAATCAGAATATACTATTAACACTCACTACAGTGGTCACCCGTCATCCTAAGGATATTAAGTCTTCAGAAATATAGAGAACCTTACTCAATTTGTCAGAGAGCCCAAAACATGCAATGAGAGGTTGAGGGAAAAAATAAAATCTATGTGAAAAAATGTATTATCTGCGAGTATAAAAAAAATGTTTTAACTCACTTTCCTTTAATCTAGGCATTAATACATCTACTTTAAAATGCCAGGATTGTTGATGGAAATGCTTGAAGCCCTTCATCTAGCACACTCCTTCAAACGCATACCAAAGGATTTTGTTGCCCCTGAAATAGACAACAAACTATTTTTTTAAAGATTAAAATCCAGACTGGCCACTTAACTGTATCAGCTGAAGGGCATTTTGAGGGCCACATACTGGATCCTATTAAATTCATATTGTTTTGTCTCTGGTCTACCACAGGAGGTTATTTTGCCCATGCTTTCTACTAAATAGTTGTGGTTCATCAGATAAAACAGAATCTGCCAACATCATTGCTGGTTTTACCACAAAATCCATTTCTTTACCCCCACTTTACTGACTATCCCATGCCTTGGAAACCTGCTTTGTAGGGAATTACCATTTTTGGCCTATAAATTTTCAAAAAGCTTCACAACAGACTGAATTAGATGTTCTTTATTTTCTGTGGAAAAACATCAGAGTTTTATTTGCAAACCAAGCAGCCTAAATGGAAAATTTCATGTATTAAAATAGTTTCTGTGATATCCAACTTATTTGCATAGATTCTGATCCAAGCTGATAATGTTCATCCTTAACCAATTGATTGTATTGGGATATGTGATGGCCAACTAGGGCAAACGTTGGATGCATTGGGATATATGATGGCTGACTAGGGCACATGTTATCCTTATCTTAATAATTTAATACTTCCTAAATATTTTAATTTTAGGGTCAGTCAGCCTCATTGGAATTAGGAGATTAATATTGCCCAATGATGCTATTTATAGGAAATAGTGAGTAGTAGTTGGCCATCATATTACAAATTCTGTTCTTTTGTGAGACTTTTGGAGGTTGCCTTCTCAGAGTGGTTCTGCTTAATAATAATTTGTTTCTCTTATTTCACTAGTACTGTGTAGACCTGATCTATTATGTTCTATTTCAATATTAAATCTGTGTTTCTGCCATTGTGATCTTGTGGAATTGTTATAAATACTCATATGTTTCTGCTTTTGTGATAAGTAAATTCATTACTACTGGTATCAAAGCAGCAAGTTTGGCATCAATACTGGCATAGCAGATCTTTTTGTCAGAGCAAAGGCCAAATATTCCTCATAAATCAGAAAAAAATTAGGCATTTTTTTTCTGTACTTTAGATCTACCCTGATTGAGTAGCAAAAGTTTTTCACATATCATTTTTTTTTAAATTGCCAAAGTATCTAGGGTTTTCATCTGCACCACTTAATACGGGATTGAAAGCTCTGGAATTAGGTTTTTGACCTTTGGGGAATATAGCAGCCACTGGATTCATCTTGACTCAATGATCTCAAAGATATAAGTTTTACATTATCAGGTGAATTTTTCTGTGTCGGGTTCTTGTTTTCAACACCCTGCATGCTAGCCCAGTGATTGAATTCATTTTGTGCATAGATTACACCAGTACAAATTACACTCAAGGAAAGTCTAGATCAACTGCAACACTGAGCAAGACTCCGTCAAGGGAAGTAATGGAATCTGAAACCATGACAATTGAAGTGGAGCAAATACCAGAGTGAAGAAGCCAATTTGACAATCTAAATAGCTCAGTCTCAGATCTGAAAAACCAGAAGGCACAGATCGGTAGCAGCCTACATGTCATGCCCTGCAATTGTAATACCTTAGCTGACCTCCTTTATAGTGCAATATGGTGCAGATTCTTCTAATGTCTGGCCAACTCCCTTCAACTGGGCCGACACCTTTGAAATCAGAAAACAAATTAGATTTATTATATTATTTGTGGCCGACTCAGTTTCATTTAAGGAATAATAATAACAGCGATTCCCTATTAATAGACGGTAGCGCTAGACTTTAGGGGGGGAGAGGAGGGGAAGGGGGGGAACAAAACAAACCAAAAAAGCAGCAATTACTTCCTATTGAAAACATCAGTGATCATGATTATCCTCTATAACAGTGATTATACTAAGCAGCACTCAGCAGCAATAAATATATACAGACAGCGATAGGAAGAAGTGGCAAAGGAATCGAATTATATACACAAACAAACCTCCTCAAGCAAAGTCGATTAAAGGATAATGTTAATACAAATCACTTATCCTTTAATGAAGGGTCACGATTGGTTAAAGTAATCAAATAAAAGACATCAGCGATCATGATTATCCTCTATAACACTGATTATACTAAGCAGCGCTCAGCAGCAATAAATATATACAGACAGCGATAGGAAGAAGTGGCAAAGGAATCGAATTATATACACAAACAAACCTCCTCAAGCAAAGTCGATTAAAGGATAATGTTAATACAAATTACTTATCCTTTAATGAAGGGTCACGATTGGTTAAAGTAATCAAATAAAAGACATACTATAATGAAGGGACATAACCATTGGCCCCGTCGTGGGTATAAAAGGTAGAATCATTTCAAGATAGAAGGGCGTCAATTGAAGGGGAGAAAAGCGATTGGAGACAAGCAGAGTGAGTCTGGAAACAAACAAGCAAGACAGAGATCACTAAATCAGACATAAGAAATCGAGGTCTGCATTTCCTAAATCAGAATAATCATTAATCATTATTGGTGCAGCAGTCCGGTTACCCAAACTAGTGGTATGAGACCAAATTTACAGTCATATAAGGCAGCACAATTTAATATGAATGACTGTGATTGTTTAATTGGGCATTCCAGTTACTAATAATACATTGCTGCTATTGTTATATCAGTAAATACGATTAATCTTTTGATGTCATGTGCTTCCATGATGAAAGGAACTGAGACTACAAGTGGGGAACGGTGATGGGGCACTCTCCTAGGTACGCCACCTTAGATGGGGACCTGATGAGCCCAGGAGGCCAGGGGGGGTACAGAGGGTACTGCCTTTGGGCTTAGGAGAGATGGCATTTTCAAGGCACCCATCGGAATCTCACTCCTCCATCATGGATGATCAGCACAGGAGGTCAAATCATAGGGAGAAGGAAATGGTTGGCAAGATGAGGGGATAACGGAAAAGACACCTCCTAGATAGATCACCTCATATGGATGGCATGTGCCACATGAGGCCAAGGGGGGTGGTATATCCCCTCTTAGGTCTAGGGAAAAAGGGTCCAAGGCACCCCATCAAGTCACATTCTCCCATTCTCTCCTATGATTGAACCCTCCAAGGATGTTAGAGTACTTTGTGATTGAACTAATGTTTGGCCATGAGTTTATTAATATCTAATTATGGAAATCTGCTAATTATTATTATTGTGATAAATGATTCTAATCTACTAATCAGTTTGATTATGGTAAATGGTTCTAACCTGTGTGCACAGCTTCAATCAAAGAAAAGATATTCTCTAACCCCTTTGTTATTTAAATTAACTATTAAGGAAATTTGGGCAATTTTAGGGCACTCCCAATTAGGGGACATTACAAGTGGTATCAGAGCATGTTCTTGACAGCCTGCAGGACATACCTACTTTAACTGCCACTCAATTAGAATTAACTTTTCAACCTTCTTCTTAAGTAGGCCAATCATGCATTTCTATAGGCGTGTGCCTTCCATGTGTATACTTCATGTATTATGTGTATCCACATGTATGCTTCATGCTTCCTATGTATACTTCATGGATTACGTGTATTCACGTGTATGTTTCATGCTTCCTGTGTACACTTTATGTATTCAAATATATACTTTGTGACTTCGTGTATTAAAGTGTATACCTTGTGACTGACGTGTATTCAAAGTGCATACTTTGTGCCTTACGTGTATTCAAGTGTATTACATGCATTCAAGTGCATACTTTGTGCCTTATGTGTATTCAAGTGCATACCTTGTGACTTACGTGTATTCAAGTGTATACTTTGCAACGTGCGAATACTTTGTGACTTACGTGTATTCATGTGTATACTTTGTGACCTACTTGTATTCATGTGTATACTTTGTGACTTATGTATATTCATGGGTATACTCTGTGACCCACGTGTATGGTGTACATCTATGTGTTGCTTCATGACGGATGTGTCTTCAACAAAGGTGTTTATGATTACTTTATGCTTAAAAACTATCAAAATATTAGATTTCAACAACATTTCCGCAACATTCCCGCAATCCATCATGACTTTAGATTTCAACCAAGGATCCTTGAGGTAATGAAATGAGAGAAAACTTGTCTTAAGTGACAGATCTTGCCAAAAAAATCTTGGTTTTGTTTTTGAGAGATATTGGGAAATAACAATACATAAGACAATAAATTGCCCTCATACCATAGAGGATGGTATTAGCCTTATCGGAAGTAAATCGAGGCAAAGAATACTAACAAATACTCTCCAAGGACATAGGGTCAAACATAACCAAAACCATCATCACTTGGTCTAGAATTTCCGATTCCTACCAAAGTACCACAACTAAAGCTAATATCATCACAAGAAGGAGCAATATTTAGTTACAAATCTTAGTTTGTGATTGCTTGAGGACAAGCAATCTTGGGTAGGGTGGACTATCATGCCCCCGCAATTGTAATACCTTGGCCAACCTCCTCTATAGCCCAATATTATGGCGCAGATTCTTCTAATGTCTGGCTGACTCCCTTCAACTAGGCCGACACCTTTGAAATCAGAAAATAAATTAGATTTATTATATTATTTGTGGCCGACTCAGTTTCATTTAAGGAATAATAACAACAGCAATTCCCTATTAATAGAGGGTAGCGCTAGACTTTGGAGGGGGGAGGGGGGGAGTGTGGACAAAAAAACCAAAAAAAGAAGCAATTACTTCCTATTGAAAACATCGGCAATCATGATTATCCTCTATTACAGCGATTATACTAAGCAGCGCTCAGCAGCAATAAATATATACAGACAGCAATAGGAAGAAGTGGTAAAGGAATAGCACTATATACACAAACAAACCTCCTCAAGCAAAATTGATTAAAGGATAATGTTAATACAAATTAATTATCCTTTAATGAAGGGTCACGATTGGTTAAAGTAATCAAATAAAAGACATACCGTAATGAAGGGACGTAACCATTGGCCCAATTGTGGGTATAAAAGGTAGAATCATTTCAAGATAGAAGGGCATCAATTGAAGGGGAGAAAAGCGATTGGAGACAAGCAGAGTGAGTCTAGAAACAAACAAGCAAGACAGCGATCACTAAATCAGACATAAGAAATCAAGGTCTGCACTTCCTAAATCAGAATAATCATTAATCATTATTGGTGCAGCAGTCCGGTTACCCAAACTGTTGGAAATCATGTTAGTGTTCACATGTTTAATAATGTGTAAAAAATATTATAATGTGGGTAGTTGTTTGTGATAATAATAATGTGAGTTGTTAATACAACTCACGTAGAGTATTTGTAAGGATTTGAGTTGTTAAAACAACTCATTATATTTAGAAGAGTTGTTATATGAGGTTTCCTATAAAATAGGATATTAGAATCCTATAAATATGTAAATATGAATTGATTGAAAATAATAAGGAAGTACGTATCATTTTGAATTGAATCTTTTACAGCTTCTATTCTGCCTAAAATCTGATATGGTATCAGAGAATGGAGGATACCATGGGATTCACTTATTCATTTGATATCCATTATTGAGGGGTTTGCAACATGGAGTAATCATTGCTTCCCTGAGAGGCCACTAACTTGAATGCGGTGGTTTTGGCCTATGTCTCCTAGTAGTTCATCAAATCCTGAAGCCCGAATTGCTATTTTGAGGGTCTGACATAGATAGGTTGATGGAAAAGTCAAAGTGATAGCTGAAGAGTGCGCTCCATATACACGGAGTAGGCCAAGCTGAAGCGTAGTGAATGGCTTCACTGTTGACCGGTCTTGTCTAAGCTTTCTCAATGGCATTCATATTGTTTGGATTGATGAGATAAATATGATAGCAGATATTTCTTGGTTGTGCGCATACCACAATTGTATTTGCCTAAGCTGATATCCCAAACGCCCTATGTTTTGATAAGATCGAAGATTCTGTGTTTGGTGGTCACTATTTTTGGCAAGCTTCATATCAGTTTACAGTGGTTATGATCCGTGGAGTTAGCGTCTTGGTGATTGAAAGTGCCATTTCATTGGACTGTTTTTTTTGCATCAAATCTGTTCATTGTTCCTTGTGTTGAGTATTGCATTGAAAATTTTTTGATCGGAATTTTCTTGACCGATTCATGAAGCCACCAGTTTAAAGTGGGGTAATAGTTTTTGACAGTTAGTTTTTAGAGTCTACGTTTGTAGATTGAATGTTGAGTGATAGTTTTTAGTGAAGTTTTTAAAAATGACTTATTAGTTCTACCTCCATCATATCAACTTAAAAAAGACCTCTAAGGAAGTATGGGATGGTTTGAATTCTTTATTTGGATCACAAGCAATGAGTGCAAAGACGAGTTTAAAGCAAAAATTGTTCGGACTAAAAATGATGGAAGGTGATAATATTGTTCAACATATCAATAAGTTTTGTTCTCTGTTGAATCAACTAGCTGGGATAAATGCTATAGTAGATGATGATGATGCTAAAGCTATTTTGTTAAATAGCATGTCTCCTAGTTATAGTAATATTGTATCCACATTGAACAAGGTAAATGCTAGCCTAGAAGATACAATATCTACTCTAATTGATGAAGGAGCTAAGAAAATGGACCCAGTTTTAGAGGAAACTGCAATGTTTGGTACAAACAAGCCTAACCGTTCCTTCAAATCCAGTTCTTCTAAATCCAAGGGAAATTGTATTTCCAAGGATAAAATTTTATGCTACTATTGCAAGAAGAAGGGACACATTGCTATGAATTGCACTCAACGTGCTAAGGATCTTCTTGATGGCAAGCTAAATACAAATAAGGCATTGGCTGCTGATGATGATGAAGAGTGCCTTCATGGGGTAGCTAATGAAAACCCTCCACACGAAGACAGTGAGGAGGAATATGTTCTCTAAATCAAATCAAATGGAGGATGGAGGCAACGGAGGAAGGAGGACAATTAGCGTCCTCTCATCAGTCACCAACGATGAGGTCGCTCATCAACTTTGGTGACATTTTATTTCTTTTTATGCAGCATGATATAATTTGTTACAGGTTGTGTGAATAAGTCAAAATTTCACATTGTGGGGAGGAATAATACACAATGTTCCATTCCTAGTTTGTGATATGTATGTTGATTTTTATATAACTTCCTTGTTGTACAAGATGGTGGCGAACAAAAGCACCAGTGTAATGCAGTTCATGGATCTTGAAAGGGTTTGTGGGAGGATCCAGAAAACCACACGATGTGGATAGTTGATGGGTTCTTGTTCACATCAAGGTTTGTGGTAAGCCTGTTTAAAACCATGGAAGGAGAGAGACTTCCATTTGAATCAAGATCATGCGCCACAAGAGTTGGCTTACTGCAGTTGGAAGTGCTAAGGTCAAGAATGTGGGCATCATCGATATTGTAAATAGTTATATAGGAGAGCAGCTGACTACAGAGATCCTCTGATTGTCGGACTTCTTGGAAGTATGGTCGACCGGTGATAAGTTCACTGGAAGTGAAAGTGGGATAAGTTCTCGTATGTAGGTGATCATGTGCAACAAGATCTAGATAGCAATATGCAGACCTAAAAGTATGCATAGGCATATGATTCTGTTTCCAAGTTGTGTGATGATCTTACCCTCCATGTTCACACTAAGGGGGGGTGTTGGAAATCATGTTAGTGTTCACATGTTTAATTATGTGTAAAAAATATTATAATGTGAGTTGTTAATACAACTCACGTAGAGTATTTGTAAGGATTTGAGTTGTTAAAACAACTCATTATATTTAGAAGAGTTGTTATAGGAGGTTTCCTATAAAATAGGATATTAGAATCCTATAAATATGTAATATGAATTGATTGAAAATAATAAGGAAGTACATATTATTTTGAATTGAATCTTTTACAGCTTCTATTCTGCCTAAAATCTGATACAAACTAGTGGTATGAGACCAAATTTACAATCATATATGGCAGCACGACTTGATATGAATGACTGTGATTGTTTAATTGGACATTCCAGTTACTAATAATATATTGCTGCTATTGTCATATCACTAAATATGATTAATCTTTTGTTGCCATGTGCTTCCATGATGAAAGGAACTGAGACTACAAGTGGGGAACAGTGACGGGGCACTCTCCTAGGTACGCCACCTCAGATGGGGACTTGATGAGCCCCAGGAGACCAGGAGGTACAGAGGGTACTACCTTTAGGCTTAGGAGAGATGGCATTTTCAGAGCATCCATTGGAATCTCACTCCTCCATCATGGATGATCAGCACAGGAGGTCAAATCATAGGGAGAAGGAAATGATTGGCAAGATGAGGGGATAAAGGAAAAGACACCTCCTAGATAGATAACCTCATATGGATGGCATGTGCCACATGAGGCCAAGGGGGGTGGTATATCCCCTCTTGGGTCTAGGGAAAAAGGGTCCAAGGCACCCCATCAAGTCACATTCTCCCATTCTCTCCTATGATTGAACCCTCCAAGGATGTTAGAGTACTTTGTGATTGAACTAATGGTTGGCCATGAATTTATTAATATCTAATTATGGAAATATGCTAATTATTATTATTGTGATAAATGATTCTAATCTACTAATCAGTTTGATTAGGTAAATGGTTCTAAATTGTGTGTAGGCTTCAATTAGGGCTTCAATCAGAAAAAAAAGATATTCTCTAACCCCTTTGTTATTTAAATTAAGGAAATTAGGACAAATTTAGGGCACTCCCAATTAGGGGACATTACACTACAACAATTTCTGGATTCAAACTGTCAACCAAGGGAGGAAAGGGGATGCAAGGAACATGAAGTTTTTGCTGGAGGGATACTCCTCACAGTGAGATTGTCACAGCAAAGAACCAAATTAAGGTACTATACATAAATTCTCTCCCAATATTGATATGTGCAAGTTTAATGGTTCCGTTCTCACATGGGCGTCCCAAATAAAGCAATTTGAAATCTACAATATGCCTCGATTCCAATGGGTACATGTTGCTAGTCTTTATCTGGAACCTCAATGGTTTATTTGTTTGAAATGGCTCCAAGAACATCATAGGAGAATCACATGATCTTTATTCAAAACAGAATTGGTCAATCATTACAATAACTCCAATATGAGCAATTCCTTTAGTCAATTTACCATGCTTTGGCAGACAGGAGCAGTTGGCAACAACATTTAGCAAGTTTTGACATTGAGCTTGCCAGGTAAAGAATCTTCCAAAGGACCAAAACCTAAATCTGTTTGTGAGGTGTCTCGTGGATCGAATTTAGCATGAGGTAAAGCTCTTTGAGCCTAACGATATAACTCGTACTATGATTAAAGTTTGCAGAATATGGGATAAATAGCTAGCAATTAAGAAACACCCATTTAGAAACTTTTAGAAACATGGCACTTCAGAATCCTACATTCCACCACCAATTAGACTGGCACCTCAACAAATGGAAGAAAAGAGAGCACGGGATTAATGCTTTAACTGTGATGGGAAATATAATAGAGAGCAGAAACATGTAAAAAATAAGTTATTCTACATTGAGGGAACACTGGATACAATGAGAAGCTAGACTCAAAGCTAGCCAATGAACAAGAGGAGTCATCAATAGAAAAACCAATCATTTCTTGTCATGCTCTATCAGGTATCACTACACCATAAGCACTCAAGGTGAAAGGATTTTTGAAAAAAGCAGATTCCTAATAGTAATTGATTCTGGTAGCACCCATAGCTTCATCAACAGCAAGTTAGCAGCCCGTCTAAATTGCTTCATTTACCCAACGCCAGAGTTCTAAGTTATGATAGCCTAGGGATAGACTAGTTCAGGAAAATACCAAAATCAAGATAGACATGAGCATTACAAGCTGAAGAGCACCATGCTTGCCATTTCAATGGATGGGTGCTAGATGTTCAGTCGCTCACTATTTTGGAGGTTACTGAATTGAACGTATAAGAACTTTTATTACGGTTTCAGTTGGATGACACGTAGGGCTTTGAGGATTGCAGGCAAAAGCCCCACAAATGGTTAGCTCTTATCAAATGATGGGGTAGTTTAAAAAGGGGTCCAGTTTGTAGCTTGGTTGTATTTGTTAGAGGTCCATGCTACACAACTCATTCCTGGGTAACAACCACCCAACATAAAGCCCTACCACTACCCATATGTACAAAAAAAGGAGATGGAAAGGATTGTCAGCAAAATGCTCAAGGCAGGGATTATTTAGCATACCCAAAATGAATATACATCTACAATGGTGATCATCCGTTAAAAGGATGACAATTTGCACATGTGCCTAAACTATCATTATCAGTGATGATTTTCTTGATGAATTAAATAGCAATATTTTCTTTACCAAATTAGATCTCAGATCTGATTATCACCAAATCAGAATTACAGAACACATCCCAAAGAACACCTTCCGTACACATGGGGACCACTGTGAATTTTTTGTCTTATAAATGCCCCTTCCACATTTCTCAGTCTGATGAATTCAATATTCAAACCATTTCTGCATAAATTTGTGTTAATTTTCTTTGATGATATACTCATTTACAACAAATCTTGGGAGGAGCATCTTCAACATGTGGATAGAATACTTCAGTTATTGAAACAACATCAACTCTTTGCCAAACCCTCAAAATGCTCATTTGTTGTACATTAAGTGGAATACTTGTGTCATACGGTGTCACAGGAAGGAGTTGATCTGTAAACTAGGATGGATATTTCATACACTTGTCATCAACTTACAGATTTAAGAGCCTTAAAAATTGAGAGTAAAAAAAGACTGAAACTTTAGCAAATGAACTAGGAGAAAGAGACGGTAAGAGAGAATCAAACACCATAAAAGTAAGACAAGGATATCCTGCAGAATGTTGGAGGTTGGCAGCTGACATATGGAACCTTGACTTAGTACTAGAAAATAAAAGGTTTGGTTAAGCTGCAGTTCTATTTGGATTTTTCATTGATGACTTTGGGACAAGACTCTTTCTTTTTTGGGATCTGGTGAACTTCTTGTTACCAAAAGCCAGTGCTTTGATGCCATTTTTTTGTGTTTCTTGGGTGCCTTACCCAAGTTATGATTATCAAAAAAAGAATTAGTGTTTATAACAGGGATTAAATTTGAAGGTCAACCTTGCCTGTGAGGTAATTTTTTTCATCTAAGTTATCTATTCAATGTTGTCCTGCAAATGCTAGGACAGTTCATTGATGAGAAAAGGAAATGTCATAGACTAAATATGAATAACTATAATCCTCGAGAACTTTGAGTAAGGTCAAAATTTTCCCTTACACATATTCATTTTTATGATAATTTAACCTTAATTTATATGCACTTAAAGAGGGGCCAAATCTCACACAATAAAGCTCAGACATATAAATCCTACGAAAGAAGAATGAAAAGAATCACCCAAGGAATAGAAAAAATGTCAAAAATTTGAATTGACTTTGGAAGGTAGAAACTCATTTCCCTCTAAAATAAAAAATACCGAAGCCCCCTTCAGGATGCTTGCTTTCTCAGAAAGCAACAAGGAATTAACTATTAAGAATAAAGAACAGCAGGCTAAGCACACCACAAAATAATCAATGCATGATTCTTTAACAACCATGGTACTAAAACTTACTGACAATAATATTAAACGTTTGAATTTCTTCTGAGGTAGACACATAATTGTAGATGTGCATGTCTAAATTGAACAGCAACAGCGCGTCTAGGGTCTGAACTTTTAAAGTCATTATTTTGCATAGTTCAGCGGAGTTTCCTGACGAGGGGACGCAGGGACATGGGGATGGATTTCAGGGACGGGGGACCAAGGACCTAAGTTTGGGGACGGCGGGGGGATGGCGGGAGGATGGTGGCGGGGTGGCTGAAGGGCGCTGAAATACATATAGTACTTGAAAAAATAGTTATAAAAGGATGTATAAGTATAAGAATTATATATCTTGGGGACAACTAGGAGTCCCTTAGACGTCTTGAGGACACCCTGACGTCCTCAATGTCCTAGTGGTGTCTTGGATATGGCGACGCTGGTGGTGGGTTGGTGGGGAGACGTCCCCCCAAGTCCCCAAGTCTCCGAGACGGAGACGTTTAGGAAACGCGGGGTTTTTGGGGGGGGGCGTGTCCCCATGGAACACTGTTATTTTGCAAAGGATAGAGTGTGAAGCATGGAGAGAAGTAAGAAAGAAGATTGCAGGGATTCGCAGGTGCAAATTTTTAATGTCATTTTATAATATAAAGGGAGGGTAAATGGTGGCAAGTTTCCACTTGGCTCAGGACTCTATGAGTCTGATAAGGACACTGCAGTTCATATGCCATTTTTCACTGTCCCTGTCCGAGTTTGCCTTAATATACATTCCAGGGGTTTTACCATCCACAGAGCTGTGTGACTCCTCCTGTAATTAGGAGGAACTTTCAAGCTACGGGAAATACCCACCGGCTATAGAATTTCTCCACCCCCAAGCTTTGAACTCGGGTGTTTTGATATAGCTTATTGTAGCATTTGAACCCTGAGTCCCATCAGGTTAAAATTAACCCAAGCACCTTATAAGCCAAGAGTGATTCAAAAAACACAACATGAGCTTACATCTTTCCAAACCTAGAAGCAAGCTTTGGGATGCATATCCCTGAGTCAGTATCTAGACATCCTCCCTCCCTAAGGCACAAATATCGCTTTGGATTGGAATACAAAGATGGTCCCTCAGCTTTTACCCTCGAAGATTGAAAGCCACTGTGCATGTGGGTATCCAAATCCAACATTACGTGTTCCCTCACGAAATATCAGCAAAACTCCTAACTACATTAACACCACTATAATTCAACTAATGTCTGCAACTTCCTGGCTCTAGTAACAAATACACAAAAAGTCCTCGAAATGAGCATTCATGGTGGATTGGTTATCCTCTGGATAATTCAAGCACATCGAAAGCAAATTGAAGAGGTCATCCAGGCAGATTTTTTAGATTTCCACCGGCAAATATCAATCACCTATCTTGAAACAATTGTGGCAAATAATGTTTTCTTTCCTTATGTCGTGAATATAGGAAAAGATGGCAATTTCTGTCCAGATGTTTAGATCAGGTACTGTTATCATCAAGTGGATGCATATTCTACTATGACCAACTATCAAAGATCTGAATGATGCAATGTTCGCAATTCAATAAAACCCTATTGTTATTCGCCAAAAGAAAAGGAAATTTTACCGTTCTGCAAGTAGGGGCCATAGTCTGTGGCAGAGAGATGCATTTTGATGTCATCAAGAGTCTCGCATTGGCATAAATTGTTGTAATCCGCGGCTGTTAAGAGGCCCGAACGGTACCCACGTACAACAGCCTCCAGATATCCTCCATGAATATTAAATGTCAGCGCTTCGAATCCATACATGGCTCCGACTAATTGTGCTGCCCTGCAACTGCAAAATATCTAGATCGGAATTTCGGATCTCACCACATCCAGCCGACGGTAGTAAAATGATTATTGCATAACGTCTAGCAATATAGATGTGCATATAGCCACAGATAACGTGTTAAGCATAAATAGTTTACTAGCACTTGCTTCTTTTAGGGGTGCCATAAATTAGCCTTTAGGATTTTCTCAACCGGTGTGCTATGAGTTTTTCTGAGATTTGGAGATTTATTTTTTTAAGTTTCTCTTTATCTTACATTAAAATAGATGAATATGTAGGAATTTCAAAGGGAGGTATGGATATTTGGTATTGGAATGGAAACTGTAAAGGGATGTATGGATAATTGTTAATGGAATAGTTTAAAATCAATTTCATTGTTGTAAATGTATTATGTATAGTTTTTAGTATATATAACAATAAATGATATAAAAAGATGGGGTAAATGAGTTAAAAATGAGTGGGAAAAGGTCATTGAAGTCATATGGAACTTTGGTAGGAAGATTAGTAAAAGTCATGAAGGTTGTGCATGTTGGAGTGAAAAGACACTGAGAGAAAAGAGGAGGGACGACAGGCGGGGAGGGTGAATCAGTGTTATTAATCTTTTTAACAAATTTAACTGAAATTGTAATAAACCAAATGTATGTTCTCATGTATCAATGATAAACTCATTCATGTATTGAATGCAATCACATAAACTGAAATGAGAATAGTGAAACATAGCATTTTAAAGCATTAAAGCATTGAATCAAATGAACCATAGATACTCAAATAGACACAAGATATACCGAGTGGAAAACCCTCCTGGGGTAGAAAAACCACTCCTTAACCTGCTGCCTTTTTCAGGCTTTCATTTCAATAATCATTTTTGACAATGCCTCATAGGCTGATTTCTGAGCACCAACCCCTCTTTTTAGAGACACCAATCTCAAGGAGCACCAACCCCTTGTATGTTTTTCAGTAGAACATACAATGATACAAAGGATCTCTTTGTTTCCCTAATTTCTGTCAAGTGCCTCTTGACAGACAATGTGTAGAATTCTCAAATGTTAAGAATGACACTTCAGAGTTCCACCCATTATCAAGCCTTAAGATAGCTTGAGGAAAATCTCATTAAGTTTTCAATTACAATTTCAATACAACTTCTCATCAATCTCTTTTCAGTGATAAGTTCACTTTGTTTTTCTCACTCTGTTTTATACATTTTCCATGATACTATTCAAAAATAGTTAACTCACTATTTTTCCATTTCTATAGCAAAAAGTAATTAACCCTATATCTCATACAATTTTTGTGTACTTCACTGCTTTTTCTCTTTTTGTTTTGTATTCATATTAAAGCCCTAATCTCTCTATTTTCATCTTTTTACAGAATACGTCAATACACACAACTTTCGGTTACAGCTGAATCTTTCTTTTTCAAAAATAAAACAGAGGTGATCTCACATTTTCCACTTTCCTGTTGAGCAACTTTTAAGGTAAAACAGAGTTCCTTAGAGAGGAATCTTTTCTCTAGACATGAATAAAGAAAACAATATGCAAAAATAGAAGTGTGACTGAACCCTGTCCAATCGAGCAGCCTACATAGGCAGAGCTTCAACCAAGCAACATCAAGGCATGCATATGTGCATAAAGAATGACCACTGAAAACTACTGCAACTTTTTAAGTAACTAAAAGAACAATGCTCTATAACCGAAATCATATAATCATGCTTTCAAGAGTAGTTACCGAAGATTCTATGATTACCCATGAACAGAAATCACTATCCCTTAAATGTAGGAGCGGATTTAAAATGATACATTAAATATATATGCATTTTTGAGAAGTGAAATCGACATGCACCAAATCTGCTCACAAAACAACTAAACCCATTTGATTTTTCCATTTTTCAAATAGAAGAAAAAACATATATCTCCTAACAACCTTGCCAGTAGAGGTAATGCTTTTGCACAACAGTCAAAAGAAAGAATACCTGAGAATAATGATGGAGATGTTGTCATGAAAGATTTTACCAGATTTGCAGAGAAAGAAACGGCCAAGACACCTTCCAATCTCGGCCCTTCACCCAACGACAAGAAGCAGACACATGAATCAACCATTCTAATGGTCCTCTAACATTCCCCATACGTTGTCCAAGGTCAGAAAGCCAGTAAATGCAATGAAATGGCTAAGAGAATGATTCCATGGTGGCGGCCAGAATAGGGTTCCAAACCCATGATCAATGAAAACGTTAAAGAGTTTACCCTAAACTTCCAAAGCAAGCAATCAAAATCCTTTGTAAAATATGATAACATTTGAAGCCTGAAAGGATCGATATGATAATTCATAAACTCATAATGCCCTTTGAAATCTGCGGGCAGATCAAAGACTTGCATGCCAACCAACTTATTACCATTTAACAAATGATGACCATATGAAATGCCGACCAAATGATTCCATGAATTATTACAACCAAATGTCGATTTTCTTTGACATTTTATGTTTCCAAGAAACCAAAAGCCAAGTCACTTCCAATGTGGCAATTAAAAATAATCGATACCTTTATACATGTTGTCGGCTTTTAAGCCTTATGATTTAACCATCATTAGACCCGAATGCAATATAATATGCACTCCCATAGTGTGCCAAACATAATTTCCAATGCCAAAAGATATCAAATAATATCAAAGTCAATTGCCACCTTATTAATATCCAATGCCATATAATGTCCAATGTCAAATACTTTCCAAAGCATTGTGAAGTGTAATAAAGGCTAAAATCATGCTAAGTTCACAATGCCATTCCACATACCATAAACCATTATCAGTTGATTAAGGAAACCCGATAGGGTTTTCTTAAAACTGAAAAACAAACTGCATCTCATAAACCCCAAGCATCAAGAACCAGAGATCATTACCTGATGGAGTAAGATGACTCTGAATATGATCAAAAACCATTAACAATTTTATGATGCTAGAAACTGATCAAGCCATAACATATCAACCTATAGAACACTGAATCATGCCAAAAACATATAAAAAAGTGAATAACTATAGCACTAATTGTTAAACCAGAAACATGTCACCTGATCAATGGAACAAAAATCCTTTAACCAAAAGAACCTTAACCTGGATCTACTAATGGAGTCAAGAGATCAGTGCCACCAAAGATAATAGCATGAATGAATTAAATATGTCATTCAGAATTGAAGCAGATCAACTGAGTAAATAACAACCAAGATGCCAGAGTAACACATATTGTCATCAAGGAAAAATTAGCACAAGAGAGATTCAACAAACTCCCCCTTTGTCCTTAATGGCAAAAACTGAGCCACCAAGCCAAAAATAAAGCACTGGAACTGAATGCTCATAATTCTCCCCCTTTTTGTCACAAGGATAAAGGGAAGCCAACAAAGATAAACTAGAATCAACAGAGAATTTCCAAGAAGCTACAAATGTAACATTTGAGCAACAAGATATGAGCTTCAGGAAGAGCTAACCAGCTCCCCCTATCACCAAGATAGACTGTTTAAGATAACAGAGATTGAGAGACAACTCCCAATCTAGACCTAAGTATTTCAAAAACATCTTTAGCCAACGGTTTTGTAAAAATGTTAGCAACCTGTGCTTGTGTAGGAACATATTGCATAGAAACCTCATTAGTCAGCACCTTTTCACGAAAAAAATGAAACTTAATAGCTATGTGTTTAGTGCGAGAGTGCATAACATGATTGTTTGAGATATTGATTGCACTGGTATTATCACACAAAATAGAAACAGGTTTAGGGATTTCAATACCCATGTCAGATAATGTCCGTGACATCCAGATTACCTGAGTACATCAAGAAGTGGCAGCAATATATTCTTCTTCAGCAGTAGAGAGTGAGACAAATTCTTTTTTTTTGTTGTGCCAAGCCACTAATCGATCACCAAGAAAGAAGCACCATTGGTGCTTTTCCTATCATCCAAACAACCAGCCCAATCATAATCAGTATATGCCACTAATGAAAAATCATTGCTTCTGGGATACCAAAGTCCATAATCAATAGTTCCTTGAACATATTTAAGAATCCTTCTAACAACATTAATGTGTGATTCCTTAGGAGATGACTGAAATCAAGCAACCATGAAAACAACTTGCATTATGTCAGGTCTTGAGGTTGTTAGATATAATAGGTTGCCTATCATTGACCTATAGTCAGTTGGGTTGATAGCAAAAGAATCATCAACCTTGCTGAGTTTACAGCTGGTAGCCATTGGAGTGCTAACTGGATGACATTCATCCATTTCAAATTTCTTTAACATTTCTCTTACATATTTTGTTTGAGAGAGAAAGATACCATATTCAAGTTGAGAGATTTGAAGACCTAAGAAGAAGGACAATTCTCCCAACATGGACATTTCGAACTCAGATTCCATAATCTGTGAGAATTTTTGACTCAAAGCAATATTGTTGCAGCCAAAGATAATATCATCAACATAAATTTCAACAACTAGAATATTAGACCCTTCAATTTTAACATAAAGATTGTTGTCTACTCCTCTTCTAATGAAACCTTTTGACAGTAAGTGACTGTCCAATCTAGAGTACCAAGCTCTAGGAGCTTGGTTTAGGCCATATAGAGCCTTTTTCAACCTGTAGACATGATTGGGTTTGTTTTTACAAGTAAACCCTTCATGTTGTTCTATGTAAACTTCTTCATCCAAATACCCATTCAGAAAGGTAGTTTTTACATCCATTTGATATACAGTAAAGTTTTCAAAAATAGAATAGGCCAAGAAAATTCTAATTGATTCAAGTCTAGCTACTAGTGCAAAGGTTTCGCCAAAGTCAATACCTTCTTGCTAAGCATATCCTTTGCAGACATATCTAGCCTTGTTGCAAACAACATGGCCATTTTCATCATGTTTGTTTCTGAAAATCCATTTACCTCCTATGACATTTTTGTCATCTAGTCTTGGGACTAGCTCCCAAGTCTAATTTTTCTCAATTTCATCCTGCATTGCATTAAGCCAGCATTCATCAGTTAGAGCTTCATAAAAAAAAATTGGCTCAAACTGAGTGATTAAACAAAAAGCAGTAAGCTCAGCTATGTGAGCTTTTTCATCATAGTTA
Source organism: Sequoiadendron giganteum (assembly GCA_007115665.2). Lineage (NCBI taxonomy): Eukaryota > Viridiplantae > Streptophyta > Pinopsida > Cupressales > Cupressaceae > Sequoiadendron > Sequoiadendron giganteum. The sequence goes on from CM021109.1 coordinate 403,255,539, forward strand.
ACTGTTATTTTCCTTGTTTGAACTCCTGCAGTTTTATCTCCTATAATCAGATCTTTAGGATGGTTTCCAGCAAGAGATTTTGAAGGAGTTTTAGTTACACATTTTTCAGAGTTGGTTTCAGCATCTTCAGATTTTGCTTCAGCTAGTTTAGGACTTATTGATTTTGTTTCAGGCTTTGCAGTTTCAAAGCCTTCAGAATTTATATCAACTTCTAATTCTTCCTCCTCATCATCCTGCATAGGTTCAACATCTAAAAGCAGATTTTCATCAAATTTGACATTGACAGATTCAACAATTTTATTCAGCCTATTGTTAAAGCATTTAAAGGCTTTGTTGTGAGTAGAGTATCCTAAAAAGATACCTTCATTTGTCTTAGATTGAAAACTGCCCAAGTTATCATCGTCTCTCTTGATAAAACATTTGCAGCCAAATATTCTGAAATATTTAATTGAGGTAGATTTACCATACCACAATTCATATGGAGTGAAATTAGATTTCACTCTGATCTGGACTCTATTCAAAATATAGACAGATGTATAAACAACTTCTTTCCAGTACATGTTTGGCAGATTTGCTTCATTCAGCATAGTCCTTGCCATCTCTTTTACAGTCCTGTTCTTTCTCTCGACAACCCCATTCTATTGAGGTGTTCTGGCAATAGCATAATGTCTTTTTATGTCGTGTATTTCACAGTAGTCAATGAATTCTTGTGATGTGAATTCACCACCTTTGTCAGATCTTAGACATTTCAGTTTTAAATCTAACTCCCTTTCTACCATTTTTCTAAAGACTTTAAAACGATCAAAAGCTTCATATTTGTGCTTGAGAAAGGTAAACCATACCATACAAGAGTAGTCATAAAAAAATAGCATGAAATATTTCTCACCATTGATAGATCCAGTCCTTGTAGGACCACATAAGTCAGTATGAACAATTTGCAGAGGTCTAGTAGAAGAATGTTCCTTGGATTTAAAGCTTACCTTTGAGACATTCTTTACAGACTGCATTATCAGGCTTTCTCAGAATAGGCAGACCTCTTACATTCTATTTTTTACTAATTCTAACCATATTATCAAAATTAATATGACCTAGTCTCTTGTGCCACAACCAACTTTCTTCAACATGACTCATTAAGCACATACCTTGATTGTTTTCATTTCCAGAAGTGTCAAGTAAATTGTAGACATTTCCCTTAGTCCTTCTTCCAGCAACAAAAGCTTTTCCAAACTTATTTTTGATTTCACACGCCTGTGAAGTGAACATGACTTAATAGCCACTGTCACAGATTTGACTGACACTTAGAAGGTTATGTTTTAATCCTTCTACATAGTACACATTATAAATGGGAGTGTCTTCATTCAGAAAAAGAGAACCTCTACCTTTGATTTGAATTCCAGAGTTGTCTCCAAACTTCACATATCCACCTACATAGTCTTCTAGATTAGTAAATTTTTATTTGTCACCTACCATGTGGTTTGAACAGCCACTTTTCAGGACCCATAAGTCCTTTTTCTTGGAGTGGAAGGCAATTTGAACTAACATAGTTTGTTCTATGTTGTTGACAGCTTTGGGTTTCCAAACCTTTGTAGTTTTCAGTTGTTTATTCTATTGATCAGCATTACATTACTTAGCAGAATGACCCATGGACTTGCATGTGAAACATCTAATCTGTCTTGCAAAGCCATGATTCTGCCTAAAACCAAATATATAAACAAGTTTGAAATACCTGTCAAGAGATCATCCCACAAAGTTGAATTTGAAAGACTAAGTATTTTCTACTACAAAGAATCACTAAAAGCTCTCGAAGAAGCAACATTAAACACTGGAGTAGCAACAAATGTAAGGAGAAAAGAGTTGTCCTCAAAGAGAAGACATATGTCCTCAATAGTGCCATCTAGATCCAAAATGAGGGACTCCACAAACAAACAAGAGATGTTTGGTAGAAATTGATCCCAATGAACTGAATCTAGAAGACATAAATGACCTACTACAAAGAATCATTAGAAGCTCTCGAAGAAGCAACTTTGAACTTTGAAGTTGCAACAGGTATTGTAGATGTGATCTCAGTATGAGGTGGAGAAGCAAGAAGAGATGTCTTTATGTCATTTTAATGTTCAAGACCTACAAAATACTTAAGCTCCTCTAAAGTATTTGCATAAAAGGGTATATTATCTGCATCATCAAATAGAATGAGGTAATATGAAGTGGGATCATTTGGGAATGGAGAAATATGAGGGTCTCCAAACATCTCCCAAATCTTAGTCCAAAGTGTGTGAGGACAATTAATATCCATTATAACCCACATAGTGTCGTGATCAACACTAAAACCAATTAATCCTACTATACGATCAACTTTATTACCCCATATTGATTTCCTTCCAAGCGTGTCTAGTTTAGGTATGATCCCATAAAGGTAAGGAAAAAAATTAGCCATTTAATATGGGTTAAAATGTATTTTTTCAAGACTCATAATTATCCTTATCTAGGATTATCATAGAAGGGTGAACAAAAAAACCAATAATATGTTAGTTTTAGGATCATAAAGACAATAAACATGGTATCAAAGCCAGGTTTAAAGAAGATCGTGATCAGATTTACATAAGCAGAACTTTCATCCACTCATGTTCTCATCTTCTAGCATCTATCTCATCTTCAAAATGGTGAACGGGCTCAAGATTAAAGATAGGCTTGAAGGTGCTTCCAACTTCACCTCTTGGAAGTTTAGAGTGATGCTTGCATTGGAAGAAAATGAGCTTGCTAAGTTTGTGGAGGGCGAAGCTCCCGAACCTACCGATGAAAATGAGAAGCCACAATGGAAGAAGAATGACACTAAGGCGAAAAAGTTTTTGGTTAATTCGGTGAAGGACCACCTTGTGCCAATTATCTCCAAGATGAAGACAACAAGAGAAATGTTCAAAACCTTGGAGGAAATGTATGAGTTCAATAAAACAAGCAGAGCTCTTGCCTTGAAGAGCCGCTTCATCATGTCAAGATGGCAAAAGGAGATTATGTCATGTCCTTTTTCATGAAGATCACTGAATTGAGAGATCAACTCTCTACCATTGGACATATGGTTGATGATAAAGATTTGACCATGTTAGCTCTTAATGGTCTTCCTCAATCTTGGGAACCATATATCCAAGGCATTAGTGTGAGATCAAAGCTACCTAAGTTTGATCGCTTGAGGGCAAATTGCATTCAAGAGGAATCAAGATTAGCAGCAAGAGGCAATGGGAAAAGTTCTACCAATGATGATATAGAATTACAAGAAAATAAGAATCAGAAAATAGAGATTCAATTCTACAAATGAGACAATAATCTCTACAGTCAGAGAAAAAATTCAAATATTGACATTATCCTCTACAAGTAAAAGCTGCAAACTTGTAATTCCAATCTATCCCCGGAAGGAGGAAAATACATTATTATATAGGCATTATGTATGCCAAAATTAAAGATTTGGAATATCATCCAAATCTTCATGTGAATTGGAAATGACAACAAAATAATTTACTAACTTATGCTAACTTCCCAACAATTTTCTAATTTATGCTAACTTCCTAACAACTAGGAAACTAATATTTGACTTTCACTTTTTACATAGGATAAAAACTAACAAATATTAAAATAATAATTAAAATCCTATGCTCTAACCTATACCCTATGAATCCTCATCATTCCTCCCAACAATAATAGAATTGGACTCCAATGCTTTTAGGAGAGAAGGAAAATCTTGAGAGAGCTGGTGACGAGAGATCCAACGGGCTTGATGCAGAAGCTGACCTTGCTTTGCAACAAGGTATGAAGTGGTGGAACCATATCATGTCTGGCGAGTCTTTGTATCAAAAACTCTATTAGAATCAAGCGAAAGCTGAAAATCAAGAACAACATCTACAGGATGGCTGACAGGAGGCTCGATTTCTAGTGTTGACTCATGGTAGTGTTTGAGAAGATCAACATTGATAGCATCATGGATGCCCAATTGAGCTGGAAGATCAAGTCGAAAATCATTATTAGATACCTGCTAAAGAATGGTGTAAGTCCCAATGAAGTGGCTTGACCAAACTGTGTGTTTTCTCTTGGAAATGACATTTGTCCAAGTATAACCAAACTTTATCCCCAACTTGAAAAGTATGAGGGACACGATGACGATCCATGAGTTGTTTTTTCTTTTCTTGAGTCTTCTGAAGAATTTGAACTACTTTAGACTGAAGATTCTGCAAATGTTGAATGAAGGCTTGGGCCTTATCTTGCTCTTTTTGAATATGCATAGTGGCTGGAGAAGGCAAAGATGAGGGCAACTCATAAGGAGCCAAAGGCTGAAAACCAAGACATACCTCAAAAGGTGAGTGACCTGTAGAAGATTGAACTGCCCAGTTATATGCATGCTCTATGTGGGCTAGGCTCAAATCCCACTTGGCAGGAGAACTGTGGTGATAAATCCTCAAATTTGTATAAGAGTTCGGTTCACAACTTCAGTTTGACCATCTGAGTGAGGATGAAAATCGGTGGAGAATTTAAGGTAAACTCCCAAAATCTTCCATAGAGATCGCCATAAATGGCCCACAAAATGTGAGTCACGATCAGAAACAATGTTGGTTGGTAAACCAAAAGATCTCCAAACAAAGTCAAAGAAGAGTTGGGCTAAGTCATGTGCATAACTTGCCTTGCGACATGGGATGAACTTAGCCATCTTGTTGAATCGATCAACAACCACAAAGACACAATCATGGTGATGAACAGTCAATGGAAAGCCACTAACCAAATCCATGGAAATGCTCTCCCAAGGACATGAAGGAATAGGAAAAGGAATACTTAAGCCCATTTTTTGGTTGGTTTGGAGTGGCAACAAACTGCGCATATCTTGAGGAAATGTAGAACATCTCGTTGCATATGGGGCCAATAGAAAAATCGCTACAAATGATGAAGTATTTTTTGTTTACCAAAATGACCACCATAAATAGTAGAATGTGCCTCCTTGAGAAGAGAAGTTTGATGATCCCAAGGGACACAAAGTTTATCCAACTTGTAGAGCAACCCATCCTTGATGTAGAAATCTTGAAAAGGTGTCAAATTTGAAGTTGAAGGATTCTTGAGACTTGTGTATGTGGTGCCAAAATCAGGATCTTGAGCATACTGAGAAGACCAAGTCTGAAATCCCAAATGAGAAGTGGACACAATAGTTAACACATGTGAGGTAGGAGGCCAACTTAAATAATCTGCAACATTGTTTGTGCTCCCCTTCTTATACTCGATGACCAAGTGAAACTATTGCAGATATGAAGCCCACTTCATATGCCTGGCTTCTTCAATTTTGTTATGAGATTGGAGAAATTGAAGAGGCAAGTGATCAATGTGAACAACTGTTTCTTTCCCTAAAATATAATGTCTCCAATACTTGATAGCTTGGCCCAATGCATATAATTCTTTGTCATATGTGGAGTAGTTCCTTTTAGTAGTACAAAAAGTTTATGAATGAAAGGCCACAGGATGACCATTTTGCTTTAGAACAGCACCAAGTGCATACTGTGAAGCATCTATCTCAATCTCAAAAGGTTGTGAGAGATCTGGAAGAACAAGAACAAGTGTTGAACATAATTTCTCTTTCAATGTGTTGAAAGCATGAGAATGGATTTCTGTCCACTTGAACGCAACATTGGTCTTTTTCAATTGGTGCAAAGGTGCAACAATGTCTGAGTAATGTAAGATGAACTTGTGGTAGAAGTTGGCAAGACCAAGAAAACTTCTCAATTCAGTGAGATTTGAAGGAGTAGGCCACTTGATAAGAACTTCCACTTTTTCAGGATCAACATGAATGCCATGTGCATCAATGACAAATCCAAGATAGGAGATGGATGTTTGACCAAAAGAGAACTTAGGAAAGTTGGCATACAAACTGTTATGTTGAAGTGTATGAAGAACATGTTCCAAATGTTGAAGATGAACTTTCCAAGTGTGGGAAAAGATAAGAATATCATCTAAGTAGATGATAGAAAAATTATCCAAACAATCACGAAATACCTCATGCATCAATCTCATGAAAGTGGTAGGAGCATTAGTGAGACCAAATGGCATCACAAGCCACTCAAAAAGACCCATTTTGGTCTTGAAAGCAGTCTTCCATGTGTCCTCTACTTGAACTCTAACCTGATGATACCCACTTTTCAAATCAATCTTGGAGAAGAATTTGGCACCTTGAAGTTGATCCAAGAGGTCAACAATGCATGGGATATCGATTTTTGATGGTGATCTTATTTAATGCCTGAAAATCAATACAAAGACAGCAAGTTCCATCCTTCTTAAGCACAAGAAATATTGGTGAAGCACAAGGGGATGCACTCGGTTTAATGAAACCTTTAGACAATAGATCTTGAATTTTCCTTTTTATCTCATCACTTTGAAGAATTGATTGTCAATACAATGGGGCATTAGGAAGAGAAGCAACAAGAACAATATCAATAGTGTTATTGATTGCTCGTTCTAGGGGAAGTGTCTTAGGCTCCTCAAACACGTGAATATTCTTGCAACAATTTTTCAAGAGTAGCATGTGGCTTATACATAATAACTTTTTCTTTAGAATTGTCAGATTGTGGCCTTAAGAAAATGAGTGCAAGCTCTTGCGCTTGATTGATTGCTTTGTGTGCCTGCCTGCAACTGAGTAATAAATTTGTTGTGCTCTTAGTACATTTTATTAAGTATTCCTTATTATCTTGTTGCAGTGTATATGTATTTTTAAAGGCATCATAATGAGCTTTCCTATTATATTGATAGGGTTTTCCGAGCAACAAACCACAACAATCCATGGTGGTCACATCATAGGTGACTTTATCAATGAATTTGGGACCAAATGCAAAAGACACAGTGCATGTGTGTGTGATCTGAGAGGATGAATCATTATCCTTCCATCCAAGTGAATATGGATGAGGATGGGGATCCATCGGCAAATGAAGTTTGTCGAAAATGGACTTCGTAATCAAATTTTCCTGCGAGTCATTATCGATGATACAATCCACATAAAAATTATGTGTTAAATGAGTACGAGTGACAAAAAAATTGTCACACCCCCCTGAAGTAGAATGATGGTTCATTAAGGTGACCTTATTGAGTCTAGCTTTTAGTTCATCATATGTCTTATCATCACCAAAAGTCTCGATGGGAATATTTTTCTTTTCCTCATCATGAGACTGTACAATCAAATTCTTCTTCTTCAACTTAAAACATTCAGACTTTTCATGTCCCTTCTTTTTACAACAAGTACAAAATTTAGATTTCTTAATATCATAATGAGAAAAAGAAGGAGAAGGAGAAGAATTTTTCTCTTTATAATTTTTTTTCGATGGCCAAGAACTTGAAGCTTTTGGAGGACCTCTAGAAAATGAAGATCGAGATGCACAAGATTGAGCAAAAAATAATTCCTCTACCAATTGTGCTTGGTTGAATGCAACATCAAGTGTTTCTAAGGTAGCATATTTCAACTCCCTAAATAAATGTTCTTGTAAACCACTCTTGAACTTCAGGATTAGAGCAACACCTGGATCTTGCACACAGAGTAATATCCTAAGTTGATTGAATTGGTAGATATAATCTTGCATTGACATCTGCCTCCCTTGTCGTGAACGAATCCACTTGATGTGAAAATCTTGTTGATAGTTGGAAGGATAGAATGTATCCTTTAAGGTTGTGACAAGTTGATTCCATGTGGTGATAGGATTTTGAACATATTGTCGCTCAGTGACCAAAACCTTAGCAACACCAGAGAGCTTCAACTTTGCAAAAGGAACCTTATCATCATCAGCAACCTCATTATATGTGAACCATGTCTCCATGTCAAGAATCCATGTGTGGAGCACATCAAGATCTCGAGATCCATCATAGATCTTTACTTCATATTTGGCTTGAGGTCTATGGCTTTCAAGACCATGAAGCTGTTGAATTGCAATATCATTGACTTTATCAGTCAATGTGGTTATTATACCTACAAGTTCTACAACTCTCTCAACCAAATTAGCATCCATGTTGTTGCAAGTTTGAGCCAGTGGAATATTTTACACCTCCCAACAATAAAATGGACAAACACTATGAACCAACACTCTACCAAACTTGGATGAATATAATTAAATTGAAAGCTCTATGAGGGCTGGAATAAAACCAATTTATAAGGATATTTGAGACTCCACTAGACACAATTTAGCAAATTTTCAAGATCAAATGCTTCACGATTTGTAGGATATGGAATTAACTCTCTCAGACAAAGTTAAGATAAATACTTTGAAAAATATTTGGGAGGACTTAACAGGATAAATTTAAATTCCATATTTTTGAAGCCAAAACCAAGCCAAAAATAAGAAAACCACATTTTTTAACCCAAATACCATGTTTTTGGATCCAGAACCACCAACAAAACCGCCTATGCATTTGGATTTTGCAGCTACAACAACAATTTTAAAATTGCCATAACTTTCTTGAAACACAGAGAAATTCATAATCGTAAAATATTCTGAAAAGCCCTCAGAGAGGGGCTTCTAGATCCACAAACCATTGAAAAAAATATTACTCATGTAAAATGTTGTTAATGAGAGAACAACATGGGTTTTCAAAGCAAATACACAAAAAATTTAAAAGAAAAGTGCTTACTTTTCAAGCAAACACCTCCAGTTGCTTTTGGATGACTAATTCTCCTCAAATGAGTGCAAAAGCTTCAAAAATTATCTGTTGGAGAGAGCTTCACAATTGATTTTTGATAAAATAATTTTGGATGATAAATTCAATCCCAATGATCCGAGAATGCTCTGATACCAAGTGATATAGAATTACAAGAAAATAAGAAGCAGCAAATAGAGATTCAATTCTACAAATGAGAAAATAATCTCTACAGTCAGAGAAAAAATTCAAATATTGACATTATCCTCTGCAAGTAAAAGTTGCAAACTTGTAATTCCAATCTATCCCCAGAGGGAGGAAAATACATTATTATAAAGGCATTATGTATGCCAAAATTAAAGATTTGGAATATCATCCAAATCTTCACGTGAAGTGGAAATGACAAAATAATTTACTAACTTATGCTAACTTCCCAATAATTTTCTAATTTATGCTAACTTCCTAACAACTAGGAAACTAATATTTGACTTTCACTTTTTACATAGGATAAAAACTAATAAATATTAAAACAATAATTAAAATCCTATGCTCTAACCTATACCCTATGAATCCTCATCAAATGAGGAGATTTATGTACTTGCTGCTCAATCTTTGAAGAAGAGAGGAAGAGAAGGAAAGAAAGGCTACTTCAAGAGGAATAAAGATAGAAGATATGATGGTGCTCATGCATCTAAGAAGAAGAAGGATCTTTCCCACATGCAGTGCTTCAGATGTGACAAGTTTGGTCACTATGCAAAGGATTACCCAGCTAGACCAAAACAACATGCTTCGGTTGCGGATGTAGGTGAGATCTCTCCTCAAAAGGATTCAAGTGAATTTCTATTATATTTTGCCTTATCAAGCAATGTTCCAGTAGATAGCAACACTTGGTTGATTGATAGTGGTGCCTCTCGTCACATTACTGGATTTAGAGAACATCTTTTAGAATTGGTGATGAGAGATACAAGTGTTCAAGTCATAATTGGAGATGATGCATGTTATTCAGTGTAAGGTGTTGGGACCTCCACTCTTCACTTAGATTTCAACATCTCCTTGCAATTGAGTGATGTACTATTTGTACCAGGCATCAAGTGGAACCTCATCTCTATTTCAGCCTTGGAGGACAAGGGATATCAAGTTGCATTCTTCAAAGGAAAATTTCTTGCATGGCCAAAGAACTCTAGCGTCAAGTTAGCCTGAGTGATTGGTGTTCGGCAAGAATATCTCTATAGACTTTCCACTCATCCTCTACAGGCCTTGTTGCATGATACAACAAGTTCACATGAGCTTTGGCATAGAAGACTTGCTCACATTCACTTCTAAGTGCTTCCAACCATGGAGAAGATGGTCACCGACATTCCTAAACTTAGCCAAGAGCATGAAGGTACTTGTCGAGGATGTGCATTAGGTAAGAATACTAAAGGACCCTTCGATAGTAGTGAAAGTAGATCCAAATGCATTCTAGATCTTGTTCATTCTGATTTGTGTGGTCCAATGTCTGTTGCTTCTTTGATTGGTTTCTTGTATTATGTAATTTTCATTGACAACTACTCTAGAAAGACTTGGATTTATTTCTTAAAGACTAAATAATCTAAGGAAGTACTTGAGAGATTCAAGGAATTTTAAGCTCAAGTAGAGAACTTGTCTGGGAAGAGGATCAAAGTTCTGAGATCTGACAACGAAGGAGAATACACCTCTGAAAGCTTTCATAACTTTTGTGTTGAAGCGGGAATTAAGAGGGAGTTTTGTGCCCCCTACAATCCACAACAAAACGGTGTAGCAGAAAGGAAGAACGAATCTATTGTAGAAGCAACTAAGGCCATGATTCATGATCAGGATCTGCAAATCTTCCTTTGGGTCAAAGCTTCTAGGACAACTGTGTATGTTCTGAATCAGAGCCCTCATTGTATCTTGGAGAACATGACTCCTGAAGAATCTTTCATAGGTGTGAAGCCTGAAGTCAGCCATTTGAGAATATTTGGTTGTCCTGTGTATGTTCATGTCCCTAAAGATAAAAGGACAAAATTGGAACCATCTGGCAAGAAGGGAATATTTGTGGGCTACAGCGAGTCTTCAAAAGCCTACAAGATTTACATTCCAAGTTAGAAACTGATAGAGATCAATAGGGATGTTACATTTGAAGAAGATGTTGCATTCAAGAGATCTAAAGGCTCTCACATGGAGATAGACAATGAAGACCAAGAGTCTCCTCAGGACATGGAAGTTGACCATACTCCTAAGATTCAGAGGGAGGCTACTGATTCTAAAGAAGATGATCCAATTGAGCCTTTGGAACCTACTAATGGGCCTACAGACATTGTTATTGGTCAAAAGAGACCTCTATGGGCTAGGCAAACAATGCAGGAGGCAAAAAAGTTTGCAACCCCTAGAGGAACATTTAGAGAAAGCAAAAGACCTCAAAAGTTTTCAAGCTATGTTGCATTGATGAGTCAAATCATTGAGTCTAAACCTTCCAGTGTTGAGGAAGCTACAAGTCAGCAAGTATGGAGAGATGTTATGGCTAAAGAATATCAATCTATCCTCAAGAATGATGTTTGGGACATTGTACCTAGACTAGAAGGCAAATCTGTTGTATCTTCTAAGTGGATTTTCAAGATCAAGCATGCGGCCGATGGAAGCATTGAGAAGTATAAGGCTAGATTTGTGGCTAGAGGATTCTCTCAGAAAGAGGGAATAGACTATGAGGAAACCTTTGCTCCAGTTGCTCATTATACTTCCATCAGGACTATCATTGCCATTGCAATAGCTAAAGGATGGGAGTTACACTAGATGGACGTGAAGACAACCTTTCTAAATGGTGTAATTGAAGAATAGGTATACATTGAGCAACCTGATGGATTTGAGGTTAATGGGAAGGAGTCTCATGTTTGTAGATTGAAGAAGGCTTTGTATGGCCTTAAGCAGGCTCCTCATGCTTGGTATGAGAGGATTGATCGATACTTGTTGAGCTTGGGCTTCTCCAAGAATGATGTTGATTCAAACCTATATTTTAAGGTAATTAATGGTGAGGTCTTGATCTTGTTTCTCTATGTTGATGATCTATTTCTTACTGGAGAAGAACACCTCATTATCAAATGCAAGAAGGAGTTAGCTTCTGAATTTGAAATGAAGGATCTTAAGTACATGCATTAATTCCTTGGTTTAAAAGTATGGCAGAGGCCTAATGAGATCATTCTAAGTCAAGGGAAGTATACAATAGATATCTTGAAGAGATTTGGTATGATGGATTGTAAATCCATGTCTACACCTATGGAAACCAATTTTCAAAAGTTAAAAGAGGCTACAACTAGTTCAAATCTGGTGGATCCTACTATGTGCAGTCAGTTGATTGGATCATTGATGTATCTTGTCAATACTAGACCATATATTTTCTATGCAATGAGTGCACTTAGTTAGTTCATGTGTGAACCAAGGAAAATACACCTAGTTGAAACAAAGCATATCCTGATATACTTACGTGGCACAGTTGGGTATGGCTTGAGATATTCTTCTAGTGTGGACTTGAAGCTGCATGGTTATACTGATTTTGATTGGGCAGGGTGTGTTGTTGATCGGAAGAGCACCTCTGGATGTTGTTTCAATTTGGGGTCTACAATGATCTCCTGGTGTAGCAGGAAGCAGTCTTCAGTGGCATTGAGCACTGCAGAGGCTAAGTACATTGCAACGTGTATGGCAGGTTGAGAAGTAGTGTGGCTTCAGAAGCTTCTTGCAGGATTGTTTGGACAATCATTGGAGCTAACTGTCATTCATTGTGATAATCAAAGCTATGTAAAGCTTTCTGTCAATCCAATGTTTCATGACAGAACCAAATATGTTGAGATCAAATACCACTATATTAGAGATATGGTATTGAGGAAAGCAATCTAGTTGAGATACATTAGCATTGATGAGTAGACGACCAAAATTCTCACCAAGCCCCTCTCCAGAATAAATTTTGTGTACTTTCAAGACAAGCTTGGTATTGTGGAGAATGAAGCCCTAGCTGAGAGGGAGACTCAACTTCAGTGATCTTCAGTGATTTGTTTTAATGCATCTTTGTCTATTAGAGAAATTTGAGGTGTAAGCCCTTGTTTCCACCCTCTAGGAGTAGCCATGGCAGATGTCATGTTGAGTGACTCCATGATAACATCATGTGAGAGAGTCTGTAATGATTTTCTTGTACTTGTGTTTATTCACCCTCTGGGAGTATCCATGGTGAACATCATGTTGAGATGACGACATCACGTTGAGTGAATTTGTGATGGGCACTTGTGCAAATATGCTTTACCATACATGGGAGTATCCATGATGGTTGATATCATGATTGAGTGAATCCATGATGAGCCCCTTCCACATATGGGTGTAGCCATTGTGGGTGTCATGTTGAGAGATTCCATGACAATGTGTATCAGAAGTATTCCTCCCTAGCTAAGAGGGAGTGTTGATGTTGTAGCTTCAGGCTACATACTTTTGCCTTGATTATTGGATTATAAGTTCATATAGTCTAACGACTATTCATTTATTTATTAAAGTGAAGAGGTGCTTCACTTGGCAACGTAATATAACATTTAATTATTGTGAATAATTAAATAGGGCCGACTTAAAGAAATAATATTTAATATTTGCTAATTTTTTATGAGGCCGACCTACATGAAGAGTCACATTATTTTGTATTTATATAATGTGGATTTTTCTCATTTGATCATCAAGATCATTCATCATATTCACATTCCTAGAATAAGTTTGCACTTGTGCAACAGATCATTATTTTGTTTCAGCAGATCGAATTCAAGGGGAAATATATTCATGTTGTATATTTGCAACTAGGAGAGGTGCTATTATTTATTGTATCAAATTCGACCTTGTGTTGGGCCTGAGTTGTAAGCAGATTCCTGCTCTTGTTCCTAAATATATAAGCGATATATTTGTTGGGTTTTTCTCTCTCGAGTTGGAGGGTTTTCCCATGGTATCTTGTGGTGTTCATTGTATTATGTCTTGCAATTTCTGTTTATTTTATTTCTAATCTAAAAACTAACATAATACAATGCTCAAATGATATAAAAAGACACCAAAAAGATACCCCTTCTTTTCACTAGTCTCAAAAATCACCCCCTTAAGATATTACAATGTTGGCACTTTATGATTAGTGTGTTTACAAGGCTTTAACCAGATTATAATGCTTTATAGGCTCACAATGGCCAAAAATATAACTTTTGATACAAAATTAACTTGATATGAAATATGAAAAAATCACCTTGTAGCTATGTAGTTATGTACAATTCCTTTCCAATGCCTATATGTTTCCAAAAAACAAAGCTCTAAAATGAAAGTTACGTCCTGTTAAAGAAAATGCAACAAACAACTTCAACATGCAATATCTAGAAAAAAAAAAAAAAAACCTTTATGGATGGAAAGTTCTCATCTCCATCTTTTTGTCAACTATTCATTTGCAAAAATCTGACACATATAGAAAATATTGTGCAAGTTTGAAAAAAGGTCCAATTTGGCCTATGTGAGGGCCTTGGTGGCCCTTGGGTGGTGTTATGGCTGTTGGATGGCAAAGTGGTGGCAGTTTACATGGTTTGGTTGGTGGTTTCCATGTTGAAGTCATGGTTAGCATGGCACCTAGTTGTAATTAACGTTTGACCACAATGATTTAAGGTCTACTGCTAGTGGTCTAAGACTCCTAGTGGCTTCAGAGCCCACTAGTGGCTTAGGGCCGAGGCCCTTAGTGTTAGGCGCTTGGTGGTTTAAGCCCCAATTCTTAGTGCTTAAAGCACTATATGTGTAGTTCTTTGAATCATTTTAATAAAAAAAATCCGGTCATACGCACTGCATAGGGAGGTCGTATTACCCCTCTAGAAATTTTTTTTACCTATGAGGCTTCTAGTACTAAATATGGAAAAAAATTATATCAAAATTCATCTGCTCAGCCTTCTAAGGACAATGGAAAGGTCCATCTGGGCCAAAAAATCTTCATTAAAAAGTTGTTTTCTAGATCTAAGCTTCAAACATTTGTTTGCTATTGTGTTGTGATGGCCAAACTAAGTGAAACAAAATCCAAATCTAACTTTCTTGAGCCTCTCGAATGCAATGGAACAGTCAAAAATTCTGCCACTATAGCCAGAATAGATGAAATCATCATATCTCACCAAAAACACACATGCAAATATAGGATTAAAAAATCTTCATAATTCCTTTCTGGTTCTCCAAATCATATTAAAATGTAAGTCAAGAGCATACATGAATTTAGAAGATCATACCAAAAAAATCTAATCTCTTAATCATAAATCAAATTAATCAAAACTCTCAAATCCGAAGCTCTGATACCATTTTAGAAATTTGAAATAGATGAATAACCTAGATCTTTCTATGACAGAGAAAAGCTATAAAACTATAAATAAAATAACACAATTATAGACCCAAAATTCTAAAAGATGTGCAAATCTCAAGATGAAAAAATTGCATTAAGAGCTCAAAGAAAAATTGCAAAATAATGATTGCATGCATCAATATACATGTATATCAAAGTATGCAATAATGAATGAATATGAGTATACAAGCTAGGTAGTGATTTTATATAAAACTAAAAAGATGATGGAGGTGGCAAATTCAACCAATAGGGAGTGCCAAACAAGTGGTCTAAAAATAGTAAATGTTCCACCCTTTTAGGATGGTGACACCTCAACACCTTATCTCCTTATTTCCTAGTTATTAAATAATTGAAATCACTTTATTAATCTAATCAATCTTAATAAATGTTGATGTAGGTTTTTATTTTCCTAGTGGGTTAATTTATTTTCCCTTAGTCTTAGGTTTTTCCTACACTTTTATTAATCTTGCTTAGGATAATAAAGTGAGTTTATTACTAAGAGATAAGTGATGTGGTGTCCCCTTCCTTAAAGGGTGGAACAATTCCCACTTTTGGTGGTCCATCTCCACTTTTTGTGGTTGATTCCTATTGGTTGGATTTACCACCCACATCCTCTCCTTAGTTCTATATAAACCCACTACCTAGCTTGTATTTACAATCTTTGCATTGTATCTTTTCAGCTTGGAATCTCTTAATGCAATATTGTCATATCAACATTGCATAATCTCTCAGTGTCCTAGTTTGCATTCTTTATGCTTTTCTGGTTTATGTAACTTTGATTTTCTCTTAAAAATTTCCTTGGGTTATTCAATCTATTTCATATTTCTAGCATGGTATCAAAGCTTTTGTTTTGAGAAATCTAAGTTCATAGATTCTTGATTGGGAGATTGAGTTTTCATGTAATGATCTTGTAAATTCGTGTATGCTCTTCTCTTGCATTTTGAACGATCTAGAGAATTAGAAAGGGTTTGCAAAGATCTAATAATCTCTTCATATTACATATGTGTTTTGTAAGATTTGGGTGATTGCAGCATTTTTGCTTATACTGGAAACATTTTTTACTATTCCAACGAATCCAGAAGGCTCAAGAAAGTCAAATCTGGCTTTCATTTCATCCAATTGGAGATCATTTGACAAAGTTGCAAATGGGGGTTTGAAGCATAGATTTGGTGAACATGTTTTTCTAGGAGCATTTTCGATCAAAAAGGACCTTGTCATTGTGTTTGGGAGGCCAATTCCACGAATTTTGATATAAATTTTTCCTATATTTGGCAAAATTTGTTTTCAGGGAAAAAACAATTTAGCTAAGGGGCTGTACGGCCCCCAACTGTGTAGGTACGACATCATTATTAAAAAAAATTGAGGAATTTTTAAAATCGGGCAACTCACTTTATTTTAATTTTAAAAAAAAAGCGTTATTAAAAAATGCTTAGTGCTTTACTCAACGCTCAAAGTACTTAAAGGTAAGCGCTTTCTACAACACTCCTCAAAGGAAAAGCCCATGACTTTCCTTAAGCCATTGTGGCTTAGGAAGCCGCCATGCCTAATCCAAGGCAACATGGCTAAATAGCCACCAAGCAGTGGTTAAAAGAAAAAAAATTGCCAGTTAAAAAAGAAAATCACTTGGTGATATTTCAAACCGCTAGCAGTTTTCATCAACCTTGTAGTAAACCATAGAATTTGTCACCAAAGTTCTTGCACCCAACGACCACTACCACAGGCAACGCTGCCCTAGAGCCACCAGGGCTCCCCCACTAGACCAAATAGGACCTTTTTTTCAAACTTGCGTAACTTTCACCACAGTGTCCATTTTTCAAAAACGAGATATCACCAAAAAATTGGAGACAAGCACTTTCCATCCACAGAGATATTGAGAAGATTTTTTTCCTTTTTGTACAAAATATTTTAGGTTGAAGTTGTTTGTGCTAATTTGTTCAACATGCCATAACTTTCACCCCAATGCTCTGATTTTTGGAAACAAATAGGCTTTGGAAAGGTATTGGAGAGCACTACACAACTATAATGCTATCTAGATTTTGTCTCAGATTTATATTGTATTAAAATTTGTATTTATGGCTATTTTGAGCCTACTGAACATTGTGCTTTAGAAAAGGCTTTGTAAATGCACTGAACAATAAAGTGTCAACCTTATAATATTTGTGGGGGGTGATCTTTGATACTAGTGAAAAGGGTGGGTGTTCTTGACATTCTTATGTTCACTTTCTTTCTACACTCTTTTGCATATCTTCATCATGAGTTCAACAACATTTCCTACTCTAACTGCATACAACTACTTTGAGTGGAAATAAAAAATGACTATTCACTTAAAAAATATTGGTTTACAAAAAATAACAATGGGAATAGAAACTGAACCAACTAGAGATGAAGATAATCCTGAGTGGTTTAACAAATGTGATAAAGCATATGGAGCATTGTGTTTATCCGTATCTCCTTATTTGCTCTTTCATATTGAATCTTTGAATACTCCAAATGAAATATGGAAAAAACTAGAATCTATTTTTGGCACTCAAGATTCTATGAGAGGTCATATGTTGGAGAAAGAGCTAATCAGTTCAAATCCAGGAAATTCAACACAATTCAAGATTTCTTCACCAAATCAAAATCACCAAGGCTATAGTTGCAATAATGTGGAATCACTAAGAAAGATGAACAATTGATTCTAAGTATTCTCTCAAAGCTAAGTTCTACATATTTTTTATTTGTTTCTAACACCTATGCTACTAAGGATGCACTTAGGTCTCGATTCAAGATGCCATCTTTGAATTATTTTGCTACTTCTCTCACACAGGAGTAGGATAAGCTAATTCATATGGGCATTCTTAATTCTTCTAAGTCACATGCCTTGGTTTTCAACCTTAGCACCAATGAACAAAGAGGAAAAAGTAGTAATGAGGATAAGAAACAAAAGAATATCAAAGAGAAGAAGAATAAAAAATCAGCTACTCCAAAAGCAAGTAATGAGACCTCATCTTCAAAATGTGATAAGCTTAAGAAAGAGAGGGTCAAATGTGTTTATTGTAAGAAACCTAGTCATGATGAGCATGAATGTTTGAAGAAACAAGTTGATCACTTGACACACATTCTTGAGAAGAATAATCTCAGTGTTCTCGATTTCATCAAACAGAGTTTAGAAGAAGGTTCTCACAATGCCAAATACAACAACAAGGGGAAAGGAAAGGGCAAGCCCCTTGTCGCAGTTGCTTCTCCACCATTCACATGGGTTCTTGATTCAGGTGCTTCATACCACATGGCTTCAACTAAGGATGAACTTGAATCTATGGAGACATGTTCTATGCCTTCAATTTTGATGGGTGACAACACTCTAGTTGAGGTGTGTGGGAGAGGGTCTATTGATATAGGGGATGGAACATTTCAAAATGTTCTTTGTGTGCCCTCATTATCAACTAATCTCCTACCAATCTATCAAATCACACACATAGGTATAGGTAAGTGAGTTTAGTTTACTCTTGATTCAATGGTGATTCATGAGATGCACAATGATTCTACAATTGTAGTTGGGAGATCAAATCATCAATCTTGGATTTATTTGTTCTCTCACATTGTTCTTGATCCTCCTTTGATTGTTATACTCACTCATTCAAATGATATGATTAATTTGTGGCATTAGTAGTTTGGCCACTTAAACTATTGCTACTTGTAGTAGCTCAACAAATAAGACATGGTACAGGATTGTCTATAGTTCACTTTTCTAAAGGAGTTTGTCATGGTTGCATTCTTGGCAAACATCCAAAAGAGAAGTTTGAAAAAGGAAAAGCTTGGAGAGCCTCACATATTTTGGATTTGGTACACAATGATTTTGAAAGACCATTTACACAACCATATTTGAGTAGAGCTTGATATGTTTTGACATTCATTGATGAATTTTCTAGGTACACCATTATGTACTTTCTCAAACAGAAGTATGAAGTCTTTGATTTATTCTTGGAGTACAAGGATTTTACAAAGAAAAACATTGGAAATTCTATCAAAGTTCTACATATATATAAGGGGGGGAATATGTACACCATAGGTTTGTGCAATATTATGCTTTAGAGGGCATTAATTTTCAGCATATGGTCCTCAGTAGAATGGAGTTGTAGGATAGAAGAATCGGTCCTTGAAATAGATGGCTAATTGTATGATTCACTCCAAGTCTTTGGCACCACCTTTTTAGGAAGAAGCCATTAACTATGTGTTATATCCGAAACTATGTTCCTCACAAAGCTATGAAGGGGTTAACACCTTTTCAGGCTTGGACTGGTTGAAAACCATCAATTAAACACTTTTGAGTGTTTGGCTCTAGTTCATGGGCCCATATTCCAACAGAGAAACGTAAGGCTATGGATCTACAGAGCAATCCTTACATATTTGTTGGTTACCTAGATGATTTCAAAGGCTACAGTCTTCTTCATCCTACGGAAGATGAGTTGTTCATTGTGAGGAGTGTTCAATTTGAGGAGGGTTCTTCCAGTTCTTCTCTTGACACTTCTCCTACCACCATCAGTTTGGAGTCCTTATATGATGATGATAGTTCTTCAAAGGATTATAATCCTTTAGATCATGATGAGGAATATTCTTCATCCACTTCAGATGATGATAGTGATCATGAGGATGCACATAGTTCATCTTTAGAGGATGATGATTCTTGTCCTAACTCTCCTCCTTCTCCAATTATAGGGCCTCTTTGGGCTCATCAGACTTTGCAGTTAGTAGGTGATTGGGTAGGGGACCCTTTAGATCAAAAAAGAATGAGATCTCAATTTCAAGATGCTCCACATGTCTTCCTTGCCTTATTTTTTGATCCATAAATTTTTTGAGAAGCTTGTGGTGTCCTCGAGCGGGATGTAGCCATGCAAGAAGAGTTCAATTCCTTGGAGAGAAACCATACATGGGATCTTGTCCCACTAACTAAGGGAAGGAAACTTGTTCAATGCAAATGGGTCTATCGAACAAAATATGTAGTAGATGGGTCAATTGACAAGTATAAGGCTTGCTTGGTTGCCAAAGGATTCTCCCAAGTTCTAGGGATTGACCACTCTGATACTTTTGCACCAATTTCCAAAATGAATTACATCCGACTTGTTCTTGCTATCGTTGCAACACATATATGGGATGTTCATTTGATGGATGTGAAGAGTTTTTTTCTTCACGATGATCTTCAAGAGGAAATATACATGGAGCAACCATAGGGGTTCGTTTAGGATCCTTCACTTGTGTGTCATCTTCAGAAGTCTCTTTATGGCCTCAAACAAGCCTCTTGGACTTGGTACGCCAAGATGGACTCCTTCCTTCTAAAATTTGGATTCACTCGATGTTATTCTAATCCTAATATCTACATTTTTCAACAACATGATATTCACACCTTCCTAATTCTCTACGTCGATGACTTGTTGATCATGGGAAGTCACTCATCCACCATTCAGGCAGTGAAAACTGCCCTTCATGATAAGTTTTCGATGTTTGACTTGGGATTGTTGCACTACTTCTTGGGGATTGATATCACTCAATCTTCCTGAGGTATCACTCTTACATAGTCTAAGTATGCACTTGATATGCTCCAAAGGTTTCACATAGCTAATTATAAGCCTGTGTCGACTCCATTCTTGTCAAGGGTCAAACTTGAGGCCAAGTGTTCTTCACCCTTGGTTGATGGCACTTTTTATCAAAAAATTGCTAGTAGTCTCATCTATTTGACTCATATGAGGCCTGACATTTCATATGTAGTAGGCATGGTCTCTTGATTCATGCAAGAGCCACATGAGTTGCACTGGAAAGTAGCTAAGCGGATTCTTCACTACATCAAGGGTACTCACAATGATGGGATTTACTATACAACGAGCATGGATTTTGACATGGTGGGACACACAGATTTAGATTGGGTAGGCGATTCTCAGGATCACAAGTCTACTTTAGGGTATTGCTTTACCCTTGGTTTTGATCTAGTTTGTTGGTCGAGCAAAAAATGGTCTGCTATTGCTCTTTCATCTATAAAGGCTGAGTATCAAGGAGCGATTGATGCTACTATTGATGCCATCTAGGTTCAGAACATTCTCATTGATTTTGGCATTCCCTTTCAGAAGCCTAAAGTCATCTATTGTGACAACCAGAGTGTGATTCAGATCTCTCACAATTTGGTCCATCAACAGTGAACCAAGCACATTGAGATCCATATGCAGTACATTTGGGAGTTGATTCATTTAGAGATCATTGATCTCAAGTATTGTCCGAGATCAAATCAGATTGCAGACATCTTCACCAAACCCTTCACTGAGATAAAGTTCCTTCATTTGCGATCTTTTCTTGGGGTGCGGTTGGTTTCATCTTTGGGGGGGTTACTAGTCCTTCTCATATTCTCTCTCTATTATGGGGGATGTTCTCTCTCTATTTATGGGGGGATTCTTCTTCCTTGGGGGAATTTTACATGTACATAGGTACCTAACATGGCATCATTTTTCAGGACCCATCATCTTTTGCATCCTCCTAAGTTGTGCTTAAGGGGGGTTGCTGGTGTAGGTTTTTATTTTCCTAGTGGGTTAATTTATTTTTCCTCATTCCTATGTTTTTCTTACACTTTTATTAAGCTTGCTTGGGATAACAAAGCGAGTTTATTACTAGGAGATAAGTGTTGTGGTGTCCCCTTCATTAAAGGGTGGAACACTTTCCACTTTTGGTGGCATCCTCCACTTTTGGTGGTCCATCTCATCTTTTTGTGGTTGATTCCTATTGGTTGGATTTTCCACCTACATCCTCTCCTTAGTTCTATATAAACTTACTACCTAGCTTGTATTTGCAATCTTCTTGCAATATTTGCATTGTATCTTTTCAGCTTGGAAGCTCTTAATGCAATATTGTCATATCGATATTGCATAATCTCTTGGAGCCCTGGTTTGTATTCTTTATATTTTTCCAGTTTATGTAACTTTGATTTTCTCTTAAAAATTTCCTTGGGTTATTCAATCTATTTCAAATTTCTAACAATAAAAGTGTAGGAGAAACCTAAGTCTAAGGGAAAATATTATCTTACTAGGAAAATAAAAACCTACACTAACAATATGTATATATATAATATACATATATTATGTATATATACATATATATACACCTATATTCACACATTACATATGTATATATTTCTTTGGTTTTCTCTATTCTATTAAGAGCTCAAAGAGTTTTTTCTATTATAGTAGGTGAGTGGGTGGGTGGTAGTTTTTTGAGGTCCAATAGTAGCTTCAACATCTTTGGACGATGACTTCAACATCTATAGTTATTCAAGATGCTCTCTTTGGTGGTTGATTTTATAGTTGTTATCTATGAGAGTATCTCTTTGAGCATGGCTTAGGTGTATTTTTTTCAATGAGATAACTAATTTTTAGTGGTAGGTTACTCTAAGCTAACTACCATGATTGATATTGTGTATAGGGAGGGATCTAATTTTTATAAGAGAGCTAATGTTAATAGATAATAGATAGTATAGGCATCTCCATGGGAATATCATTCCATCTTCAGGGACCCGAACTCTCCCACCCCAGTTTATAGGGTGGATTAACTTCCTCAATCTTGAGTATAGGTGTCGAAACACCCCCACTCCAAATTGGTCAAAAATCAACACTTGAAAGCCCCTTCGAGGGGTGCCTATATTATATTTGGGTCAAGGAAAAATTTCACATATTCAATATTTGGAGTATGGGTCCCATCATAATGTATCCATCCAATTCTAATTATAGCCATATTTTCCAACTAGAAGACTGATATCCTTGTTGGACCCTCCATATGGAACTATCTTTGAGGTGTTTCCCTTTCAATTTAACTGTATAAAAAATGGCACTCAATACATACATTGTCATTAATTAGATCAAGAGATATTTGAACCCAAACCCCTTTAGGGGCAACCAACTAATCTACCTTAACCCTTTACTACAAGTTCCCACCCATCCCTTTTCCTCCATATAATTATTCACCCCTTCATGTTGGTGATCTAAGATATAGACCCTACATCCCTAAGGTTTGATAATCTTTCAAGTGTCAGGGGTGTCAAATTTGAGAAGATTACCACAAACCTATACTCAAGCTCCAATTATTGAAGTGGATAAGAACTCCTTATCTTTTGGCTCTGCAAGACCAAGGGGAGTTTCCCTAAGGTGCTAGATCAATTATTGAAACTATGACTTAACACTTCCTTATAACAATCTATATTGACTGCATAATGTATCCCAACACTAGTGTCACAATATACCTATGTGCTAGTTCAGACATGCAAGGCTTAACACCTTATTAAACAGATGATCTACCATATAGATGTCTATAGTTATGTTTTATGATAACCCCTTATGTTGTTATATGCATTCCTACATGGTAGTTGAAATAAACACAAATAAAAATAGAAAGATATTTAACATTGAAGTATTTTTAGTGTGTTGAGGATAATGGGGGAGAAATCCAATCACAGATTGATGTCTTTATCCATTGGGCTGCAAAGTATTTGAATGTAATCAAACATGTAACAATTGAAACCATGATAATGTCTTAATCAAGACACGACAAAAGATTATGCCTTTCAGAATACACAATAAATATAGGTTTTACACATACATTTAGGAAAAAATGGTTGGATAATATTAATTAATTCTACTTAGTAATCCATGAGTATGCCCATATACTTCCTTTATTAAGTTGAAAAGATACCTTAAAAAGGCTTTGCAAGGATTTTACAAACTTTTGGTTGACCAACTAAACAACATATATCCAAAAATATATACCATACACAAGGAGACACTCAACTAGGTTTATTCTTCTACTAGTCATTCAATCTTCGAGGTTTACAATGTGTTATTAAAGATTTGGGGTAAACCCAAATCATTAAAATACAAAAATTAAACTAACCGAAACTGGAATTTGAAACTCTAAGGCTCCTTGTGAGTGTTATCCTTCTAAAAAGTGTTCTAATATTCTTTTGATCATCTTGTATAAATTATTGATCAAGGAAAATATACCTATGGTCAGATGGCATGTAAAATATCAAAATCCATGTTGCATAACAAAACCCTAACCTCGTCCACAACCAACCCTCAGACAATAAGTGTCTTCTAATATTAAATTTGATTACTTAGAGGCATGTACAAAACATTATTTTTATGCCCACCATATCTACACATTGATGATTTGTGGGTTTGAGTGTGACATTGAGTGAAATCACCCATTAAATGTATCAAAATTGCATCTTGGAGGTGGTGCTTGACAAAAAAAAAGTGGTATTTAAATCATAAATGAAGTATGGGAACTGAAATTTATTGGAACCATGTCAAAATGCATTAAAGGCCATTAATGAGATCCCCTAGATTAAGAAATAGGTGGTTACAATGGTGGTTGTGTGTTAATGGTGTTGCAGGGGGAGCCATCCAATCATTTTGATCATTTGCAAGAAAATGAATTCCATCATGTCATGCAAGAAATAGATCCTCAAGTAGATATGTGGGAAACATACATTTGTTTGCATCACATAAGCATTTATTTCTTTCCTTTAGCCATCAAGGTTTAGAGGGGTAATAGGATCCTGCTAGAGGTTCCTTTGGTTTTAGAACCAAAGAATCCCCCAACCATTATTTTTACCTTTATTGTATTTACCTTTGCTTTCATTACTTTTCCTTTATGTTGAGGCTTAGAGCTACATTTGGAATTTTTTGAGGCTTCCCATGGTTTTGAGAAAAATGGGAAGCTTAGACACTTCACTTTTCCCTTTTATGGGAAATCAACCTCAAAGTGAAACTAGTACAAATCAAATGGCCATCAAGCCTTTATCTGGTTCATTTTTCATCATCACCTTTCTTTCCTTTGGTTTGACTTCATGCCTTAATGCTTGTTGAAAACCCTCACTTTACCTTTGTTGGGTTGTGTATTAGAAACTAGTGAAACATTCAAGGTCATCTAGCCTAGGACCAATTTAGCAACACATTCCCACATAGAAATGTTCATTTGGAACTATACTCGTCAATCTTCATCTTTGCACCAAGTGCTAGTGATCATCACCAAGAGACACTTCAAAATGATTAATGCACTTATCTTTCTCAACATTGTCTTGTTCTTTCTCATTTAGGCCTTTGCAAGAATTTTCCCTATTACTGGACATATTAGAAATTCGGTTGCCTAGTGAACACTTTGATAATTTGGTTGCCATCAAGTCCTTTGTGGAAACTTAATCAACATTTGAACTACACCATGGAACAACGAATCGATACACTTATCCTTTTTCACAAGACCTTTTCTTCACTTATTTAGCCTTTACAAAAAACTATACCAAGTGAACCTACAAGAATTTGATTGACAACTAAACACCACATACTGTGTAAACAATTAGTTCACTTATAATTATTTGTGTGATGTCCTTTCTTTTAACTTTTTGCTTTTACAGAATATAGACCCCCATCAGGTCCATGCAAGATCAAGAACTTCATTGAATTGCACTTATTTATCCTTGATATGGTTCATTCACCTCTTTCCACATTCAACCTTAGCTCAATTTAACCTTTTTCTAGAGGTTTAAGGCCCTACAAAGCTTTGTAGATGATTCACTTCCAACTAAACCCTATGCTTAGAATTAGTCAAGTTTCCTTCCTTCTTTCTAACCTTTGCAAAAGTCCAACTTGCTACTAAACCATGACTTGGAACTATTCGAGTATATTGGATCGATTCAGTAGCATATCCCTGCAAAGGTCAATAGAAAACCAAAAACCTGCAAATGGTTGTGTTATCAACAGGATTGCACCCGTGTGCGAAAGCGAAAATGCCTTGTGATCCTGTGAAACATGGGAATACTTTTAGGCTATGGATACCCTATGTCAAAAGTAGACCTCCAGATTATAGGCCGACTTACTTTATGATTTTTCTAATGATTAACTATAATTTTTATGGAAAAGGGTAGAAGGATTTAAATGGATGCATAAACTAAACTTGAAATGAATGGTGATGTACCTAATGTTTGAAACTTAATCTGCAAGCTGACTCACAAATGATTTCTCACTATTTCTATTTGCACAACCAAATCTGACAACTTAATCACCAAAATGTTTCATACGAAGGCTATGATAGAATATCTCTTTCGAAGGAAAACTTTGTTTTCACAACTAAAATGATAAATTAATCACATGCATAATGTATAACCTATGAATTTAAGCAATACTGCATACATACACTTATGAAAGAGATAGAAAATTAGAGGTTTCAAAATTGAAACACAATAATATTCTTAATCAGATCCAACACAACGACGATGCCTAAAATCTTGAAGGAAAAACTTAATAACACTGAAAATCAAAAGGATATCATCTGCTAATAACAAAGCTAAAATAACCTGTAAAGAGCTGAGTTATATTAACTGTAAAATATTTGAGTTACAAGATCTCTCTTCTTTGCAGAAATGCAAAGGAAAAACTATCAAGAACTAAGGAAAAATAATGACTTTTTTCCAATAAATACAAAGAAGGCATGCATAATGCGCCCAAGAGGTGGAACTCCAAGCTAACTGAAAGTGAGAAAAAGCAATCCATGCTTCTCACAAGAAAAATAAAAAAACCCTAAAAAGGGGGCAAAACTGAAGTAATCCATATTGTAATAGCTCCAAACTCCACATGTTGATTCACTTGACTCAAGTGAACTCAAAAATGACTCCAGTTTGACTAAAACTCAAAAAGAATCTCCAAAATCTCCAATGCATGAATAAGTCCAGTTCCACCTCTAATCTTCCAGTTTGCATGAGTAATAAACTCAAAAGACTCACCTTCTAAAATAGTTTATTTGAACAATTATTAAAAACAATCAATGAAATTGTTTTAATAATGTTAAATAAACATTAAAATTAATATGAGGGCTCACAAAAGTGTTTTTTGAAGAAAATAAATATATAAACATAACACTCCTTATATCTCCCGACCCCTTCCTTAGCTTCACGAGCACCATATCTAAACACTAGGTTAATTGACTTAAAATTCAATACCATGAAGCTAATAATTCACAACGATTCTCTTAAAAACTAAGGTCAAAAACATCAATGATTCGAACTGAGATATGGTAAAAGCTTCGAGAACCCTAATCATCGGTCATTCTTTCACTATGCATTTCACTCCCTGGAGAATTCTGCTGCTATTGTCTCCATGATCTACTAGTAGGGGTTTGAAAGAGAATTTTGGAGCTCAAATCTTCACTATACTTTGTTGTTTCTAAGTCATTTTTTAGGGGAATCTTTGAAACACCACATGGTAAGTCTTCTTTCTCCACAAATCTGCACATTTTATTTTGTTTTGAGGGCACTTTCAAGCTTCAATAGCCATGGCTATGAATACATTCATGATGCATTATTGTTCATGTATTCAATGTTGATGATTTTAGCCTTTGAGGCTGCCATTGGAGATCCTAAATTCTTGGAGATCCTTCTATTTGCAAACCTGCGGGTTTATATGTATTTCTCTTCAAAACTAAAGGAGGTAAGCACTATGTTCTTCGAGCTCTGTGTTCTTGATTTTTGTTGGTAAAAGATGAGAATGGTTTAACAAAATCATAACAATGATTATATGTGCTTCTATAAAAGAAATATAAAGCTTTTGTATACTTCTTTTTACTATAGGTCACGACCACGACCATTCTGGGTTTCTCTTGTTGCAAATAATCTGGGTTTTCATTTATATACGAGGGTTTTTCCTCTATGTTCTTACAGGTACTTTGGAGGATTTTTACAAAAACCTTAAAAAAATGTGACTTCCTTTTCTTCACTCTATGGCTTAGAAGCCACAGACATTGCATTTCCTGGAAACCCTTATTTTGTATTCGAGATTTTATGCAAAACCCCATGTGGGTTTAGTCTTTTGTGAGACAAAAGACTGTCCCTAGTCGTGGCTTTACTTTTCTCCATCTGGATAAACTTGAAATGGGGTTCAAAACCCTATTAATTATGAATCATTCCTTCATCATTTTTCAACCACCATTACTCTATCTTTTCATTGTGTGTATTAGCATAGTACTGGGTGTTTTCTTTTACACCTTATGCATCTATTTTCACCAATTATCTATTCAATTTCTTCTAGCAATTTCTAAGAGAAAATTTTGAGAGATTTCTTGAAGAATTCATTTATTGTGTTTTATTTCCATTTGTGAGGGAAAATTCTATCAAAGGAATATGCTAGTGAGAAAACCTGAGAGTGAAAAGGGAAAATCAACCATTACTGAGGAACTAGCCATTTATTTTTTCCCAGGCTAAGGGTTTCACTTCTATAGGTCATGGCTCTATTATTGCAAAATTTCTTGCATTTTGAGGGTTCCTGGAAAACCTAGGTTGCCATGGTGTATATCTATTTTCCTATGATACCATGTATACCCAAGACTTAATGGATTGTTTTCAAATAGCAATCATTTTTACCATATTGATAGGGATACTCATTGTCATCATGACAGTCCTGTAGCTGTAACTCATGCTTGATGGATAACTCAAATGGATCGTTCCACATGATTTTATGCCCTTTTTGCATTTCTGAAAATGAAAGTACTATTCACTATTTCTTCAAAATTTGCATATGAATATCTTTTGTGCTCTAAGTCTTCTAGTTGGCAGTGATTTGAATAGTGATTCTTTGTTGTATATCTTTAAATATTTGACATAAGAAGAGATGCTCCTTGATTTTATTCATGTGTGATATCGGTATGCAAGGAGAGGTCTGACGCCATAATGTGACTATTCTTGTTATTCAGTCCATGCAAATAATTTTGTATTTTCTCATTGTGAATGCTTCTTTGTGAAAGAAAGACTGTTTCAAGATCATGTCAATATAGTCCTCTATGTTACTATTCATGGGGCTGCCTTATAAGAATTGGTGACTGTCATCTTATTAAGAATAATGCTATAATTTAAAATTTTAAGAGCCTTTTCCATTGTTCATTTAAGGAAAATGCAAGAGATTGTAAATTTCATTATTCTTTTTAGTATTCTTGCAACTCATAGATGGAGTCATAAAACAAATATCAGAATAGGCATTAGATGACTATCCCCTGAAGATTTAATTATTTTTCTTGCAGTTATTATCTTGAAACTCCTGAGAATGATGAAAAGGGAAAGTCCCTTTCTTCTTATGCTGAAAACTATAAGACCTTGATTACATGTGATTGTCCCTTTATGTTTTGTGACAGCAATATGACTATTCTTTTGATCTTTTTATATATGTCTCATGTGTTAATGCATATTAGGAGAGTATCTCCTTGGTAACACATAGTTACCAGAGCAAGAGCACTGGTTTGTCTTGTTAAATGATACAAGACTACTTGTTGTTATGAACCCTTATTGATGATTCACCTTTCTAATTAGATGAACAATTTCTCTGCCCTGGTAATTGTATGCTATCATTGCATACATTTTTTTATGCATTATCATGTGAAGATTGTAGTACCCTTAGTATGTTGGGCTCAACCCTTGTGGGAGCCCATTTCCCTCCACATACTAAAATGTTTGAACATGATGAACCAGTAACTGAAAACATGTACTTGTACCTACACAATGAACAAACAAGCTAGATAAAAATAGTGAAATTCAATGTTCTTCTGATGATTTTCTTTGGATATCTTCATATAGTTGTTCATTCGATGATTTGATCTAGCACTTCACAATTTTGTTAATGAATCAATTTATTTAATGTCTCGTATCTGTAAGTTACATGTTTGTTGATAGGATATATGATCAGGTTCATATCTGGAGCTCTAACATAACTTTTTCAATCAACTACAGGTGCTTCTAAAGATCGAGTACGAGAGGAGCTTGAAGACAAGAAGACCCATCTGAAGATATGGCAAACAACACCAACATTTCCAGACAGTGATGGATATGTTTATTTTCATGTTTTCTTTGCTATTTTCATCTTCAGATGTATAGCTTGCTTTTTATGTTGCATTGAATTAATTCAGTCATTCCCACAACTTGTGTGGGACTTTTAAACATTTCTTCTATCTTCAAAGCATGAAACAACAATGTTTATGCAATCTTGTATGTTCCTTCATTTCAAAATGAATAAAATACAATAGTACTATGCAATTTTGATGAATATTTTGTTGTGAACTTTGCATAATAAACTAAATTCCATTTGAGATACTTCATTACAAATGAACTTATCAGTATAAAATGAATGTACCTTTCACCTTAGATATAGCAAACAATTCCATCTCTACCAAAATGAGTTGGAGGTAGAAATTTTGGTAACAAGTTGATAGAAAACCAAAACCCCGTATGAGCATAACTTGGTCAATTTTTACTCAAATTTTCCCAAAATTTGAATTGGGATTACCCATTTAGACATACTAAAAGATTAAAGACACAAAAATTCCTTACACTTGGTCAATTTTAGGATTTTAAATTTGGGTACTTAGGCCTAAAGAAAGGAATGGATGCAATGACAAAAGGAAAACACTTAATATATGACAAACCCATGCAAATTTTCTTAAATTGATTATAAATGGTGTGAAGTGAGATGGGGGTAAGCACAAGGTAAATAACATGCCATAAATAGAACAAGGAAAAATGAGACAAGAAAATGGAGTGCTGACACTCCCCTAAATCAACAACCTTTCCTCCTCTAAATAGGCTAAATGAAAGCCTTTAAAGGGAAGGATAACATAAGGAACAAAGAGACAATGGATTTGGATGGATGGATGGAATGTGAAGGAACATGAAGACAATGGGTATTAACCAATGGAAGGAACAAAACCCCTCCCCATCTATTTTCACCAGGGAGTGTAACCCCATACTATGCATTGCCTAGATATCCTACTCAGTTCAAACTAAAGAGCCACCTCAATGCCTCCTCAACTGAGGTATTAGTTTGGGAGTAAACTATTATCAAGATTTTACTCACCAAAGCACAGTTGAAAGGGTTCCCCTCCCCTCTTACACACATTGGTGACCATGAACACCCATGCCCTCATAGAAGGGAAACAATTATAAAGACCCCCCAATGCCACACTATAGACTATCCCCCAAAGTCCCTCTGACGAAGGGTTAGTTTCTCTCCTCATTTATCATAGTGGGAGAACAACTTATTATTACATATTTTCACCTTCTAGGTTAAAATAGGCATATCCTACATTTTACAAGGCCTCCATGTGAAAATAATCATTGAAAGGAAAAAGAGATATTAATTCTTTGCTTTTACCAAGTTTGAAGGCATATTTTAGATAAAATATTTTCTCAAATATTATCATATTTCAAATGATAATATTAAAAAATTCAATCATTCAAGTCAAAGGAGTAGTCATTTTATGACAAAATATTGGAAAAGTGTGTTAATTATTTTATCAAGATTCTTTCATGATATTCACGTGCAAATGGGCAAAAAATATTAATTTTGATCTCTAATTTTTGAGTTTGGAGGGAGATTCCACATGAGTTTCCATATTGGCAAGATGTTTCCTTGATTTTTGGCCAAAAGAAAGGAAGAAAGCTTGAGTTGTGAAGGTAAGTGAAGTCTTGCAAAGGGAAAAAGCTTGATTTTTAGGCAACATGACAGGTTTACAACATCTCACACACTCATATTGGGACAGTCATATCTCAAAAAAAATGAACTGATTTTTCATGATTTTTGGACAAAAATTAGAAAACAATTAAATGAAAAAACCCATTAAATTTCACAAAAACCCAATTTGTCGTTTAAGAGAAATCTTCACCAGTCTGAAGCCGAGTTCAGATACAAAATGGAAACATTTCAATCATCTTCAACTACAAAGAAAGGTACCAATTAGGAAATTTCAAAGGTTTCCTTCAAACCAGAAGTTGATTTCAAGGAGTTTGCAGTAGTCAAGGGCAGCAATCAACTTCATTTAAGTTGAGTGATTGGTTCTCTTTCTTAAATCAATCAAATATGGATTTAGAATTTGATTTTCTTTATAAAGACATCTCTAGTCCTTTCTAAAAAAAAAAGAGTTTTGGCTCTGTTTTCATGCTTACAACAGAAAAGATTGTTCTTGTAATTCATTTATGAGATTCATTGTAACAATCCTTTTGATTCAATAAAATAATGGCAACAGTTCCTTCTCATTTTACCTTTGTCTCATTTTGCACATGAATTGGTAGAAGTTTAGTTGTGATATGAGCTTACAGTCCTTCTTTTTCCCCTTTTCAAGCAATGTTTTGGCAAAGGATGCATGTTTAAGTGTAGGTTATATGTTGTCTGTCAATTACAATAGATTGTAGTTGTGAAACCTATTTTTCCTTCATGCAATAAGTTGAAACCAACACCTTCATATGAAATATTTATGTGCTTCATGGTCTAATTTGAGTTGTGAACAAGTCAAGACTTTGTTGAGTCATATTATGATTTGGTTACATCATTTAAACATAAAGATTTTGGTGCATCACCTTGTAGGAATTAGTTTTTAGTTTCAAGCAATCTCTATATCCCTTTTCCTTGGAGTTTTATATAGTTTATCTGATCCATCAAAGGTAACCAAATTTCTTTGGAGATTCATCCTTGTTATAAGCAACCCACAACTTGAGGATGTTTCCATGCTACACAGGATGGTTGAGTGCAACTCAACCAAGGTGCAATCCTAAGTGATAACACTTATCTCAAAACTTCATTTACTTTGGAGAACAAGGATGTTGTATCATAAACATCTATTCATAATATGTCTATTAGGAGGAATGGTAGGGGCATGATAGCCCTAGCTACCAACCAGATGGTAGGGTATGGAGAATATCCCTAAATACCTACCTTTTTAGAGGGGAGGGTAGACAAGTTTAGTTGACAATTAATCGAAGATGATCCTTGCCCTAACAATTTGTTTAGGCTGGTCAACCCCTCCCCCAACAAACACTTTGTCTTTATTCATGAAAGGAACCCCAATAGCCCAACCAACCATAATACCCCCTTGGGTGGGTGTATATAGCTAGGTTGGGGGATTATAGTGTCCCTATAAAATAGTAGGGGCCCTCCCATCCCATTCCTATTGGTTCTTAGTTCAATAATAATGATGATGCATCAAGTGATACCTACAAATCTATCAAAACTTGTTGATATTGTAAAGGATTCAATATAGGCTTAGCATCCCCTCATTGCTAAATTATGAATTGAATCCATTCTGTTAAAAAATGAGATTTGGCTCCCTATTGGCTATAAGGCAGCTTGTTGTTAGAAAAACTTGATGATGGGGAAGGAATTTTGTTGATAAGTAGATCAGATCGACTTTGGCTCGAGAACCAAACTTATGAATGGGGACTAATTCAAGAAGATGAGGTCCATTAGTGCTCATTATCATGTGGGGCTAAAAGAGCGCATCACAAAAATACACTAACTAGATTTGATTGGCTTGGGCCCATATTCTAACTTAGTTGCACCAGACTAAGTTTGGCTCAAGAGTTGGTGAGACTTTTTGAATGTATGGGTTGCACTCTATTACAATCGACTCTCACAATTTTCTGCCAAATCAACATCAAACCAAAACTACATCCACCCACCTCACTATAATTGGGGTGGGTGGGCAGCCCAATATAACTACCCACCCTTTGGGTGGGAAGAAGGTAAAATAGGTGGGTAGGGAATTCTAGTTTCGGGTGGGAGGAAGATAAAGGGGGGCCCACCCATCCCAATAGTTGAGACAATGATATGTATACATATGTATACATATGTACATATGTACATATGTATATATACATATATACATATATGTGTATATGCATGTATATGTGCATATATATCTATATATCCATGTATATATGTATGTATATATATATTTACACATTTATACAAACATATACATAAATAATTTATTTGTGTATATATACATATATATAAATACATACATATATAAAAATAAGTTATTTATACATATACAAAAATAATTTATATGCATATAAAATCTAATATTTGAAATGCAAAACAAGAACAAATAAGCATGCAATTTTCTACTTCAAACCAAGCAATAACATAAGCAATAAATTAAAAATTTACCATAAACTCCATTGTGATTTTATTTTCTCCTTGATTAGTGATATGTGGATGCTCCTTTGCTTGAAGTACCAGTTTTGACAACATGTACCTAGCATAAAGTGATGATTGATTGGAATGAAAGAAAGAGTGCCCAAATTTAAGAATTTTGGAATGAATGGTCAAGATCTGATGGTGAGTTCAATGGTGGAGGATGGTTGAGAGGATTTACGTAGGTTCAAGGAGAGGATGGAGGTTGGAGACGGAGTTTGTTAGATTGTAAATGGCTACGATGAACTTAGTAAATTTAGTAAGTGGTTATGACCATGAGGGAAATAAGGGACATATGCATCTAGTGGGGCATATTCTTGAGTTGGATTGAGAGACTAATGGGACAATAAGGACAAGTTTTCTTAGGGGCCCTTTATTCTTGGAATGTGTTGAGGGAATATAGGTATAGTTAAATAATAATATTACTTAATTAATTAGCCATGTGTGAGATGGATAATAGATAGAAAATGGTATTTATTTATTGATTTATTGTGAGGAGATAAAAAATGGGATTAATTAGATAATATAATTACTTAATTAAGTGTGGAAGACCTTGGGTAAGGGATATTTGTCCTAGTTGATGTGTTTATTCAATTAGGACTAGGTGGACTAGGGAAATATTTAAGTGTCTACATTTTACCCCTCTTTGATACAATATCACAAAAGTGGCATTGTGTCAAAGAATAATAAAAAGAAGGATGTGATTAAGTGAAGCTTTAATGGAAAGTTTCCCCAATCACTTAGTGATGATGATAGAAATGATGCATCCTTAAGATATTTTTTAGGAAAAATGGAGCCCAAGAGGTCTCTTGAAAATACAAAGGATAGTAAAAATATGTGTCAAAATGTATAAAATATGACTTGAGAGAAATCATGTTGGGATGATGTACATGCCATGTATATAGCATTAACGATGGATAAGTATTGGGCATATTGAGGGATGCCTCTAAAATGATTGGATGATAGGATTTTGGATTGCATGGATGTACATGTTGGATGATGAAATCTTACAAGGACATAATGAAATGAAATGAAACATGATTTGAGTTATATATGAATGAGGGTAGAGGATAAAAATGGATGGTGCACACATGTTGTCATAGTAATTTCATGTGCAAAGAGTAACCTTTTATTTTTGTAGCACTTATCCTTATGCATCATGATATAAGGGATCATAATTACTTGTCGTGTGCATATAGATTGATACATAAATAATGAAGTTTCAAATAGTATAGTGATCCAAAATACATGTTATCATAGGCATTTCATGATATGAAGGATGAAGGTGATGGATGGAGCACTAGGACTATAGGAAATAAACAAGTGGAAACCCATACAAAAAAGCAATAAAAAACATGTAGAAAATACAAGCTGGTATCTAATGATATGTTGAATCCAAGGGTGTATGAGAATATGGGATGGGGGAATGGATTATTTTGATGATGATCTAGAAGGATTAATGATTAGGATTGGATTATATTTTTCCCTTGTTTTAGCTATGAGCATTAGATTTGTTTGATGATGATGATGATGATGACAACATAGTTAATGCGGGAAGGATGCATCTTAAAAATAATGTGAGGATTGGGAAAGACATATCTCAATAATGATAATTAGATTTATTTGAGATCAAACATAACTTGTAGCAAGACAAGGAATAAATATTATGTGTGTTTTGGATGGATGTGACATTATTAATGAGATATGTTGGGATTTAAGAGCTTAAACATGGATAAGGTCTTTTGGGGAACATGCTAGAGATTTGGGATGTGTTTGGACAAGTATTTATTGTTATTTGTAACTTTAATGGTGGAACCAATGGCAAGGGATAAACCAAGCCTAAAGGCAAGCATAGATATGGTTTGGATGGAATGGTTAAAAAAATGGATGGGATGGAGAGGATATGGATTGATGGAGGGATGTAAGGTGATATGTCCAAGGACCACATCACGTAGTATTAACATGTTTTGATCCAAGATAGGGGTTGGATAGTGCTATGAAGTGATGGTAGATGGTGTGTAGCAAAAAATGGCTATGCCAAAAGTTTGCCAAAGTATTCTTTAAGTGTGTGTCCCCAATATTTTCTAAGATCAAGCTAGGTAGGGAATGCAAATGAGATATGAAAAAATGGATATAGTGGATGGGTATTATAGAATGATGTGATAGGATGGGTAGGTTCGGTGGAATAGATGAGACAACTTGCCCCTAATTACAATGTTCACATAGCTATTTGTATTACACATGAGGCCAATGAATTCTCGTTTTTATCATGATACTTGCCCAAGGTTCCATAATAAGTAGTTTTCACCATTGGATAAATTATTTCTATTTAGTATTTTTTTTGGAATTTTACTTATTTTGTAACTTTTTTTTTTTGAATTTTGGACTTTAGGTATAATGTTCATGGAAATTTGATGTATCTAATATAGATGCTTTGGTCATGATATTCCAATGGTATCTTATCTTATGAATTTTCCTCTTTAGGATTGTTCCATTGGTATACATTGCACAATTTTGATGATGTTATTTGTTAGTTGGGTTGGCCTTGTCCAAACATAAAAATCTCAATAAAGTTCCATCATAACTCTTGTGGTAAATTTTCATTACAATGATGCAACATGTTTTAGGTTTTTGGTTGGATTTAGGATGAATTTGTATGGATTTAGATGGTGGAGGTGAGGCTTAGGATTTGGATTATTGATATGATATTTGAGATTTTGGAGGTGGATGTGTGGATGGATAGATTTTGGATGTAGGGATATGTGATTTGAATTGGAATGAGGGACATTGAGATTTCATGGTAAAATTGGATTTATATTTGGAAGTAGACTTAGGATCAAGATGAACATTCTTTTTGGATAGTGAAGATTTGCATGATAATTATGAAGGTGGATCACAACTATTATATGTAATATGTAACTTTTGATTTATGGATTGCTTTTGATGATTCACTTTGATTAAATTCATAAATTTACTCTTTTGGGATCCATATTGATTTTTTATTTATTCTTAATTTTTGAATACATGTTACTTTTTAGATTCATCATGATGTTGATAGGGATTCTACATTTTATTGGGTAGTTGATAACAAATTTTTTCTTTAGGGGAATGCTTCACTTTGTATAATGGATGATGTTTTTGGTCCCAATCAAGGGGTTTAGGATGTTTCGGATGTAGGTTTTAGTATGGATGAAGTATGGAAAATATGGGTGGAAGGAGGATTCTTTGAAGAGTTATATATGGCCTATGTTTTGACGCTTTCATTGTATGAGGTTACCCCAACTATCATTGAGTTTCCACCATTATAATAATTTCTTGGAGACATGTAGCCAAGACCTTGATATCCATCAATTTCATATATTGATATTGGATCTAGAATGTCATGTTCATGAAGGCCTAACCCTTTACCATTGTAGCCCATGTTTTGACAATATTTTTATGCCATAGGATATTTTTCACTCTTGAAATAAGATGTAAATACATCACTAGGGAGCCATGACTTGGTGGAGAGATATATTTTATCTTTTTCAAGAAGGCCAAACCATACGAAGGTGGTTGAACCCAACTTGGATGATTGTGTTTTCTCCTTGTTTGTAATTATGGTATCTTGATCAATGATACACTCAATATGGTCAATCTTGTCTCGTGAATCTTCATGCATGATGGGACCCATATCATTTATTTGACTATCTATGTGTCCAAGGGAGACAAGTGTCTTATCTTGGGAAACAAAAGTATTTGGAGCATGGATGGGATCATCTTTGATTTTACAATCATGGATGGGATAAAGTTGGATAAAGGGACCCTCTTGAATTTCTTGATCAATAGGGGGATCTTGATTAAAGGTCAAGTTTTGGATGTCATGATCATAGATAGGATCTTAATAAAATGTTTTATTGTCATGAATACCATGATCATCTATTGGATCTTGATCAAAGATGGGATTAACATGAATATCATGATCATCTATGGGGTTTTTCTTCATAACTTGATCTTGATTTATGTTGGAGATTTGTGTGACATGCTTTAGAGCAATATTTTGACATAGCCTTAATTCCTTTTTATACAATATGGATAAACTTATTTTCTTTGATATTCCCTATGTCGATTAGGCCTTTGATATATGTTCCTAATGTCACATGTATCAATATGCTCAGGCTAGTGAGATATCTTTGGACCTTATGACACATGAATTTTAGACCTTTTGGGTTTTATGAACTTCATGAAATATATATGTTTAACATCCCATGTGGGTTGACTCATGGAGATGGTAGTGTTTGATAGTATTAGTGAACAAATTTGTCACTATAAAAAAATTATGATTTATAAATCTACAATGCCCCTTTTAAAGACAATCATACTAATAGTTGGATAAGATATTTCTTTATCATATTAGATTTCCTCATAACTTTAGTGGTACAAATCCCTCATATGATGAGATTTGAGTTTAAAAGGTATGCTTTTAACAAAAAATCAAGAAAGGTAAGAATACAGTAAAATAAAATAGCTATTTAAAAAAATAATATGATTAAATGACAATCCACAACTAGTGACATGCATAGAAAACCAAAGATATAGTTCAAATAATAATTAGCTCATAGGCTATTCTCTCTCCCTCTCTCCCTCTCTCCCTCTTAGGTCTCTCTCTCCCTTTCTCCCACTCTTCCTCTCTCTCTCTCCAACTCTCCCTCTCCCTCTCCCCCTCTCTCCCTCTCTCCCCCTCTCCCTTACTCTCCCTCTCTCCTTCTCAGGTCTTTCTCTCTCTCTCTCTCCCTCTCTCCCTTTTAGGTCTTTCTCCCTCTCCCTCTCTTTAATATATAATGATTATATATATATTAAATACTTGGAGGGAGAGGGAGAGGGAGAGTGGGAGGGAGAGTGGGAGAGAGAGAGGGAGAGAGAAATACTTGAGAGGGAGAGAGGGAGAGTGGGAGAGAGAGAGAGAGAGGTGTTAGGGTTCAGCCAAATCAAAGCAATAAACATTAACAATTATATGCAGATTAAATAACCTAGAAATAACAATGAAGAATAACACAAAAGAGATCAACACAAAAATTTAACGTGGTTCACCCAATATGGGTTACATCCACAGAAACTCAACCACCCAATAATTTTATTATCCAGTGCAAAAAAGATTACAATCTCACAAATTACACACATCACAACTTACATCCCAACCGCTTATAACAAGCTTTTTGGAAGATTCTAGAATTAGAGTTTTACAGTCATTTTTTCATTTGATGTGTCAGTGGGAAAACTTTGATGTGTTAACAAGAAAAAAATTCGAGGGGATGCCCCCTCAAACCTCTGCTATTGGGGGCTGCCACCCTCGAACCCCCGCTTGGGACTCAGCCTGGCCCTGAACCCTGATGAGGATACGTTACAAGTGTACATTATTTTCATGATCAATCACCACATATCAACAAGAGGGAGAGTGGGAGAGAGAGAGAGAGGGAGAGGGAGAGAGGGAGAGAGAGAGATGGGGAGAGTGGGAGAGTGGGAGAGTGGGAGAGAGGGAGAGAGGGAGAGAGAGAGGGGGAGAGAGAGTGGGAGAGGGGGAGAGAGTGGGAGAGAGGGAGGGAGAGAGAGAGGGAGAGTGGGATAATATATATTATATATACTAATATATAATAAATATATATGTCATAACATAATAATTCTTAAAACTAAAAACGGATATCTATGTCCTTTGTTATAGGTTATAAAGATAGACTTGCACTAGCAACAATATATATTAATATATGTTAATAAATGTAAATATATATAATATATATTAATATATATTATATAGTATAATTTCAACAATAATGAAGCGAAGTAGAGTAGGCTCACAGGGTGGCGAAGGAGAGGAAATTAGCGAACAGGAAAGGCTGGCGAGATTCAAAAGAATGTTGGGGAGTGACAAAGGAGTGGGGAAGGAACAAAGCAACACTAGTGGGACAAAGTGGCCGAAGCAAATTTGAAGGGCCCACAACATGGACACCAGCCTCAATGGGTTTTTATAGATGGGCGATGGGTGGACAAACATCACCCGTTCTATCGGTAGAAGGAAACAAAGAACAGGTAAGACTGCTCACCAGTGCACAAACGTCATGATACCCCTGAATCAATGCCCTCAGTGGATATCCTAGGTGTGGCCCGAAAGAGACACAATTCTTATGACTCGCCTTATGCATCCCCTTGGCAGAGTCCAAATAGAAGGCATGACGCCTGGAAGGAGCGATCGACTCACCAAAAATCGACTAAAAATCACAAGAAAAGGAAAGCTAGGAATGTGAAGGGGCATGAGGAGAGTTAGAATTCGGTGGATTGCATCCCTAAACAAAGCACCATTGAAGATCTATTGGAAACTCATGTCACGGAGGAAATCAAGTCGGATGTAATTATTCTTAGGGATTATGCATTTATATGCCGCTTCATCAGA
Source organism: Sequoiadendron giganteum (assembly GCA_007115665.2). Taxonomy (NCBI): domain Eukaryota; kingdom Viridiplantae; phylum Streptophyta; class Pinopsida; order Cupressales; family Cupressaceae; genus Sequoiadendron; species Sequoiadendron giganteum. The sequence goes on from CM021109.1 coordinate 403,295,989, forward strand.
ATTTCGCTTGATAGGGTTGTGATTAAGGACTGGATCAAGGAGCAATGGGAAATGGAAGTCCTTATAATATTTTTTCCAAAAGGATTCTTTCTGGTAGTGTTTACAAATGAAGAGGTGAAGTTATGGGTAATGGAAGGTGAAATGTGGCTCATGAAGGATTACCCCTTATACATGCATCCATGGAGTCCAAACTTTGATCCGGTAAAAATGAGGCCATATGACCAACCTGTCTAGATAAGACTTTACAATCTTCCAATGGAATATTAGACTAGAGATTGTCTAGAAAAAAATGGTCACTCTCTGGGCTCTTTAATGGAAATCGACATGAGAATTTTGGATGGTGATTTATACAAATATGCAAGAATGAAAGTAGTGGCAATTGATACCATACCTAACAAAATTTGTCTTTTGGTGGATGGGGCTCGCTGGTTGCAAGAGGTAGAATTTGAGGAAACAAAATGTTTCTGCCTCACTTGTGGCACTCGAGATCACAGGGAGGTAGAGTGAACCAAAGAAAGGAAGAGGGGTTGGAGAAAGAAACAAAAAATTGATCTGCCCCTATTGTTCACAAGCCCATCCCTGACGCCCCCGATAAGGGGAAAACCTGATTGAGTGATATATCAAAGGGTGGGAAGGAGCACCTTGAAAATCCACCTAAGATATCAAAGGAGGAGAAGGAATTGGATGAGTCTCAGCCGATGTCCCCTCTGCATGGGAGCAGTCATGTTCGAGAGAAAAATGAGGTAGCAGAGGTTGCTTCTCTGGTAAGTGATGATCTAGATTCAAATATTGACCTGGATGATGCGTTGGACATTATTGAAGATAGATGCATCTTGCAATCAGTTGCAAAGCATTTGGGTGGGAAAAATTGGTAAACTTGGGAATACCTGAGGAAGGAAATCTTTCAAACAACTAAGGGAAGAGGAGGCTACCGCAAAAAAATTCCCCAACATCACCAAATTCCTAAGTACCAAGGGAGGAAGCCCCTCCCTCGGGAAATAATTAAGATAACAACATGGTATGTCAGGGGCCTAAAGGCCCCTGACAAGCGACACCTAGTTAGTCATCATCTACAAAAAATCACGAACAACATTTTATTGTTGCAAGAAACTAAGCTCTCTGGAGAGGAAGCGATGAAGTTTTTGAAATATTTCCGACTATGGAATGGTTATTTTCAGGACTTAGTAGTAATGCAAGAGGATTAGGATTAATGTGGAAAGAAGCCATAGCCTCTTTGGAAATTATTGGTTCATTTGCAAACTGGATGGCAGCTAAGATGTATGATCTTAGTCTTAATTGTCAATTTGCGATCATCAATATCTACGGCCCGACAAAAACAAAGGAGAAGGCTTCCCTATGGCATTCAGTACTTGAATCGGCATGCCCCTTCTTAAGGGACAAATTGATCATAGGTGGAGATTTTAATGCAATCTTGGATCTCACAGAGAAGAGTGGCAGGGTTCGGAGTGTATCTCAGGCCACCAATGATTTTAGAAGTTTCATGATAGAAGTTGGATTAGTTGACTGTCCCACAGAGAATGGTGTATACACTTGGACCAACAAGCGAAAGGATTTCACAGTGATCATCGAGAGATTGGACAGATTTTTGGTTTCTCCGTGCTGGAGTGAATCCGGTATGCAAGTCCAAGCTAACATTTTCCCTATGTCGACTTCAGACCACTTCCTAGTGGAATTAACGATCAATGGGTGACCGGAATTGTTGAAGACAAGTTTAAAATTATAGAATATGTGGTGGCGGGATAAAAGCCTTGTAGGCCTTCTGGAAAAATGGTGGAAGGAATCTCGGGTTGGAGGATTGATCAACTTCAAAATAGTCAAGAAAATTTAGTTGATTAAGTAGAAGTTGAAGGTATGGAACAAAGATATGTTTCAAAAAAATTTTGTGGAAAAAGCTAAGGTGGAAACAAAGCTAGAAGCACTAATTGAGAAAGTAATTAAAGACGACATGAGGAACGATGAATTCTACAAAGAAAAAGAGTTGAATGCAAAACTGGTTGAACTCCTCAAGAGAGAGGAAATTTATTGGAGAGACAAGTCAAGGGAGGTGTGGCTTAGTGAGGGTGACTCAAACTCAAAACTCTTTCATGTCTCAGTTCTGGCCAGGAGGGTTGCGAACAAGATAGAAGAAATACATACCATGGAAGGCAACACTGTGCACGACCTGTCAGAGGTGGGAATGGTTGCAGTTAAATTCTATAAACATCTTCTTGGTGACAATAAGGTGCAGATGGTCGGGGGAAACATACTGGATTCAATAGACAAAAGGTTCCACGAAGCAAAAAATTTAATGCTCTATGGAGTGATAACTAAAGAAGAAGTTAAGGAAGCTTTATTCTAGCTACACCTAGATAAGGCGCTTGGGCCCAAGAAGTTCACTGCAAAAATTTTCCAATCTTGCTGGAGCTTTGTGGGGAAAGACCTGTGAAAGATGGTGGAAGATTTCCACAAGACTAAGAATTTTGTGAAGGACTTGAATAATTCGGTGATAGCTTTGGTCCCTAGAAAACCAAAATGCAAGACATTTGGTGACTACATGCCCATTTCGCTGTGTAATATGGTCTATAAGGTAATAGAAAAAGTATTTACCAACAGACTCAAATTGGTGTTGGGGAACATAGTATCCAGAGAGCAGAATGGATTCATCCTAGGCCATAAAATCACTGATTTCATCCTACTTCTTTCTGAGGTGGTGCATACACTCAAAACTAATAGGGAGGTGGGGATGTTGATTAAGCTAGACATATGCAAGTCATAGGATAAAGTGGCATGGGGGTTCCTAATGAAAGTAATGGAGAAGTTGGGATTCAATATCCACTGGTGTGAACTCATATACTATTGCATCTCCTCTGTTTGTTTCTCAGTTTCAGTAAACGAGACACTACACGACCTCTTTCATGCCACCAATGGTCTCCGACAAGGTGACCCCATATCACCATTCCTATTTGTAATAATGGCCGAATATATGAGTTGTGCCATCAAAAATAGTTTCCAACAGTTGGACTGGAAAGGTGTGTGAGTGGCTCCAAATGTGGAACCAATCACTCACTTGCAATTTGTTGATGACACTACCCTGTTTGGAGAGGCAAGTATAAGGGAGGCCAAATCGATCAAAGGGGTGTTGGATGATCATGAAGAATAGTCGGGTCAGAAAATGAATAAGGAGAATTCTTGTATATACTTTTTCAACACAAGGCTTTCACTACAACATGCTATCTCTAGAATATTGGGTATTCAAGAGGGGAAATTTCTTGCAAAATTCTTAGGGGTGAAATTTTTTGATGGCTCGTGCAAAGAAAAACACTTGGATGAAGTGGTTGGAAAATACAGGAACAAGGCAATGGCATGGAAGCAAAACTGGCTCACATTGGTTGGGAGAATAACAATGGCTAAAGTTGTCTTGTCTATAATCCTGATTTATACTATGTCATGTTTTGAAGTGCCTGTGAAGATTGAGGAAGATATACAAAGGGTATTGAAGAAGTTTCTTTGGGAAGGATCCAAGAATAAAAGAAGAATACTGATCATAGGGTGGGATACAACATGTAAAGAAAAAGAGGATGGTGGGGCTAGATTGCGAAAGATTAGGCTCCAAAATATTACCCTGGGAGCCAAACTGATTTGGAAAATGTACAAGTTTGCAGAAAAGTTGTGGTGCCAGATACTACAAAAAAAACATCTGGATAACGGGGAGCCATATAGAATATTGATAATTGCAAATATTGATGGTGGTTCAGCAGTGTGGAAATACATATCAAACTGTAGGTCCTTAATCACCATCCACCTTTCATGGAAAATTGGTGACGGTAGGAAAGTTTCATTCTGGACGAACTCTTGGGACAGATACAAAATTTTGGCAGACATGTTTGATTTGGGGCAGTATGTGGAAAGACTATAGGAGGCCCATGGATGCAAGGTGGAAAAATATGTAGTTCAAGATGAAGATTTGATTGGAGGATAGTATAAGTGGAAAGGAGTGGAATGCATGTCGTTACCGCAAGAAGTTAAGGAGGTTGTGGCAAGGGAACTCTCTAATAGACCAGTAAATTTGAGCAATAGGGAAGACACAATAATCTGGTGTGGGGCTATGTCCGAGGAATACTCGGCTAAACTTAGATACCATATCCAAATAGCCAATAGCGAAGAAAATACATGGATGGCTACACTCTGTTGGAAGAGGGAAGTGTTGCCGAAGGCTGGAGCTTTCCTTTGGGTGGCACTCCACTAGCGGTGCCTTACTGGTGAAAGACTAAAAAGATTGGGGATCATAGGCCCACCATAATGCATTTTATGTGAACATGAGGAGGAAGGAGTGGACCATCTATTTCTCAATTGTGCTATGGCAGCCACATGTTAGGAATGGCTACAAGGGGCCCTGTGATTCCAAGGACCAAGGCAAGAGAAGCTTCAAGAGTTTTTGAATAGTTGGCTGATTGTAAACAAGAAAAGATATTGGCATGGGATCTAGCTTTTGGCACCATAATTGGTAGTTTGGCATTTGTGGAAAGAGAGGAATAGATGCATCTTCAAAGAGGAATTATTGAGTAGTGATCTCTTGATTGCAAAGATACAAGGTGCCATCATTGAGACAACAAATGACATAAATAACATTAGTACTAAGGCAAGGTTCACAAGGTGGGATGAGGAAATTCAAAAGGTATGGCTTGATCTAAAAATGCCTAGGCCCTTGGCCCCAGGAGCGGTTAAGGTCAATAGGAAGGAAGCTCATTGGTTGTAGTCGGTAAGATTAAAATGGAAACTAAACTTTGACGAGGCTGCCAAAGGTAACCCTAGGTGGACGAGGGCTGAATGCATAATCAGAGACAATAGTGGTAAGTGTGTGTGGGTAGCTTCAAAATGTGTGGGAATTCGGTCAAACAACATGGTCGAGATGGAGGCTTTGACGTTAGGCTTGGAGCTATGTATCCAAAAAGGAATAGACACTATGGAAATAGAAGGCGACTCACAAATATGTATTCAAGCAATCTCCCTAGGGAAATCACCAAGTTGGGAAATGGAAATTGGATTGGTCAGATTAAAATCCTTCTTGGAAAATTGAGTGACTTTTCCATTGGCCACGTGTATAGGGAGGAAAATAGATTTCTTGATTTCTTGGCCAATTGCAGAGTATCCCAAGACAATTTGGTTCTTATCGAGGCATCCATAGAAAGGTGGCTGGGGCTGCAGGCTATCCTAGAGCAGGACAATTTTGGTCGGTGAGGTGACAAGCCTGGCACAATCTAGGACCCATGAAGGCACATTGAGATTTGTGATACGCATGGTGGCAATCGGTAGATGGAGGAAGCAAATCTGGTCAGTGATTCGGTGTGGATACGTAGAAAGAACTATGGATGGTCACTGTGTTTCCTGCCTTCCACAAGTTATATTAGCCGTGTCTGGAGGGGTTTTTTTGCACAATAAAAAAGCAAAGCTGGAGAGTTGAACAAAATGTTAGAATGGTGCATGCCTTTGGACTAATTTGTATGTGCAACGAAGAGACTCTCTTGGAACAATGCAGGAGGCTTTTTCTGATCCAAAGCACACTTGTGCTAGAAGAGATTAAGAATGTGGTATAGAGAGTGCTCCAAGAGGAAAGACATTGGTGTGATGGAAAAATTTATGAATCTTTAATCAGGCCACTGGTTGACATTCTCAGTTATCGGGAGCGAATGGTGGAGCTCTCAATGGGTTTTGTGGCAGCGATCAAAGCTTAGGCGGTGGCAAACACTACATTGGCACTAGCAGAGGATGGTATGGTGAACCACCTAAAAAATTTCTTTGATGTCGATATTGGAGCTGAGGAGGGTGAGGGAGAGCTGTATGAAGAGGAAGTTTATGGGCAGCGATTGGAAGCAAGGAGAAATTTCTTGGAAAACGGGTGGGAAATCTACAAGACCGGAGTCATAAACTCCAACATGAGTGTTTTTGCCAGGTACATGGAATCTGGGTTATCTTGGCTCAGTGAGGGTAGCATGGCACAGGCAATGGGTTTGGGCCAGAGTCTGGCTATGATCTATCAATATCTGATAATGTAATGGGGTGGTTTTAGGTTCTTGAAAGTAGGTTAGAAAGATCTATGGCTGGCTCAGCCAACTGAATCCTATGTAATCGAGCGCTATCCCCTTTTGATAGCACTTACCTATAATATATATATATATATTATATTATATATATATATATTATATAATATATATATATTATATTATATATATATTATATAATATATATATTATATATATTATATAATATATATATTATATAATATATATATTATATATATTATATATATATATTATATATTAATATATTAATATATTAATATATAGTATATATTATATAAATATATATAATAAATTAATTTAGTATATTAATATATAATAAATATATATATCATAACATATAATAATCCTTAAAACTTAAGTAAACAGATATTTGTTTAGAAATGGATATTTGTTTAGTAATTTATATAAAAAACAAAAATGGGACCATTTTGAGTATTTCAACGTTCCCTACATTCTTTCTGTCATGAAATTCTCGTGCTTTCTTTCTATATCAGACAATACTATGCTTTTGGAAGATTCTCTTACACTTTATTTACAATTACAATCATTTGTGTGTGTTTTTTTGTTTGTGCAATGGGGAGCAGTAGTCACTGCAAGAGAAAAGGTAAAAGGAAACTAACAACAAATCAAATTGAAGCATATAGAGAAAAAGATAGAGAAAGTCATAGGAAAATAAGACAAGGTATGACACATATTCAAATTCAAATTGAAGCTTCTTCTGCACTATTAAATGTTAATTCAAGTGAAGATGAAATAGAATTTAAAAATATTGAACATCATATTGAAATTGATAATGAAAATGACAATGTGAACAACATTGAAAATGAAAATGTTGTTGAAAATGAAATTGTTATTAAAAATTAAAATGCTGTTGAAAATTAAATTGTTGTTGAAAATGAAAATGTTGTTGAAAATGAAATTATCATTGAAAATGTTGAAATTGAAAATAGTGAGAATGAAAATGTTAATAAAATTGAACTTGAAAATGAAAATGTTGATAACATTGAAAATGAAAATGAACCTTATGTAACACCTAATTACACAAGAACCCTTAAATGGTTTCTTGAAATAGATGAGAACATAATAGATAATCTTCAAGGAAAAAGGGCACAACAAACGGTTCGTTTGTAGGCTACCAATATGTTCAATGAATACTTTTTTGATAAGACATTAACCGAACAATGTCAACTTTTTTTGCAATTACTTAAGTCTTACAAAATGAGACCAATATTAAAAAAATTGAAGATTTGTGTCACCAAAAAATTAGAAAAAAAATAGTATTATTGTAAAAAACCTTTTTAATGCTCTAACCTCTATTGGAAAGACTAGTAAGGAAAAAGATAAAAGGGTTGCTCGTAGAGTGATCACAACCTCACTAGTAATCCATCATTTGAGAAAGGCTCATTTAATGAGACAAACTTGTATTGATTAAATCTAAATCATAAAACATTGAATAAAGCACTCTCAAGAAGAGGAAGACTCAATAATCCTCTTCAAAATGATACGTGGGATTTTAGTGGGAAGCTTCCACATGTTGATAAGAAGCTAACTGATAACGTAAAGATGCAAATTAAATAATTTTAGAACTCTCACTCTAGAGTATCACCAAATGTAAAGGATGTTTTAAAGTTACGAATTGGTAATCAAGATCACACACCGCATCCTAAACATTTCTTGGAATGTAGCCAAATGATTTTGTACAAACAATTTTGTCAAGAACATCCAAATTTGCAAATCTCACAAAGGGCTTTTGAGTCTTGCAAGCCATTTTATTGTGTACCTATTAATGTTCATAATACATGTTGTAAATACCATGTTGAGTTTTCAATGTATCATGAATTATTATTCCATATTCGTTCTACTATGCATACTGACGAAATGTTGTAGAAGTGTCATGCAATACAACTTCCCAAGTCATCCAGGGACTTGTTAGATTCATTTTTATGCATTAGAGGTGATGTTTCTTATTTTATAGAAATGATTTTTTAAACGAAATGTGTTTGCAATGTGGTGGTTTATCAAAGTTTGTAACATGCTTTCATGAGGATAGTGATCATGATTTTGGTAACAAGATTGTTGAGAAAAAAATGTTTGAGACAGTCAAATAAACATTGAAGAGTGGAGGTGAGGGTTCTAGATGTGATTTGGTTGCAAGAGAGGTAAGTATTGCTGATTTTATTTTTGATTTTAAGATTTTTTTTGTCTATAAGGATGCAAGGCATAGCTAGAGGTTGAAGTGGTTGGATCGGCAATTCAGGATGTGTAAGGACTCTTTCCCAATTGGAACTATTATATCTGTAGTTGATTTTGCTAAAAAAAACACATTGCAACCACAAAATGAAGTACAATCACAATATTATAATTCTATTCAAATTATTATTTTTATCCACATAACATATGGACATGCCCCTGATAGTACAGAAGAGGATAGGAAAATAATCTGGGAGTACCATTTTTACATGAGTGATGACAGATCTCATTCATCTAAGTTTGTACAACATTATTTTGAAAACTTATTTGAGTTCTTGCAAGAAAAAGGTATTGCAATGGGTCAACATCTGATTTGGCATGGAAAAGGTGAGCATGATGGCGCAGGTGCATGTGTGAAGAGAGATTTGGTTAAGGAAAAAATGAAGATCAGAGGTGGTGGAATATTTAGTGATGCATGTTCTATTGTTGATTGGTGTACTTATGCATTATCACGAGGAGGGACATTTGATTCACAAGTGTGTAGGTTCTTTTGGTTGGTTGAGGAGGGCACTGTGGGAGACAAATTGGAATGTCAAACAATTAGATATTCTTCAAAGATGTATTCATTTTGAAGCTTAGATGTGGGTGCATGGACCATATGGATACAAGAGTTCACTTGTTTTTGTCAGAATTGTATTCAGTGTGATTGGGATCATTGCAAGTCAATTAAGTGGGTGCATACATGGATTCCATAGTACCTAACCCCTTTATCTATAACACAATCCTCTTTAGAAGATGAAATGGAAAGTTCACTTGACTACGACCATCTTTCAGATCTTGTATAGCCAGGACATGTCTATGCAATTTTAGCATCGTAGAGGAATGTAGAGAGATCAGACTATTGGTTGACACGATGTGTATAAGTAAAGAAAAAGATAACACAACCAATGATGGATGATGATGGGTTCATGTATCCTACATGTTTAGTTGTTTCTTGAACTTGGTTGCATTACCATTTCATCATCATTTAGGTTTTTTAGAATAATATAGATTTGTTATTCTAAGCATCTTTTCTATTTTGCATTACCATTTCATCATCATTTAGGTTGCTTAGTATAATATATATTTGTTATTTTAAGTATATTTAGATGTTGATAAAAAATTTATGATCATACAAGTTTAGTTGTTGTTTTTGGAACTTGGCTGTGAACATATATGATTAAAAAGAATGGCATACCTGCATTTAAAGACTATGAGAAACACAAAACCATTCTCATGTATTTGCACCTTGTTATAGTAACAAATGTTAAGTTATTGAGACATCATGCTAGACCAAAAACAAAGGAACTATGGAAAATTAGTAATGTTGATCATGAAGCATTACTCGAAACTCTGATGGTAAGAGATGACCCTTCAGGCACACTTGAGTAGTGGATCATTTTTTGTATGGGATAGGTATGATATTGTTCATCACATTTTGATATTGTTTCTACTAAGGTTCATTATTTAGGTTGTTTAGAATAATATAGAATTGTTATTCTAAGCATATTTTCAATTTTTCATTACCATTTTGTCATCATTTAGGTTGTTAGTCTAAGTATATTTTCTATTGTGATCATATAGATTTGTCATTCAAAGTATATTGCGATGTTCGTGGCACGATGGATCATGGAGCTGTTGCAAAAATAGCCAACTCTGATCCTTTGGCAGAGGTGTACAACAAATTAGAATAATATATATTTGTTATTCTAAGCATCTTTTCTAGTTTGCATTACCATTTCATCATCAATTAGGTTGTTTAGAATAATATAGATTTGTTAGTCTAAGCATCTTTTTTTATTGTGATCATATAGATTTGTCATTCAAAGTATATTGCGATGTTCATGGCATGATGGATCATGGAGTTGCTGCAAAAATAGCCAGCTTTGATCCTTTGGTAGAGGTATGTGACAAATTAGTAAATTTGACATTATATTTGCTCTTTTATGGCCTATTATTAAAAAAAATTGTGATGCTTGTATGTAGTTTAACTGCTACCTTGATGGTTTGGACAAGTGCTTGTCACTTCTAAATGTCAATGTGCTATTGTTGTGGAAGAGTGTGTTGATTGTGAAGGAAACACATGATCTATTTCCTTCCCCTATTGGGAAATGACTATGTATTAGGGTCATTTTTTGTATGCATACATGGAATTTTGTAAATCCTATATTTGATAGAAATTTTTGAATGATAATATCATGCATATTGTGTATACTTTACAACTTATGTGTATACTTTATGACTTATGAGTATTCCAATGTATACTTTATGACCTACGTGTTTTCATGTGTATACTTTACAACCTACATGCTTCCAATGTATACTTTACGACCTACGTGTTTTCATGTGTATACTTTGTATTCATGTGTTTAGTTCATGAATTAAGTGTTTGATTAAATGATTCACTTATTCACTTACTCATGAGGATTAGAAGAAAACCTAAACCCCTTTGCACCTTTACACTGCATCCATCTGACCCTTTTTTCCATCAATTAAAAACTCGACACCACGAGCAAATACCTTAGAGATATAAAAAACCAAGAGAGGTTATCGTAGAGGGGCCCTATGTGATCCCATAGAATCAGAAATATTATTTCTATGTGACATGATTTCTGAGTAATTGCTCATCAAATATTGCTTCCTTTTAGAACTCTGGACTCTTGAGGGAAATCATCAAACCAATGTAGCTCAAAGTGATTCGGTGTGTTTGGGTTCAAAAAAGGACCATGCCTAGCATAAACGTACCCATCCAGACATGTCAGAACAGTCTGTTTGGTCATATGAGTTACAAAATGAAAGTTGCACCAATTTGCAACTTTACACTGATTGTATTTGACAACTTTTTCCTCAACTAAAAAATCGTCACCACAAGAAAATGCATTTGAGATAGAAAAAACCAAGAGAGATTATTGTAGAGGATTCCAAAATGATCTCGTAGCCTTAGATGAAGAGTTTGTAAGTGTCACACTTTCTGAGTAATAGCTCGTCAAAGATTGTTTCCTTTTAACACTTTGGACTTTTAAGGGAAATTATCGGTCCAATGTAGCTCAGAGTGATTCAACGTGTTTGGGTGCAAAAGAGGACCATTCCTAACGTAAACATACCCATTTGCATGTGTTGGAACAGTTTGTTTGGTCGTACGAGTTGCAAAATGAAAGTTGCACCACTTTGCAACTTTACATTACTTGCATTTGATAACATTTTCCTCAATTGAAAACTCGTCACCACAAGAAAATGCCTCCAAGATAGCAAAAAATGAGAGAGGTTATTGTAGAGGGTCCCAACAAAATCGCGTAGCCTCAGACAAAGAGTCTGTAAGCATCACGGTTTCTGAGTTATAGCCCGTCAAAGATTGATGCCTTTTAGCACTTTGGACTCTTAAGGGAAATTGTCGGTCCAATGTACCTTGGAGTGATTTGGTGTGTTTGGGTAAAAAAGAGGACCATGCCTAGTGTAAATGTACACATCCAAATGTGTTGGAATAGTCTGTTTGGTCATACGAGTTGCATAACGAAAGCTGCACCACTTTGCAACTTTACACTGCTTGCATCTAACAATTTTTTCCTCAACTAAAAACTTGTCACCATGACAATACGCCTGCAAGATAGAAAAATTGAGAGAGGTTATTGTACAGGATCCCAACATAATCCTGTAGCCTCAGACAAAGAGTCTCTAAGCATCACGATTTTTGAGTAATAGCCTATCAAAGATTGTTGTCTTTTTGCACCTTAGACTCTTAAGGGATCGAGTCGGTTGAATGTAGCTCAAATTGATTCGACGAGTTTGGGTGCAAAAGAGGACAATTTATAGTGTAAAAGTACCCATCCAAACATGTTGGAATAGTATGTTTGGTCGTACGAGTTGCAAAATGAAAGTTGCACCACTTTGCAACTTTACATTGCTTGCATCTGACAAAGTTTTCCTCAACTGAAAAGTCGTCACCATGAAAAAAAACCTTCGAGATAGCAAAAAATGAGAGAGGTTATTGTAGAGGTTCTCAACATGATATCGTAGCCTTAGATGGAGAGTTTTTAAGTGTCATTCTCTGAGTAATAGCCCATCAAAGATTGTTTCCTTTTTTCCCTTTGGACTCTTAAGGGATATCAACGGTCCAATGTAGCTCTAACTATTTCAGCATGTTTGGGTTCGAAATAGGACTATGCCTAACCTAAACGTATCCATCCACACATGTTGTAACTGTTTTTAGTGTACACTATCCTTCTTTTCATTGACAATAAAATCTTCTTCTTAACTTTTCATTCCTTTTGTAAGTGGTTAATTTTAGTCTTTAGTTGTTTTGCTTCAATTTCAACGCTTAGGACAACAAGATCCCTTTGTTTGATAGATTTTTCAATGCTTAGGACCACACCTTCATTTTTTCAAATCCACCTTAACCATCATCTCTCACTTTCTTTGCCTGCACAAATTCTTACCAAATACAAAACTTCAATTGTGTTAGGTTGAATGGCATATATGACAACAATGTAATATAGCAAGTTTGGAGTGGGTCAAGATTGATTGACATTTATGACAATATAATATCAATGTTATTGCTTTTATGTGAAGTGTGCATTATGAATAGTGCACATCAAGGCCATATAGTATGCCTAGTTTGCTTATTGATGCATTATGGTTAACAACATTCATTGTTGTGCATTACGATAATACAAATTGCATGTGGAAGGTCAAATAACGTGCATGTCATGGAGTTGTATTTGGTTTGTTTAATGGTTGTATCGCACTCATTTGGTTTGTTTAATGGTTGCATCATGGTTGAGTGGTGTCTTAATTGTTGATCATGATTATTGTATAGATTTCACATGAAGAATCTAATGAACATGCATCTTGTTCATTTGTAAGGATTTTGTTCGAAGGTTGCATCAGAACCCCTATGGTTGAAAGATAGTGATTCTTATTCAAGATGATTTTATGCCTTTTACATGTTATTAAGCTTGAATGAGCATTGAGTGATACTGGTTTTTATCAAGATGATTATATTACTTTTGAATGAACATTGTAATGACATATATTTCATTAAGTTGTATCCATTTGTTTGAAGTTTTTAATCAATCAAAAGAATCAATGTCATAAGACTATCATAATCTGCTCTTTTCATCTTTTTTGCCTTGTCTATGAGACCATAATTCTTTAAGGCATATTTTCAAATAATTCTTCTCAACAAACATTATGCAGTGCTTCTCATACCATTTTTCATTAATTTTAACTTCTTTTGAAATAAAAACTAGCTGGACTCTGCTTATGTTTTGAACTTCCTATGCGCATGGTGGACTCTGCCCTCGGGGTACCCCATGGTCCCCCTCTGTCCCCTCCTGACCCAAGCCTCTCCTTTTCACATGCAGACTTGTGTCCCTCTGGGGCCACTCCTATTGGGTCAACGCCTTTGACTACAGGTCTTTCAAAGACACTTGAGATTCTAGTCATATCTGTTGAAATTGTGTCGGCAGTGGAGATTCTTTCGAAAACTTTAGGCTGGAAGGATGTACTAACCAATGGAAAATAAAAATCTTCTCTGGTTCCTCCTCCTTCTGAGGAAGTCATTGATTCTGGGACAAATTTTTCCATTCTTGATTCGATCTGTGACAGGATTCTCTCCTCCATGGAGAATGCGGTTGTGGGTCATTTTCTTTCCTTCTGTCCAATTGTGGATATGGTTTGGAAGTGGGCTACTGTGAAATGGCATCTCAAGGGGAGCCTGGAGATCTGTGCTATGGCTGGCAGTCTCTTCCTCTTCAAGTTTATGTTTGTGGAGGATATGGTGATGATCGTATCCACTGGACCTTGGGTGTTTGGAAAGCATAGCTTGGCTTTGTGTCACTAGAAACTGGGGTTTGACCCTGTTGTGGATCTAAACAAATCAGCCCCAATATAGGTTTGGCTACCTAGTTTACCCCTCGAGTATTGGGACAAATCCATCTTCAAAAGCATGGGGGACTCTATGGGTCAATTTGTTACTACTGATTGCATCACCAAATTGAAATCTAGGTTAGTCTTTGCTTGATTTTGTGTTAACATCTATGTGGATAAGACTCTTCCTAACACGGTTAAGCTGTGCTCTAAGTTTGGTAGCTGGACCCAACCAGTGTGCTACGAAAATGTTGTTGTCTACTGTCAAAAGTGTGCTAAAGTTGGCCACCTTATTTTTGACTACAAGTCCTCCTTTAATCGGAAGCCCAATGTGGGTAGTACCTTGGAGAATATTTCACCATCGAAGGATGTCCCTCTGGCCAAGTCTCTGGTTGCTTCACCTCCTTCTAGTGATCCCCCAGCTGGCCTAGTTGACCCCAGAGTGATCCTTGCTACTCTAACTCTGAATGAGACTATTGTTAAACCCCAGGATGTTCAGTTGGTCCCTGGTGCCATGTCCCTCGAAATGGTAGCATTGAGATATAATACATCAAAAACAAGACAAAAAAAATACATATTAAAACCTTTTGATATTTATAATTATCAAAGATACTATTATAAATATTAAATATAATATTATAATTACCAAATTATGAATACTAAATATTATAATCACTATAATAATGTGAAATACACAATAAAATATTGTAACACATTAAAATAAAATATTTATATTAAACAAGTTCATTATGATTATGATTATCAAAATAATATGATCATTATGAAAATGAATATTAAAATTTGATATTATAATACAAATGTCACAAATAACAAATATAAAATAAACAAGATCCTGATTGATAAACCAAATATAAAAGATAAAATAAAATAAAAGAATAGCAAAACATAAATAAAGAAAACAAATAATAAATATGAAATACAAACAAAGCGTGAGGGGCTCCTAATACAACAAACATTAAGTTTGATTAAATATTACTAAAGACTAAAGAAGACGACCCATATTGCTAACACTTATGAACCGCTTCCAAAAGAAGCAGCGGATGAATAAGGGACACACCTGAATCAGGGACTCTTGATTGGTCCATAATAGGGAGATTAATGCAAGACCAAAAGGGCATCGAATAAGGAGGAGAAAGAATATATTCTGAAGAATCAAAGTCAGCAATCTAAGATATAGAGGAAAAGAATAATAAGTCCTCAACATTTATGATCGTTGGTTGAAGAAGGTGGTCTTCTGCACCACGTGGTTGGAAGAGGAGAAGCAAGGGCAGACCAAGCATCAATAAGGTAAGTAAATGCCTTATGAACTTAAAGAATAAGCAATTTATAAATTTAAATAACAAGTAAATGATTTATAAATTTAAATAATAGACAAATATATTATGAGTGGAGAACAACGAATCATTTATAGAAGGTTATCTTATTATTTATGCAAATTGTGGTATGTCCTTTCATAGTTATTAGACATGATTATATATTTGTCTATTGATATTTACGACATACCAATGTATGCTTGTTATTTATGATTATTAGTTATGTGGTAGGCTTATGATAACTATGGTCTACAGTTACACATATACTTATATATATATGTGCAATAATGATTCTTGCAACAATTATTGAACTTTATAGGTAATTATGACTCTTTTATGTAAATGAATACATTTATTATCAATCAAATGTAGGGATGAAGGGACCAAGTTAGGAGGATGTTGTTTACGGGCCTCCCATGCTAAGTACGCCACTCCAAGGGTGGAATTGTCTTGGTCCTACATTCCTACCACTTGGGGCCAAGCGGTGGGTTGTCTTGGTTGGACGCCTGTGCTCTTGGACTTAGATGGGTTGAGTAGTTTACAAGCACCCCTTTCAAGGTTTCCCTATCAAGCTAAACTATGATTGATTACTAGGATGGATTCAAGGAGTCTCAATCATAAGGAGGATGGATAGGACAACATGTATAGGGAAAGCAGATACAAGTATATCCACTAGGCATGCCACTCTGAGGGTGGAATTGTCTTGGTCAGATGTTCCTGTCGCTTGGGGCCAGGGGGTGGGTTGTCTTGGTCAGATGCTTGCGCCCTTGGGCTTAGATGGACAGCTTTAGGTGGACTTATCATGTGTCTAATCCAAGTCCTATTATGATTAGAGCTCCCACAATGCATTATGGACATTGGTGATTAAGTCATAATGGTTCTGATAAGGGGAACGGTGATAGGACACCTCGCTAGGTACCCCACCCATATGGATGGCAAGGGCCACATGGGCCAAGAGGGGTGTATTGCTCTTAGGACTAGGGTAGAGGGTTTCTTGGGCACCCTAACGGGCCATTATGTCCAAGAAAGAATGAACTAGAACAACTAAAGAAATTCAATCTATTTTATTATGATATTGTCTTTATTTATAAATGTCTACTAACATATTTGCAGGTCTAAATAGGTAGTTGTATCCCTAACCCTGCTCTCTTTGATTTTATTATATGCATTCTAATTATTATTATCTTGTAAATATTCTCTCTATTTTGTAGAGGCCTACTTGCTCCATAAACACCCCTAAAACCAAGGTGGTCACTTGAAACTGATAACTTAGTGCAGATTTAGGGTTATCCCAAAAAGGGGACATTACACCTGGTAATGGATCCAGCGTTGTTGTTGACCCACTGCTAGAGGTGGGTTCTGCTAGGACAATTGAAACAATGGGTTAGGAAGGTGAGATATGGGAAGAGGAGAGCATTAGAGCTGTTGACAAATCTGTAGAGAATGTAGAGGGCTTGATACTGGAGAAAACTGCAGAAGAAGAGATCTGGACAACTTTGAAGAAAAGAGGGAGGAGAAACAAGGTGGATGTGGGAGGAGATTCTAAAATAGGCAGACCTAGCCAAAGATACACCATGCTGAGAGAGACTACAAATGAGATTGTTTTGGGTAAACAAAGGACATTGGACGCATCCTCTAAGAAAGGTCAAAAATGAAAGTCATGTCGTGGAATATTCGTGGGCTTAACAATTCCCACAAGAAGCTTGCTATGAAGAACTATGTCCTTGAACATAAGATTGATGTGTACCTATTACAATAAACCAAAATGAAGAAGAATTTTTTTGATAAGATAGTTAAATTTATTTGGCTGAGTGCGTCCTACTTCTATAGTGATGTTGATGGGGCGTCGGGCGGTCTGGCAGTGCTTTGGAACCCCTCTATATTTTTGGGCTTTGAACTTTTCCACTGCAAGAATTGTGTGGGGGCCTCTTTCTCCTAACTGGGGATTCTTGGTCCATAATCAATGTTTATGCTGTTAACCAGAGGAACGCTAGGAGTACCTTGTGGCAGGACATTGCTGTTAAAATTAAAAACAATATGGGCACCAGATGGATGGTGGTTGGGGATTTCAACTCTCCTCTCTACCCTTCAGAGAAATGCACTGGTTTGGTGGATTACTCTAACAACATGTCTAACCTGGAAAACTTTTTGAACTCTTCGGAGTTGATTGATATTGATCTTATTGGCCAAACTTTTACTTGGTCCAACAGATGCTTAGGCAAAAAAATGATTCAGGTTCGGTTGGATTGGTTCCTCTACTCCTCCCACTGGACTAACATTCTAAATGCCAATCTAAAAGCCCTATCCAGAATGGTATCTGACCATAATCCTCTATTTCTGACCTCTAATTTTTGCCCTGTTGTGGGTCCTATCCTGTTCCGTTTTGAGATAATGTGGAACTCCCATCCTGACTTCAAGAATAAAATTGCAAAATGGTGGAACATCCCTGTTCGTTGCTCCCCCATGCTCATAATTTTTTTCAAACTCAAACATATTAAAATCATGGTAAAAGGCTAGAACAAGAGTATTTTTGGCGATTTTTTTCAAAATAAAAATATTATAGAGGAGAATTTGAGAATTTTACAAAGGAAAATGGAGGAAGGGGATGATAATCAGTAGACTCACAACTAGGAAATGGAAATTAGGAGGGAATGGGAACAAATTCTCAAAAAAGAGGAAATCTTTTGGAAGCATAAATCTATGGGCCAATGGCTGAAAGAAGGTGATAGGAACACCTCATTCTTTCATGTGTCTACCATCAAGCACAAGAAAAGGAATCAAATTTCTAAACTAACTGATATTACAGGTGAGGTGATATCATCTCCTGCCCAAATTGGCCTTTTGGCTACTAATTACTTTCAAGAGGCCTACTTGGCTCCTGCTGAGGTGTCCAACCCGACTATGGATAATCTGCTGCTAAACCACCTTTTGACCATCATCACTTAGGATGATAATCTTGGGATTCTTAGTGTTGTTACTCTAGAAGAAGTTCACATGGCAACGTTCAGTATGGGGGCTTTCAAAGCTCTGGGCCTTGATGGTTTTCCCCCTGCTTTCTTTCAGATCTTCTGGGAGATGGTGGGTGAGGACCTTGTTCTGGCTACTCGTTATTTCTTCAAAACTGGTAAAATTCTCAAACAACTGAACCACACCTTTATTACTTTTATTCCTAAGATTGGTGAACCTAAATCTATGATTGATTTTCGGCCTATTAGCTTGTGCAATACCTTTTACAAAATCCTCTCCAAGATCTTAGTGAACTGAATCAAGCCCCTTCTTGATAAACTCATTAGCCCAACCCAAAAAATATTTGTCCCTGGGTATCTTATCCTTGATGCTTTTTTGACCACTCATGAGCTCCTCCATTTTATGGACAGATGTAACTATGTGGGGATGGCTCTCAAATTAGATATTTCAAAATCCTACGATAAAGTTATATGGGACTTCATCCCTAAAGTTTTGACAAAGTTTGGATTCAACCAGTTGGTGGTTAAACTCATAATTGAATGTGTTATTACTGTCAAGTACTCCGTTCTGGTCAATGAGATCCCCTTTGGGTTCTTCTCTACTGGTAGAGGGATCAGGCAGGGCGACCCCCTCTCACCCTACCTCTTTATCATAATAGTTGATGTGTTGAGCAGAAACTTTGTTGGTCTGCTATTTGAGGGTTCTATAAGGAGAATCAATGCGGCTTCTACCTTGGACCCGATTGTGGTTCAACAATTTGTGGATGACACTTTTCTCTTTGGGAAAGCCTCAGTGGTTGAATCTAGGAAATGGAAAACCTGCCTTAACAATTATGTTGCATGCTCTGGTCAATGCATTAACTATAATAAAAGCATGATTTATTTCTTTAATTGCACACCTAACTTGCAAGCCAGGGTAACTGCGGTTTTGGGTTGTTTGAGTGGGACTCTCCCTTCTGTTTACCTTGGGATCCCTCTCACTGTTAAGGAGGTCATCCCCAAATTTTGGAATTTGGTGCTTGAAAGAATTCAGAGGAAACTTGTTGGATGGAAAGGCTTCATTCTAAGCCATTCTAGTAAGCTTCAACTCCTCATTGCTTCTCTCCAAGGGATACCAATTTACTTCCTCTCTATTTTCAAGATACCTAGGTATATTGCTGGTAAATTCAAAAAAAATTAAAGGAACTTCCTCTGGTCTGGGACTGAGGATAAAAATAAAATTTCTCTAGTTAAATGGGAAAAGGTTTATCAGCCCAAACACTGTGGTGGTATTGGGATCAGGGATATTATCAACACTAACAAGGCTTTGATGGCCAAGGTTGGCTGGGATCAAATAAGGAATACTAAGGATTGGTGCAAAATAATGAATTCCAAATATCTTCAAAACATGCCTTTGATCAACTGCCTCTCGGAGGTTCACCCCCTAGGCTCCTTAGCCTGGAGGAGCATTTGCAACATACAGAGTCTTCTTAAAACTAGGATTAAATTGAAAATTGACAATGGTAATTGGATCAAGTTCTGGGAAGATCCTTGGTTAATTGACATCCCTCTGGAAAGTTCTGATTTTAGGAACCTCAAGAGGTTGGCCCAGAGGTACTTTGGTATCCATATCAGGGATTATGGTTTTGGACCTCTAGGGGCTAGAGCGTGGAAGGATTTAGCTCTTTGTTGTCCTCTTTCATAGGACCCTTGTAGCCTGGCTAGGTCTCTCCAAAATTTACTCTCTCTCACTAGGCTTCCCTCTTATGATAGGGAAGATGAGTTTTTTTGGACCTATGACAAATAGGGGGATCTGTCTGTTAAGTCAATGTATAATCTACTGACAAACCAGGGTGTTGTGCTCGATCCTTGGAAGAAGATATGGAACCGTCATATGATCCCTAAAATCAATTTCTTCTGGTGGACTGTCTGTCATAATAGGATTCTTACTCAGGATAATTTGAGGAAATGAGGATTTTATATCCCCGATAGATGTTTGTTATGTAAATGTTGTGAGGAAATTGTTGACCACTTATTATTACACTGTCTGTTTGTTGCTAAAGTTTGGGGTATGGCTTTTGAAAGACTGAGAATTTGTTGGACCATCTGTAAGGATATCAAATCCTTTATTTTGGGCTACTGTGGTCCCTATATTCACCCCTTACCTGGAGAAATTTGGAACCAAGTCCCTCCTATCATTAGATGGTGTCTGTGGAAGGAAAGGAACACAAAAATATTCAGGAATACTGAGAGGAGTCCTAGGGAGGTTTTTGGTATTGGTGTCTATCTTATTGAGGAAAACATCTCCCTCTTCAATGGGAAACCTCCGGAGAAGGGACCTTCCGAATATGAAATTAGAATGGCTAAGTCCTAGCACCAGAAGTTAGATGCTAACTCCTTTGACAACTCCAAATACTTGGCTAGGAAAACACCAAATGGGAGCCTCCAGACAGAGGTTGGTTTAAACTCAATTTTTATGGGGCTGCTAAGGGCAACCCAGACAAAGTTAGTATTGGAGGGGTGATCAGAGGCTCCAGGGGGGAACTTGTTGTTGGTTTTGCGGGTGGTATTCATTTCCAATCTTCCATGGTCGTGGACGCTCGTGCGTTGCTAAAGGGCCTCCAAATTGATGTTTCCCTGGGGATAGAGAACCTCCACATTGAAGGAGACTCAAAGTACATTACCGATGTTGCGAACCTTGGCAGACTGATTGGATGGAGTACGAAGGATATTCTTCTGGATATAAGGCTCTTTTTATCCAAGCTAAGGTTAAAAAAGGTGAAACACATCTTTAGTGAAGGTAACCAAGTGGCTGATGCCTTGGCTAATTGTGGAACCTTTTGGAATTACTCTAAATGTTGGAGAAATATGGGGAATTTACTGCCAAGGATTCAAGATCTTATCTTGAAGGAAAAAAACACTCATTTAATATGATGATTTCAAATCTTCGATTTATGGAAGTGGTTTGGGGGGTCCATATGGTTGTTCCTTGGGCTTGGTGGATGAGTTCTAATGCTGAGGTGGCCTACAAGTGGCATAATTTAAATTTAAAGGATAGTCACGTGGTTAATGGAGGCGGCTCTACTAAGGGATTTGACATGTACTTTGCAATTATGAATCTGAAGGGTCATATATTGTGATATCTTCTCATTGGGATTGTGTTAATTCATCATGCCATCCATAATCCTATGGATTTAAATTTTGATGTGACAAATCATAATGAGGGAAAGTTTCCTTTTAGCTCTTTCACTTCTGCTAATTTAACGTCGCTTTCTAAACATGCTTACCTTGACATTACTAAATTTGGCCAAGTGGCCACCTTGCCTAGTTTTTTATGCAAAAGCAACATGGCCAATAAACCCTGCTTGCCCATTATATCTTGCTTAGCTAGCCGAAATCACCTTAAGATCCACATTAATGACATTGCTAAGTTTATGATAAGCGATTTTTCTTTTCATGTGTGTGATCTGCACACTACTGTGATTAACCAATGATGCCTTATTTTCCTAAATACCTATCACGTGAAGAAAGCTTATTGCTTAGCTAGTTTTTCTAACATTTTCCTCTTGCAAGTTCTTTGGTTTCCTCTGCAGGTAAATATCATGGGTGGTGATCGTGTTCAAACCGAGCCTAATAATTACAGAGAATTCCGTAAAAATCTATTGGTGTGGCATATCTATGTCGAGGGTGGCCTAGCTCCCCTCATGGAGAATCTTGTGGGCCACGACCCTAACTTGTCTAGCCAATTCTCAAATTCTTGGAAGGATCAAAGGGTTACGCTGGGTGGTATATATTTTGAAGTTAGTGAAGAGGTGATTGCGCAAGCTACTGGGATGCAGTGCTCCGGGAAAAAACATCTGAAGCACACTTAGACTCCAGACAATGACAGTATGAAAGATTTTTTCGTGGGGAGTGAGGAGCCGGTCCGCAACCAGTCAGCCTTCGAACTGGAGGCCCTTCTGCAGCCCTGGGACTAGGTGTGTTTGGCCCTCATGAAGTATGTAATGCTTGAAGGTAGATTTAAAACCTACTTTTTCTACCACTTCCGTCTACTGAATCATCTTAGGCACAAAATTCTGCTTAGTTTTCCATTTATTCTACTTATGGACTTGGAGAATTCGGTTGAAAAATGTAAAGAAATGACTAGTCTTAACTCGAATGACATTCCTCCTCTGCCTCTCCATCAAAGGCTTATCATGAGGCTCTACCATTTTCATTTGGATTTATGTCCTCCTAGGGCCATTTCTGTTGTCCGTGTTGAAGAGATTGAACCCCTTGTTGTTGCTAATATCTCCCTTGCTGAATCTAAAAGCCCTTGTCAAAACTTCAATTTGGGTATTGTTGAAAACCCCAAACCCAAACATGCTGCTAAAAGAATTAAAGGCGGTGTGAGTAATGCATAGATGAGCATCGCGACCAGCCTATGTGAGCTCAAGGCCACTCTAGCCAAGTCTGCTTATAGAGCCACCCCAAAGAAAAAGGGAAAAGATGACAAAAAAGGTTTATTGGAGCCGATGGCGAAAGAGGGCATAGGGAAGAATGTTGTGGGGAAGGACTCCAAAGTTGATACAGTTGTGGAGGCTATGGTTATGATAGGTGGGGAGACCACTATTCGAAGGTCTAGGAGATTGGTGAAAAATAACAAAAAAAAGGCAGATTGTTGTGGACTCGGAGGAGTAGACAGATAGTAAGGAGTATAAGGAGGAGGAAATGACTGAGGAGGAAGAGGAAGAAAATGTGGAGGGGCCCCATACTATCCTTGACAGTAGCAATGTGCCAAAAGAGAACTTGGCCTCTCAGTCTTTGCACCCATTGGAAGTTGAACTTGGCGGGGACTCGAATACCGTTGATTAAGGTGAGGAGCTTTGTGCGCTGAATGAGAAGATGGACAAGTTGGAAAAAATATTCAGAGGCTTGACCCGCTTCACTGTGAAGTTGGTTCATTTCATCACTAGCACTCTATCCGCGGTGATTAAAGATGAGTTGGAGGGCAATAATTCTCAGGAGAATCAAGAATGGATCGGGGACAACGTTGTGGACCTCCTATCCAAAAATTGGGATAATGCCAGTTAGTTGTTGTCTGGGTCTGTGTTTTGTGTTTTTGTTGTCTATCTATGATCGGAGTGTTGTTTTTTTGTTGTTTCTATTCTTTTTGGCTTAGTTTTTGGTATATCCTAGACTTAATCTTTTTTGGCCCATGAGGCTCATTGTGTAGCGTACAACACCCTGTAAATGCTACTTACTTTATCAAAAACAAAGCTTGAAATCATGTGTATTCTCAAATTGAGTGTTTGATAAAAATGTTTTGGTAGACATGTATGAAAAATATGGTACAATAGAAAAGGCAATGAATTGTTTGAAAAAACTCCTCAAAGAAATATGGTCTCATGGAGTGTAATGTATGTGAAACTTAATATGAATGAACTCTAACATAGATGGATTACCAATTGTAATTTATAAGTTCTTTTAAAATGCAATTTCGTTAATCTATAACATGTTATCAATCATAACTTTAAACCATTGTAAGATAATTATGCATTCCATTTTGAAGATTCAAAGTAGAAAGGCATGCACACAAGGAACAAATATCGAATATCAATTCTTATATATCAAAATGTAGAATAATTTTGTTTGTGCATATACAAATTTGGCATATATGCCTACTCAGAAGAAGTTTTACAAGTTTTACAAATTGTGGCATATATGCTATCTCAAGATCTATCAAACCCTAAGTACATATCAATCTATATCAAATTCTAATCCTGTGTTGGACCATCAAAATCGAGCCTCCTTGAAGAACTTGGTTTCTCTAAAGCTTCCTGCACAATAACAATTCAAACCACAAATTAGATTAATTATGTGAATGGTTGACAAGATAGACTAGTAAATAGAAACTTATATACTATCATTTATAAATTATGAATTTAACATCAAAATCAATATACGTGTACTATAATATATCAATAATGCAAATCTTGTTTACCTCAAGTCTTGCTCTCTTTTCCACAAGACGATCTGCATATGATTGTCCCTTAGGACGATCGAGAGTCCTCGTATACAGAAATGGTCCGAGACTCATCACAGTGTTGAGTCGAGCAGAGGACTATAGCAAGTAAAATAAAAATGATACAAATTAACATATAATTGTTGACAAATAATCATATTTACTAAACATATATCTACTCCTATCTAAACATAAATATCTGTAGTAGAAAATAATCACATACCTGTTGTGATTCTATGACACTCGATGGGCTCATGGTGGATGAAGCAGCTAAGATGGTTTCCTATTTAAAAAATGACAAGAATGTAACACAATTTAAATGCACATGCACATATAATCATAATGCCAAGAATAAAAAAAAATATACCTGTTGTGCAGCTTCATCCATTGGGTTAGGCTCAGTCAACATGGCTGTAAAAGAACCAGGTTGTTGCATAAGAAGATAATATTACATTAGACTATCAATCTATGTAGTACATGTATTTAAACATAATATAATTCAAAAATTAACATCTAAATAATACCATATCTTGATTCTCTAGGCCAAATGGAATGGTTGATTGCGTAGCCTCCTACACTTGGGAAATCTGGTCCTTTATCAACAACTTTTGAAGATTCCAACACATAAACATATATTAGTACAAATACCTCTTATAAAATATGAAAGAATTTATATAAAACACACTATGAAATTACTTTAAGTCTTACTGGTTAGTGCTCCCACATTGTCCCTAGCAGTCGATGTCTCTCCTGCAAATGGTCCACTTCGTGCTCTATCAACTCCTACATCCAACATATCCTGACCCTTATAGTTAGATGTGTTTATGGGAGCCTTAGTGGACCGTCAGAGAGGACCCAAACATAAATGTTGCACATCATGCAGTAATGGGGCACACAAATATGTGCCAAAGAGGAGGTGTACCAGTTAGAGCTGATGATGGTGTACCAGTCAAAGCTAATGCAACAGGTGCACTGCCATCAAGCTGAGATGTATCAGGTGCATCACCATCATGATGGGATGCATTGTCAAATGGTTGTACAACATGATGGCTCTGTGTGACCAAATGATCACTCAATGAATGAAAGGCATAAATGCTCTAAGTCCCTGCATGTAAAACAATCTCAGGGTAAGGTAGTGGAGTCGAGGTAGTAATAGGCAGAGCAATACGAATTGGGGTGACTCAGCATGCTCTAGGTCTATCATGTGGCATCCCTCTACCAACACCCTGGAAATCTTGCATGTCAAAGTAATTGACATGCCTCACTAGGACAAACTTAGCATATAATTTTTGGATAAAATATAGAGGGACATCAAGATTGTTGTTGGGTGGTTTATCAAAAACCATCCACCAACGTCTCCAAAAATTATCTAATATGCCTCTATGTGTGCACCATTTAATTGAAAATTTTGGCTTTCACACATTAAAGGATTGTCCTATTTTGTGATCGATGAATAAATGGTCTAATTGGGCTTTGTCAATATCAAGTGCCCTCACCTCATCATATGATAACTGTAGTGCCTCTCACGTTACTGATACTTTTGATACTACTTTGTGTGTGTTATGATTCTATTTGATTTCTAGTTATGTTCTGATGCATACTTGATACTTTGTTTGACATCTATTTCGCCATGTTGTTGGTTGGCAGACAATGACATTTCTTTGCTTATGGTATTTGGACACATATGATGGATACTTATGCTTATGATGATGTTACTAATTGCTTTATGATGATGAGGTCGTGTTTTATTTTGATTACTGTGTATGACTTGGGTGAAGGAGACAATGTTGCATCGCTCATCTGTGAGCGCCCTGCCTCATCGCAATTTTCTTTCACAATGTGCATGATTATGAGTTTATATGTGTATGTATATGTTGTTCGATGTTTGGTGTTATGCAGGAATGCAGGTACCAGGTGCCAACTCCACCCGCATTGTTGGGTCTGAGCGTGCCCTACATACCCAATGGTTTGATGTGGTTAGGGAGTTGATAATAAAGTACCCCCGTTTGTGTCAGTGGTTGGTTCAATGGTTGTTCATGTCTTATCCGTACTTCATTCGTGTGGGTACGATTTTAATTTAGTAATCTATTTTCATGAGTTTTATAATATTAGCAAAATTTGTGTTCATAGCTTTGACTAATGTATTATTATTTTTAAATTAAATGCTATCCTTTGGTGCGAAGTATTAAGTAACTAAATGTTCAATGTTGAAAATAGTATCAATTCTTTTGGAAAATAATTGTGTGCATTAGAATTTTATTATTATTGCAAGATGTGAATTATCATTTAATTTAAATCAATAAAAGTCAATAAATTATTTTATTGGTTTTTTAAAGTTAAGTCACGAAAATTATTATTATGATTGATTTTATTATTAAATAGTAATTTAATATTACATTTTAATTTTAAATGTGGCTGAATTAAAATGTTGTTTTATTTAAATTTAATGTTATTTAATTATTTTTCGAAAGCCAGCTTTATTTTTTAAAGGGAATTAAATGTTAAATGTTGGATAAAATAGTGTTAGTAAATTTGAGGAATATGTTTTTTCGAAACTAGAAATGAGAAGAAAATTGTGGCAAGTGGCATTTGCATGGGGAGAATATCCATAAAATTCATGGCAAGTTCTAACTTTTTCCCTTTTTGAATTTTATATTCAAATAGTGTTTTTTCGAAAAACCAAGGAGAAAAAGAAAAAAAATGAATATTATGTCTGCAATTCGAAAACTAAGAAATTTTCTAGAGAATTAAATCCTCAATGTTTTTTTTTTCTTTGAATTTTTGTTTAGAGGAACCTAGATTTTTGGTTTTGTGCTCAGCTTTGTTCTTGAAAAATTGGTTGCTAGGGGTTGCGGATCTCCGAATCATTGAAGATTGTGGTTGGCTAGATATGCTCAACGCGAGACTTTGTCTTCGAATCAAATAAAGTGAAGGACCCCAAGTAGTTTCAAAACCCTTGAAAGTCCTCTGTAAATTTCCAGTTGAAAAGTAAATGAATGTATAAATTCCATTATGATTGAGTTTTTGTGATGAGAAAACCCATTTCTCTGTAAATGTATCTCAACCTATAGCTTGTTCCTTCCATTCATTTCCTGTCCCTCTATATTTTATATTGGATTCAAGTTGAGAATAAACGGATTTTCATTTCTTTCTGTCCATTGTATTTTCTCAGCCAAGCTCTCTATAAATCGTCTTTGCCGGAGATCCTCTCTTTCTTTCCTTCCATTTCCCCAATTTGTTTCTTTCTATCTGAAAGATTTTGTGCATTGGGCTATGCCCAATTCTTCCCGTGTTTATGCTTATGTTTCAAATACACACACACACACACACACTCACACACACACACACACACACACACATATATATATATATTTGTATCTGTTGAAGTTATTGGGGGCATTCAAAATGTATGGAGAATTTTTACTATATCTGATTTATTGTTTTATCGGGGGTTTGTGTTTTTTTGTTGGCGTCAGATGTTTTTCATTGTTGATGGTGGGGATCTTATCCCCCATCGTACCCCCTCCCATCCTTTGGAGGGAGTGCTGCCAAAGGCAACACTACCCCCAGTTGTGGTGGGTCGGTCGACTGTGCATACAGTCCGATGCCCCCACTAATCATTGTGTCGAGGTTTTTTGTTAAGCTTGCTTCTTTATATATGTGTGTGTGTGTGTGTGTGTATGTATGTATGTGGGTTCGGTGCTTCTTTATATACTTTTGATTTTGTATTATGAATATAGTTGATAATTCAAGGCCTTTTAAATTTGAGTTTCTGATAATCATAATATATATATTATACATGTATATATATATATATATGTAGATATGTATATACGTTTGTGTGTATTTTGTATTTAATATGCAGTTGTAATTAAAAAATGTAATATCCTTTTATTTTGATATATATACGTATATATATGTATATGTATATAGTATATATACGTGAAATGAGAATATTTTATTGAAATGAGGAAGTAATACTTATTCTGGAAAAATTAAAATGATGGTAAAATTTATATTGTTTAAATTTTGATTCAACTATCATTTTAGTCAATTTGTATTTTGGAAATAAAAGAATAGAGGTTAGAAAACAAAGTATTGTAATTAGAATAAGAACTTAATAATTATTTTATTAAATCTATTTTTTTTTTTAGAAATAATTTTTAAAAGATTAGATTTCCTCAATCTTAGAAAAATCAGAGTTGTAGAATCATCTGCCTGGAAAAAGGAATTAGAAACCAGAGAATAGATATTGTTAAAAAATAAAATAAACATTTGATTTATAACTGTTTTAATTGCTTAAGTTTAATGTTTTTAGTTTCGAAATTATTTTGTATTTAAATAATCATAGGGATTTTAGTTATCATTCTTTAATTTGATTTTAACAAGTAATGAAAATTAGATTTTCGATTTTTGATAAAATTAATTTGGTAAGATATTTAGTGTTAGGAAATTGATTAATTGTCCTTGATTAAATTTGAAATATTAGTGAACTGTATGTTTTGGATTAGATTTTAAATGATGGAAATATTTAATTGATATGTGACATGTGAAATTTTTAAGTAAAATTTCTTATAGCTTGATGATGTGGCGTTAATTAGAAGTATGTAATATTGTGTTCTAGTGTGGATAAGTGTTATCTCCAGAGGCTAGGGAAGTGTGTATGTATTTTTATGTTTGCATCTTTTTGTTTATTTTGACACCATGTGAGAAATTGTGTGGGTGGTACCTCTTAGTGTTATGGGCTTTTTGGGATTCTTTCCGTAGTCACGAGATGGTCATGCCTCGTGTGTCTTGTTGTGATTTAAAGTCCTTTTGGTTGTGCATTGAGGTACCCCGTTACTTGACTTTGATTTTAGGGCAACCATAGGGGAGAGTGGCTCTTCTCAGGGCCAGTGTACAAGTGGTCACCCTTGAAAGAGTTTCCTTAAATAAGTGAAAACCTAATTAATGTACCTAGTGGGTTGGGTTAGTTATCACATAATAAGATAAAATGTGCACCTCATCCCTACCATTAGTGCTCTCAAAGGCTAAGGACGGGTGGGAAGACCTAGTCGGTAAGATCACTACCTTGTCTCCACGAAAGGTAAGTGGCTCCGCATGAGTCACCCTATGGGGCGACACCTTGAAATAGGATGTTTGGTTAACCATAGATGGACGCAGCTCCTAGTATTAGGTAGTTTGGTGAATCCATGTAAGGCCATGCGATGACACTCTCCCAATGTGCCCTTTTGTTTCCCTTGTTCTTGTTGCCTCTGGAGTTGTTTTATTGTTGATGTATATGTTGTTTTGTGGGCTTGAGTCATGTGATGTTAGTCCGTTATGTTTGCTTTTGTGGTTGAGGGTTCTTTCTTATCAGCTCCTTGCACGGGGGGTGTTCCTTCGAGTTCACAAGGTTGGGTGGAAATATGGAATGCACCCATTGGGTCCCCAGGTGATGATCGTGGCTCAGACGCAGTTGCATAGATCTCAGAGCTCGCAAGAAGAAGATTGTACCTTTAAAGAATTCACTCTCATTATTGTACTTTTGTATTAAGTTATACCCTTCCCAATGTTATAAGGGAGGTGGCCTTGTAATGTAACTTCGGTTTCATGTTGTGTTGTATTTGTGGAAATATATTCCACGATTGTAATCTTGAACTCTAAAGTTGAAAGTAATAATATGGTATTTATGTCTATGATTATCTATCTTGTTCTGTTAAATGAATGTCATACGTATATTATGTTTTGTTTATGTTTTTTTCTTCCACTTTAGTTGCAATTGTTTTTCATTTTAGTTATTGGGTTCGTTTAAGTAACGCACCATATTACCCCATTGGATTAGGTTAATGCTTTATGTTATATTTATGTTGTATAATTGTTTAATGTTGTTATACGTAATTGGTGTTTTCAAAAAAATTATTCTGTTAATGTTGTAGTTGTGTCCTATGCGGTTTGTGTGGCGGGGTGTTACAACTTGGTATTAGAGCCAAGGTTAACAACATTGGGTACTATAGGTTAAGTAAGCCCATTATGTTAATCTTGTTGCGTAACTTTGAATTTATGTACTTCCTTTTTTGTTGCGTAGAATCATGTCAAGGGGTCGAGGTCGTGGTCATGGTCATGGTTGTGGTGGTCGCAGAGCCGGCCATCATAACTCACCACCTTAGATCTCCCATGAATCTAAACAGGAGGAAAACTAGGGTTCCTAGAACAAATCTCCAGGGTGGTGAGCAGTTGCGTTAGTTGTTGGAAGAGTTTCTTGGTCATCTGGGTCCTAGGCAGGATGAGCAGCAGGTGATAAGAGAGAGAGAGCGATCATCGAGGAGGAATGAGATATCAACAGATCAGGATGCAGTGACCATTGGTCATATGAGAGATCTCCTCAAGGCACGTCCTCCTATTTATGATGGCTCTAGTGTAGGTTTGGAAGCTGAAACTTGGCTTATTGATCTAGATCGATGCTTTTCTATGCATCCCTATGGAAGCAATACTAGGGCAAGGTGCACCATCATGCACCTTAGAGGATTCACATCCACATGGTGGTGACTTGAAGAACAAAAATTACACCTTGAGAATAAATCTTGTTAGTCTCATCAGGGAAATAGATTCAGTCAAGGATAAACCGTCATTGGTAGAGATCACATCATAATCGGGTTGAGTAGCCAACACAGTCTTCACATCCTGCACCTAGTCGTGGTAGTTAGTAGCAGTCTAATGTTCTGACGAGTGTCAAAGGTTTTGGCCATGGTACTGGGTGTTTCAGTTGTAGGCAGCAGGGACATATTGCTAGATAGTGTCTGCAGAGGAGCACTGTAGGGTTTAGTCAGAGGTCGACAGCGTCTGAGCCGACAGTTGGAGACGCTAGCAAGTCTCATCGGGTTTTCATTGCGGTGGATAATTGTCAGGCCGATCACCAAGGCGCTATGGTGGTGGTATTAGGTTTGTTGCAGGGTACTCCGATTTCTATACTTTTTGATTTTGGTGCATTGGATTCCTATATTTCCCCTTCAGCTGTTAGGTGTTGTTGTTTGGTTGCAGTAAAGCAAGGCATTAAGTGGTGAGTCGAATTGGCTTCTGGGGAAAATGTGTCAGTGGAGTCTCTTGTTCCAGGATGTAAGTTGGAGTTTGGTTTAGTTGTGACTTCGATGGATCTTCGAATTCTTCCCCTAGGTTCTTATGATGTCGTATTGGGGATGGATTGGCTAAGTGTACACCAGGCGACAATTGACTGTCGTCGAAAGTCTGTTCATTGTTGAGATGATTCTAGAGGCGAGGTTGAAATTGTTGGCATTCAAAAGCCTATCTCCTTGAGGATTATCTCCGCAATGCAGTTGAAGAAGTGCTTCTGTCAAGGGTGTCAGTTGTTTGTTGTCTCAGTAAGTGACCTGGATATGGAGAAGAGTCGAGAAGTGACTTTAGATGATTATCCTCTCCTTAAGGAGTTTTCTGATGTGTTTTCAAGCAAGATACCTGGGATGCCACCTAAGCGTGACATCGACTTTCAAATTGATCTCATTCTGGGAGTTGAGCCTATCTCTATGGCTCCTTACAGGATGACAACTCAAGTGCTTCAAGATCTCCCTTTGCAGTTGGAAGAATTTCTTAAAAAGGGGTTTGTCCATCCTAGTGTTCCCCCTTGGGGAGCACCGGTCATATTCATGAGAAAGAAGGATGGTTCGCTTTGTCTGTGTATTGATTACAGGCAGTTGAACAAGGTGACAGTAAAGAATCGCTACCCTTTGCCGAGGACTGATAATCTATTTGACTAGATCAAGGGAGTGAAGGTGTTCTCTAAAATTGACCTCAAGTTAGGATACCATTAGTTGCAGATTGTTGGAGAGGATATTCACAAAACTGCATTTCGTACCTGGTACGAACATTATGAATTTACTGTCATGTCGTTCGGGTTAACAAATGCACCCTTAGTTTTAATGAGCTTAATGAATGGTGTTTTTCGGACCTATCTAGATCATTTTGTGCTTGTGTTTCTTAACGACATACTCATCTACTCTAGAACTATGGAGGAGCACGAGGAACACTTGAAGCTGGTGTTCCAGTGTTTGAGAGAAAACTAGTTGTTTGCAAACTTGACAAAGTGCAAATTTTATAAGTCTAAAGTGAAACTTGGGGCATGTGATTTTCGGAGAAGGCATCACCATGGATCCCTCAAAGATCCAAGCTATTATTGATTGGCTTGCTCCCAAAAATGTTCCAGAAATTTGTAGCTTTATGAGATTGGTGGGTTATTATTGGCAGTTTGTATAGGGTTTCTCTAAGGTTGCTCATCCCATCACCTCTCTGCAGAGGAAAGGAAGGAAATATGATTGGTCTGAAAAAGTATCAGTCAACTTTTCAAACTCTTAAAGAGAAGCTAACTAGTGCACCTATTCTTGTTGTTCCTGATTCGACTCAAGACTTTGTGGTTTGCACAGATGCGTCCTTGGAAGGGTTAGGGGTTGTTTTAATGCAAGACGGCTGGGTGATAGCATATGAGTCACGTAAACTCAAGGACCATGAACTAAATTACCCTACTCATGACTTGGAGTTGGCTGTAGTTGTTCATGCCCTGGTAAGGTGGAGTAATTTCTTGTTGGAACATAGGTTTGAGCTGCACAGTGACCATCGTAGTTTGCAATACATTTTCACGCAGCCGAATCTGAATGTTAGACAAAGGAGATGGATGGAGTTCCTTTGCGAGTACGATTTGGGGTAAAATATATTCAGGGGAAGGAGAATGTGGTGGAAAATGCTCTGAGCCATCATCATCATGAGTTATCCTCTATGACTCTTGAGGTTGATCTAAAAAGTCAGATTCTTGTAGCACTTCCTTCGGACAACTGGTTCCAGGAGGTGAAGTCGGAGGTTGAGTCGGGTAGAGTTCTTGAGGGAAGGTTTACTGGTTATACTCTTGAGTTTGATGGGCTTTTGTGATGTTCTGGTCGAATATATGTTCCTTCCTCAGGGGTTCTTCGTACCCTAATCATGACTAAATAACATCGGGCTCCTTATTCAGCTCATCTAGGAGTTAAACATATGTATGCTGATCTTCATCCATTGTACTTTTGGGTGGGGATGAAGAGGGATATAGCAGACCTTGTGGCGAGATGCCTGGAATGTCAAAGGGTAAAAGTAGAGCACCATCATCCAACAGGTCTTTTGCAGCCCAATCTCATTCTAGAATGGAAATGGGATATTATATCCATAGACTTCATTGTTGGGTTGCCAATAACTTCATGTCAGCATGATGTTATCATGGTCACTATGGATAGGTTGACCAAGGTGGCACATTTCTCTCCAGTGTTTGAGAGAAAACTAGTTGTTTGCAAACTTGACAAAGTGCAAATTTTATAAGTCTAAAGTGAAACTTGGGGCATGTGATTTTCGGAGAAGGCATCACCATGGATCCCTCAAAGATCCAAGCTATTATTGATTGGCTTGCTCCCAAAAATGTTCCAGAAATTTGTAGCTTTATGAGATTGGTGGGTTATTATTGGCAGTTTGTATAGGGTTTCTCTAAGGTTGCTCATCCCATCACCTCTCTGCAGAGGAAAGGAAGGAAATATGATTGGTCTGAAAAAGTATCAGTCAACTTTTCAAACTCTTAAAGAGAAGCTAACTAGTGCACCTATTCTTGTTGTTCCTGATTCGACTCAAGACTTTGTGGTTTGCACAGATGCGTCCTTGGAAGGGTTAGGGGTTGTTTTAATGCAAGACGGCTGGGTGATAGCATATGAGTCACGTAAACTCAAGGACCATGAACTAAATTACCCTACTCATGACTTGGAGTTGGCTGTAGTTGTTCATGCCCTGGTAAGGTGGAGTAATTTCTTGTTGGAACATAGGTTTGAGCTGCACAGTGACCATCGTAGTTTGCAATACATTTTCACGCAGCCGAATCTGAATGTTAGACAAAGGAGATGGATGGAGTTCCTTTGCGAGTACGATTTGGGGTAAAATATATTCAGGGGAAGGAGAATGTGGTGGAAAATGCTCTGAGCCATCATCATCATGAGTTATCCTCTATGACTCTTGAGGTTGATCTAAAAAGTCAGATTCTTGTAGCACTTCCTTCGGACAACTGGTTCCAGGAGGTGAAGTCGGAGGTTGAGTCGGGTAGAGTTCTTGAGGGAAGGTTTACTGGTTATACTCTTGAGTTTGATGGGCTTTTGTGATGTTCTGGTCGAATATATGTTCCTTCCTCAGGGGTTCTTCGTACCCTAATCATGACTAAATAACATCGGGCTCCTTATTCAGCTCATCTAGGAGTTAAACATATGTATGCTGATCTTCATCCATTGTACTTTTGGGTGGGGATGAAGAGGGATATAGCAGACCTTGTGGCGAGATGCCTGGAATGTCAAAGGGTAAAAGTAGAGCACCATCATCCAACAGGTCTTTTGCAGCCCAATCTCATTCTAGAATGGAAATGGGATATTATATCCATAGACTTCATTGTTGGGTTGCCAATAACTTCATGTCAGCATGATGTTATCATGGTCACTATGGATAGGTTGACCAAGGTGCACATTTCTCTCCCATTCGGTCTTCCTATACTGCATCGTTTGTGGCTAAAATCTTCATGGATGATATTGTGAGGCTGCACAAAATTTTGTGAAGAATCATTTTCGACAAAGATCCAGTGTTCACTTCTGCATTGTGGACATCATTGCAACGTGCCTTAGGAACACAATTGAACTTTAGTTTTGCTTACCATCCAGAAAAAGATGGTCAGACCGAGAGGGCCAGTCAGGTTCTCAAGGACATCTCTGTATGTATGTTATGGATCAACAGTCTCGATGGGAAGACTATATGCATTTGGTTGAGTTTTCCTACAATAACGGTTACCACAGTTTGATTGGGATGCCACCATTCCAGGCTTTGTATGGCTACCCGTGTCGAACTCCTTTGAGTTGGGACCATTTGGAGGACAGGGTTCTTCTTGGGCCAGAGATGCTATAGGAAATGGAGCAGCAAATCGCTTGCATCAGAGAGCACTTGGTAGTGGCTCAAGATATGAAGAATAAGTATGTCGATGCTCATAGGGTTGATCATCAATTTTCAGTGGGTGATCGTGTGTTTCTTCGAGTACATCCACAAAAGAGCCCTATCCATTACGGGAAAGGTTCCAAGTTGCTGCCTCATTTTGTGGGTCCGTTTGAGGTTCTAGAGAGGATTGGGCCCATTGCTTACTATTTGGCCTTGCCGCCTAGCCTTGCACGCATTCATGATGTGTTCCATGTTTTTGTTCTTAGGCCTTATTTTCCTTATTTATCTCATGTACTGGATTGGAATGCTCTACAGGTCAAGGACAAGAAGCTCACACTAGAGCCCATGATCGTTCTGCAACACAGGAGACTCGCTCTTAGGGGCAAAGAGATTGATCAAGTGTTGGTCCAATGGGACCCGAATGATGAGACTTCAGCGACATGGGAGGACACATCTTGCATCCGAGAATATTTTCCTTTTTTTTTTGGCTTCCAGGAGTAAGCCTAGTTCTAGGGGGGAGGATGTAGTGCCTCTCACGTTACTGATACTTTTGATACTGCTTTGTGTGTGTTATGATATTTTTTGATTTTTGGTTATGTTCTGATGCATACTTGATACTTTGTTTGACATCTATTTCGCCATGTTGTTGGTTGGCAGACAGTTTTGTTTCTTTGCTTATGGTATTTGGACACATATGATGGATACTTATGTTTATGATGATGTTACTAATTGCTTTATGATGACGAGGTCGTGTTTTATTTGGATTACTATATATGACTTGGGTGAAGGAGACGGTGTTGCATCGCTCATCCATGAGCGCTCTACCTCATCGCAATCCTCTTTCACAATGTGTCTGATTATGAGTTTATATGTGTATGTATATGTTGTTTGACATTTGGTGTTATGTAGGAATGCAGGTACCGGGAGTCGACTCCACCCGCATTGTCGGGTCTGAGCACGCCATAGATACCAATGGTTTGTAGTGGTTAGGGAGTTGATAAGAAAGTACCCCCGTCTATGTCAGTGGTTGGTTCAGTGGTTGTTCATGTATTATCCGTACTTTGTTCGTGTGGGTACAATTTTAATTTAGTAATCTATTTTAATGAGTTTTATAATATTAGCAAAAGTTGTGTTCATGGCTTTGACTAATGTATTATTATTTTTAAATTAAATGTTATACTTTGGTGTGAAGTATTAAGTATTAAGTAACTAAATGTTCAATGTTGAAAATGGCATCAATTCTTTTGGAAAATAATTGTGTCCATTAGCATTTTACTATTATTGCAAGATGTGAATTATCATTTAATTTAAATCAATAAAAGTCAATAAATTATTTTATTGGTTATTTAAAATTAAGTCACGGAAATTATTATTATAACTGATTTTATTATTAAATAGTAATTTAATATTACATGAATGTGGCTAAGTTAAAATGTTGTTTTATTTAAATTTAATGTTATTTCATTATTTTTCGAAAGTCAACTTTATTTTTTAAAGGGAATTAAATGTTAAATGTTGGATAAAATAGTGTTAGTAAATTTGAGGAATATGTTTTTTCGAAATTAGAAATGAGAAAAGAAAATTGTGGCAAGTGGCATTTGCATGGGGAGAATATCCAGAAAATTCATGGCAAGTTCTGACTTTTGCCCTTTTTGAATTTTATATCCAAATACTGCTTTTTCGAAAAAGCAAGGAGAAAAAGAAAAAAATGAATATTTTGTCTACAATTCGAAAACTGAGAAATTTTCTTGAGAATTAAATCCTTTGTGTTTTTTTCTTCGAATTTCTATTTAGAGGAATCTAGATTTTTGGTTTTGTGTTGGGCTTTGTTCTTGAAAAATTGGTTACTAGGGGTTGCGGATCTCCGAATCACTGAAGATTGTGGCTGGCTGGATACGCTCAATGCAACACTTCATCTTCAAATCAAATTAAGCGAAGGACCCCAGGTAGTTTCAAAACCCTTGAAAGTCCTCTATAAATTTCCAATTGAAAAGTAAATGAATGTATAAATTCCATTATGATTGAGTTTTTGTGATGAGAAATCCCATTTCTCTGTAAATGTATCTTAGCCTGTAGCTTGCTCCTTCCATTCGTTTCCTGCCCCTATGTATTTTATATTGGATTCAAGTTGAGAATAAATGGATTTTCGTTTTCTTTTGTCCATTGTATTTTCTCAACCAAGCTCTATGTAAATCGTCTTTGTTAGAGATCCTCTCTTTCTTTCCTTGCATTTCCCTAATTTGTTTCTTTCTATATGAAAGATTTTGTGCATTGGGTTATGCCCAATTCTTCCTGTGTTTATGCTTACGTTTCAAATATATATATTTGTATTTGTTGAAGTTATTGGGGGCATTCAAAATGTGTGGAGAATTTTTACTGTATCCGATTTTTTGTTTTACCGGGGGTCTGTGTTTTTTTGTCGGCATCAGATGTTTTTCATTGTTGATGGTGGGGAGCTTATCCCCCACCATACCCCCTCCCATCCTTGGGAGAGAGCACTACTGATGGTAGCACCCTCCACAAAAGAGTGGAGGGAGCCTACCAAAGGTAGCGCTACCACCAACTGTGGTGGGTCGATCGGCTGTGCATACAGTCTGACGCCCCCACTAATCACTATGTTGTGGTTTTTTGTTAAGCTTGCTTCTTTATATATATATATATATATATATATATATATATATATATATAGTATGTCGGTTCGATGCTTCTTTATATACTTCTGATAATGTATTATGAATGCAGTTGATAATTCAATGCCTTTTAAATTTGAGTTTTTGATAATCATAATATATATATTATACATATTATATATATGTATGTAGATATGTATATATGTTTGTGTATTATGTATTTAATATGCAGTTGTAATTAAAAAATTGAATATCCTTTTATTTTGGTATATATACATATATGTATATGTATATATATATGTGTGTGTGTAGTATATATACGTGAAATGAGAACATTTTATTGAAATGAGGAAGTAATATTTATTTTGGAAAAATTAAAATGATGGGAAAATTTATATTGTTTAAATTCTGATTCAACTATCATTTTAGTCAATCTGTATTTTAGAAATAAAAGAATAGAGGTTAGAAAACAAAGTATTGTAATTAGAATCATAACTTAATAATTATTTTATTAAATCTATTTTTTTTTTTAGAAATGATTTTTAAAAGATTAGATTTCCTCAATCTTAGAAAAATTAGAGTTGTAGAATCATCTACTTGGAAAAAGGAATTAGAAACCAGAGAATAGATATTGTTAAAGAATAAAATAAACATTTGATTTATAATAGTTTTAATTGCTTAAGTTTAATGTTTTTAGTTTCGAAATTATTTTGTATTTTAAATAATCATAGGGATTTTAGTTGCCATTCTTTAATTTGATTTTAACAAGTAATGAAACTTAGATTTTTG
Source organism: Sequoiadendron giganteum (assembly GCA_007115665.2). Taxonomy (NCBI): domain Eukaryota; kingdom Viridiplantae; phylum Streptophyta; class Pinopsida; order Cupressales; family Cupressaceae; genus Sequoiadendron; species Sequoiadendron giganteum. The sequence goes on from CM021109.1 coordinate 403,334,833, forward strand.
ATTTTTGATAAAATTAATTTGGTAAGATATTTAGTGTTAGGAAATTGATTAATTTTCCTTGATTAAATTTGAAATATTAGTGAACTCTATATTTTGGATTAGATTTTAAATGATGGAAATATTTAATTGATATGTGACATGTGAAATTTTTAAGTAAAATTTATTATAGCTTGATGATGTGGCATTAATTAGAAGTATGTAATATTGTGTTCTAGTGTGGATAAGTGTTTTGTCTAGAGACTAGGGAAGTGTATGTATTTTTATGTTTGCATCTTTTTGTTTATTTTGACACCATGTGAGAAATTGTGTGGGTGGTACCTCTTAGTGTTATGGGCTTTTTGGGATTCTTTGCGTAGTCACAAGATGGTCATGCCTCGTGTGTCTTGTTGTGATTTATTGTCCTTTTGGTTGTGCATTGAGGTACCCTATTACTTGACTTTGATTTTAGGGCAACCATAGGGGAGAGTGGCTCTTCTCAGGGCCAGTGTACAAGTGGTCACCCTTGAAAGAGTTTCCTTAAATAAGTGAAAACCTAATTAATGTACCTAGTGAGTTGGGTTAGTTATCACATAATAAGATAAAATGTGCACCTCACTCCTGCCATTAGTGCTTTCAAAGGCTAAGGATGGGTGGGAAGACCTGGTTGGTAAGGTCACTATCTTGTCTCCACGAAAGGTAAGTGGCTCCGCATGAGTCACCCTATGGGGCAACACCTTGAAATAGGATGTCTGGTTAACCATAGATGGAGGCGGCTCCTAGTATTAGGTAGTCTAGTGAATCCATGTAAGGCCATGCGATGACACTCTCCCACTGTGCCCCTTTGTTTCCCTTGTTCTTGTTGTCTTTGGAGTTGTTTTATTGTTGATGTATATGTTGTTTTGTGGGCTTGAGTCATGTGATGTTAGTCTGTTATGTTTGCTTTTGTGTCCGAGGGTTCTTTCTTATTAGCTCCTTGCACGGGGGGTGTTCCTTCGGGTTCACAAGGTAGGGTGGAAACGTGCAATGCACCCATTGGGTCCCTGGGTGATGATCATGGCACAAACGCAGTTGCAGAGATCTCAGAGCTCGCAAGAAGAAGATTGTACCTTTAAAGAATTCACTCTCATTATTGTACTTTTGTATTAAGTTATACCCTTCCCAATGTTATAAGGGAGGTGGCCTTGTAATGTAACTTCGGTTTCATGTTGTGTTGTATCTGTGGAAATATATTCCACGATTGTAATCTTGAACTCTGAAGTTGAAAGTAATAATATGTTATTTATGTCTATGATTATCTATCTTGTTCTGTTAAATGAATGCCATACTTATATTATGTTTTGTTCACGTTTCTTTCTTCCACTTTAGTTGCAATCGTTTATCATTTTAGTTGTTGGGTTCGTTTAAGTAACGCACCATGTTACCCCATGGGATTAGGTTAATGTTTTATGTTATATTTATGTTGTATAATTGTTTAATGTTGTTATACGTAATTGTTGTTTTCAAAAAAAATTATTATGTTAATGTTGTAGTTGTGTCCTATGGGGTTTGTGTGGTAGGGCGTTACAATAACCCATCGACACAAAATTGCCTTTGTTCCTCTTGCTATTGTGCAAATCTATTATGTTGAGTTGCCAAAGTTTCAACATTTGAAATGATTGTTTCTAAAGTGTTTTTCATGTCTAATAGCTCACCGGGTGTCTTATAGATTCGACATACATTTCTCAATTGATCTAAATTTCTATGAATAGAGTCATGTATTGTTGACACGTTTTGGTTTGGAAACAACGGTCGCAGTGAAAGAGGATTTGTCTAGAATCTTCAATAAGCCATTAACAAATCGAATATTGTTGATATAAACCCTGCAAGATCATTAGGTCAAAAGGGAAGTTGTCTTAGTCAACCCCTTATGGGTGATTCCAACATGGATTCACATTGATTGATAATGACAATCAAATCTAAAATAAACTTTATAGTTGAAACAAAAACTCAAAACCCTAATGTGCTACAAATAGAAGATAACAAGAAAAGAGCTAGGGCTTAGTGGGAGAAGTAAATGAAAGCCAAGATGGAAGCAAAAGACAATAAGAGTGGTGTGAGGCTAAAGAGGGATGGAAAGATGAAGAGAAATCAAGTAGTTAGGGATAAATAAGGTTAATTGGTAAGAAAATTGGGAAGGAGGAAGAAGAGTGGCTATGAGAGGAAGAAAGTGAGGAGTAAGACCACACAAAGATATTCCATGCCTTCAAAATGTTGCATAAATGGGCTCCAAAGTTTTATGATGATGCTCCATAGTAGATCAATGCTCCAAGGCTCCAAATTCCAAGATGGTAACACAAAAGTCTAATGTGCAAAAGGACACTTGAATGTGTGATGTGAAAATGAGAGGAGGGTCATTTTATAGATTTTTGGGGACCAAATTTCATTATTTTGAGGGGTTGACAATTTGAATTGAGTTTAGTTGGCCTAAGGTTATTTTTCATTTAACTTTTGAAGCCAAGTAGGGGCAAAACTGTCTCATATCTTGGGAAGGTGTGATCAAATGGTGAAGAAAAGGAAAAGAAAACAAGATGATTGGAGGTGGTTTTAGTTCATTAAAGTTTTTCGTGTGCAAGATATGGAAGAAACAATGCGAATGTGAGCTAGTTATGAGAGGGAATAAGTAAGCATTTAATTTTTGGAGGACTAACATTAGAAATGAAAGCATTGATAGCTTAATTGTGAAAGAGGCATAAGGGGGGAAAGACACATGAAAGGGAGAAGGATGACATAGGTATAAGAAATATGACCTAAGAAGGGGGTCAAAATAGAAAGAAGAATTGGGAGAAAGAGGAAACTAGACTACAAGATTACCAAAAAGAAAGAAGAATTGGGAGAAAGAGGAAACTAGACTTCAAGGTTACCAAAAAGGAGAAGACTAAAAAGATCACTAAAATGATTGTAAAACATAGTAAAAGAAATTGTAGTGTATGCAACTTCCATTATTACAAATAAATGCACCAAAAAGAAAAGAGAATCTCGTCAAAATCTATCATATACAAAAGCCCTTGCATGTGAACCTCTTCTCTTCCAACCACGCGTCGAGCAGCATGACTAGGAACATCGAGGCTACATCCAAATTCATCCGATAGCAACCATTGCCCTCCACATATGAATAGAAGACTTTTAACGTCCACAAGACCAAAAAAAAGACCTATCTAACACCATTCTTAGAGCATGAAGCACAATGCCCACACGTGGTCTCACAAAAAAACACCATTTGCCTTTTCCTTGCCACCAGACAAATTGTGTTACCCATCTTTGGTTTACATCTGCTCATGAGGTGTCGAGTGCATTTAACAAGCCGTTGGCATTATTACACTAACCTCCCCCGTCAATCTGCATACCACATTTACCCAAAAATGATACGTCTGTAGGAGGGTTGCCGAGATTAATGCCTACGGTGTGATTGTTTACAGCATGGTGGCATGGTAAACACGTGCCATAAAGATAGTGAATCAAATTCAAACGTCCCCGTATTTAATTTCGCTGCCACCTTGGCCACCTCATCGGCCAACACATTTCCTTCCCTGTAAACGTGAGACACCGTGTATTCCCCATACATCCTCAAGACCTCACCCACTTCATTTACTATTTTGTTTAGTTTCCTATTGGAGGTTTTGCTTGTTCTTATCACATTGATAACCCCAATTGGGAATCGCCTTCCACATGCACCTTTTCCGAGTTAAATTTAAGCCCTTCCTCACACCTAGTAGGGTAGCAGACAATTCCGCTTCATTATTCGAAGCAATCCCCATCCCCACACCAGATATGAGCAAAATTTCTCCATCATGATTCTTGATCACACATCCACCGCCAGTCCGATCAAGGTTGTCTTTTGTCGCACCATCAAAATTTATCTTGATTCATCCTTTATCAGGTGGCTGCCACTTGATGTCTCTCCAGAGATTCCTAGACAGATTAGATTAACCTACGGAACCCCATAAACAGGGGGAGTGTCTTTTTTAGAATTTTATACCTATTTAATTTTAAATATGTTGGACCATAAAAAAATAGGAAAAGAGACTCAATAATTGAGCATTCTAACTTTACACATCTCAAAATTATGTGGAAATTTCGAATTGGACCCAAATTTTTATAGCAGCTTAATTGGTAAGTCCCTACTTAAACCTAAAGTTTCAGGTATATGATGTCATATCAGTGTACAGTTTTACAACGTGTTCATAAAGACTCCCCCAAAAAAGTTAGATTGTTTATTGTGCATGAAATTACAATAGCTGTTTATTAAGTCATATGCACATATATCATCACATGATTTGTGGCTTTTTGGATCAAATGAATATATTTTATTCAATTATTTATAATAGTTATTAACAGCTGTCAATAACAACCTTGAAATCAAAATTAATAATAATTTACAATTAAAAATATTAAAATTAAATCACAATCAGTAATACTATACTATTAAAAAAATTAGAATTTAAATCTACGAATACTATCACAACTGCCTACACCAGTATCATCACAAATGACTGAAACATAGACCAATGCTAATGACAAGGACTAACAGTCATTTTGTTGAAGGGTACAACATTCACGGAATGCAGTTCCATGTTAACATAATCAAGTGCAATATATGCCAGAACTTCTTCAAAAAACTAAGTAGTATTTCAGCATCATCTAAACAATCTAGATACAGGGATTTTCAAGAAATTCTTCCGTCTCACCCTGCATCAGCAAACTTCTCAAAATGCCTTATGTTTTGTTGTAAACCCTTGCCTCTCCAATCGGTACCCAGATGACCAAACAATTATGGTACTTCTGATAAAAAATCATATCTAATATCCTCTAGTGATGCAGTCCAGAGGGTAACCTCTCCTTTTAAGAATGTCTGATCATTTGCTGTATTCCCACTAATTTTACTCCTGCAGTTTTTGCCATCTAAAAGGAGTCTGCCAAAAAATAATCTATCTTGACTGTTTTGCTGAAATAAACAATCTATGAATGATTAATCTGAATTTTGCACTAGGAAGCAAGTTTGATTGTTGGTTTGTGGGATCGAGACCCTTCAAAGAGTCTCCAAGATATTGTATAGAGCAGATCTAGAATTAGGTTGAGGTAAAACCTTTTTCCCTTATATTGATTGTTTCATCCCAATGATACAGAGAATAGCTCCACAGGTCCACCGCCGTCCTAGCCAATAACCAGAAGATTTATTACAATTCATAACACTGTTTAGTGGCTGACAGCTCTGTAGATCATCCTTTGAATGCTGATAAAGGCAAATTTTTTTATTTATTTTGTTGGATATCATGGGAACTATACTCTTGTGGCTATTATAATGTGCTCTTGAAATTCTCAGGAACAGTGAGTTCACATTTCATTGGTAAATCTACTTTCTTGTCTTGTTATATCCAGTTTAGAGCTTTAGATACTACCTTCTATACCACCACATTGGCTCTACTTTTAAGTCCCATGATCTATTTTGGTAATTGTTGGACCTTGAAATAAATAAATTTCTTAGACTGATGTTTGAGAGCAGTCACTAACTAGACTATGAAACTCTTTTTTGATGTTGATCTTGTCATCAATATGGCTACTTATTTAGTTCTTCTCCAAAGATCGCTGTCAACATGCATTAAGAGCACTCACCATTCTTTCTAGCTGTCCCAGCTTACAGCTCCATTTCTGTCTGCTATTCACTATAAACAATCTTTTCCTTCGGTTAATTGTGTTGATCAAGCTTCTAAATACCAAATGGATGCAGATTTTATTTTACTTTGAGACTACCATTGATAACTATTCTAGAGGGAACTAAAAGTCAGATGAAATCACGAAGACGCAGACAAATAGCATAAAAGGCACATCAAAACATTAACAAAATTTAAGTTGCTGACAGTAAGATGCAAAAGTATTCAGGTGCCAAAGAAAACTTTACGTCCACTGATTCTTGACAAGTTAGTTGGCAGCCAGCCAAAGTATTACTAGTGGTTGAATTTAAGCATCTTAAAACGGTGATATACATTAGTATCCATTTGGTGGATGATGCTTCCTTGTGTCCCAATGAAATGAAGAATCAAAATACTATATGAAAAACACAATCTTATCAAGAGAATAAGGTCTAAGAATGGTTCTGAGCAATCATATGCTGTTCATTCACATTCTCAAGAATATCTAGCCCTTTACTTTGGACCTTGTTGGGAACCATTATCTTGAAAGAGAATACGAGTAAACACAGTCACTTCAAATAACTACATATCACTTCTATGGCCTGATTTGTTTGTTTGTGGATTGACATCCTTCTGTCTATAGTAGACCTTTATGGAAGATATGTATCTTTTTTTTGGACCTGTGAAGCTCTTTGGTAAGATTATGATACACATATGTGTATCATAATCTTACCAAAGAGCTTCACAGGTCCAAAAAAAAGATACATATCTTCCATAAAGGTCCCCCTGGCACAAATCCCATCTTTATATCGTAAACTTAGCAAAAAGCATCACAGGTCAAACACGATATACATTTTTCATAAAGATCCCCCTGGCACAAATCCCACCTCTCCCTCTCAACAAGATATATTCTTTTTGTAAAGGTCCACCCACCCTCTCTTTACCCTCGCCCTCTCCCTCTCCCGCTCCCTCTCCCCGTCTCTCTCTCTGACAGGTCAAATAAGATAGATCTTTAATAAACTTGCCAAGGAGCATTACAGGTCAAATGCCCCCGCACAAAAATCACCTCTTTTTCTCTCCCAAAAAGATACATATCTTTCCTAAAGATCCCCCTGACATACCTTCCTCCTCCCGTCTCTCTCCCTCTTTGTCTCCCACTCACTCTATACTTTAGGACAAAGCTTACAACTAGAGTCAAGCATTACCAATGCTAATATACATCTTTCATAAACTCACCAAAAAGGCAAAACTACTTAACCAGACCCTCCTGGCAATCCCTTCTCTCCCTCTCCTCTCTCTCTCCTTCCCAGAGCTTTAATCATGCACGCAAATATAATATTGTGGTTTTAGTTGTCTTCTCTTTCTCACAAGTCACAAAAGATCTCTCAAGCTAAACAGAACATTAATCGCTTAAGCAGGTTAATATTGCGGTTTTGGTTGTCTTGTGACTGCAGGGATAATGTTTACAGAGCACAATAGCCTTTCTTACAAAATAAGTTAAATGAAGCTTTAATCATTCATGCAAGTATAATATTGTGGTTTTGATTGTCCTGTGACTGCAGAGATAATGTTTACACAGCACAATTGACTTTGTTACAAAGTAAGATAAATGAAGCTTTAATCACTCATGCAAGTATAATATTGTGGTTTTCGTTGTTTTGTGATTACAGAGATAATGTTTACAGAGCACAATTGATTTCCTTACAAAGAATCCAGTGAATGCAAATAATTCGGTTCCAAATAACTGAAGAGAACATATCATAAGATAATTAACCAAATTTTATTTTGAGCTGGTGACACGTATGAACATGTGCTTCAATGATGTAAGATTTTCTCTAACAAATTGGAACAATATAAGCTCATAAAAGTCATCAGCATTTAGCTCATACACCTGTAAGCCATTATTGCAATTCAAATATAAGTTTATTCCATCATGTTTTACAAAGAGCAGAGCAAACTACCTAACCAGCAGAATCAACAAATTGAAAAGTCAGCAACAACCCCACTTACGTGGGACAGAGCCCACTGCTCTATATAAATCTGTTAAATCTGTTGCAGTCAAAATTCTTTTTGCACCTATACCAATAACTAATTGATTTTAACTGCTCTTAAATTGACATTAGAATGATCTTTGTCAAGAGCATTGGGAGTCAAAGGTGAAGAGTAGGAGGAGGAACACTCTGAATAGAGATGCCACTATGCATCTACTAAGCTATGGAGCATAGCTCAGTAGTAAACAAAACAATTAAGGAAATTTAAAAAAAAAAATGCTTGCATGTTGCTTTCAATGAATTAGATTAGGTATAGCTGACAGCATAAATATTAAAATCACAAAAAACAAAACAAAAGAATCTGTTTTGGTTAGTCACACCTTCTAGAAGTCATTGGATGGGAGTCCAAAAAATGAATTTGGGATAGAATCAACCTCCAAGGTTTGCAACAGAAAGAATCTTTTCGCTAGCAGGCTTGTGGGGTATATTTGCATTTCTGCCGACTTAAACAATCCTAGAAATGCAATGTGGCATTGGCAAAGCTTTAATTCCTGTGCATTAAACTATGCAGAATCTTCGTTCTCTAGAACGGGCCTTGTCCTGGTGCCCGCTGCTATAGGTGCCCTGCTATTTCCAATCAACGAAGTTTGCAATGTCTCCTCATTGTCTGCATGCCTTTCCATTTTAGAAATCTTGGCCTTATCCATTTCCTTTCTACCCCAAACAGCCACCAGAAACAGGATTAAAATAGACACAGTCCCACCTGCTGCTGCTCCAGCTGCAAATTTCCATTTATTTGATCCTGGTTCCCTTTTGCTTACAACTATTAGGCTTCCTGGAGCTGGACTAGGGAAAGGGGGCGTGGATTTCGTGGGAATGATAAGAGAAAAGTCTCCAAGTTGGCTGGTGATACACATTTTTGTAGGGGAATCCATCTCACTGATGTTGGTCAGTACACCCTGGGAGTTGAACAAGGCACAAGAAGGGGTCAAGGTACTATAAACATACGTTGGGATGCTGATGCTTATGGGATTACCCTTGGCAATGAGCTTGAGTTCTGGCGGATATTCTCCTTCCTTGGCAACTGAAGCATTGTAAACCTGAATACTAACAACCGGAGCAACAAATTTATAGCCCATAGTGGGGAAATAGGAGTAATTGTGGCCAAAATTCTTGTAAACCATTACCACGCTTCTTGGTTTCCCCTCAACTGTAGCACCTTTCGGTATTGTGAACTCACTGATATTGACTCCCCTCCTCCTCAGACTCCCGGCTCTGAGACGGATCACCTGAGCATTGACACCATACTGGAGTGAAGGCACAGAGACATTGTATAGGATCCCTGTTTTCTTGTGGTAGAGTTCCTTAAATGCCTCATTCTGCACAAGAGTGTTTAGATCTTGCAGATTATTGGCTAAACCTCCCGTGCAAAATAGCACCCAAAAGAGCAGAAATGAGAATACCCGTATGGGATTTCCCATCACATTTCTGTCATAAAAAACCTGATCCCTCGCATTGACATACAATCTTGATTCCAAGAATATATTTTGCCTTAACCGAGCAACATAGAACTGCTGATGCTGAACAAAACGTAGAGCTTGAGCCTTAAAGAACTTCCGACATGATTCCCATCAGAAAAAGACAAACCAGACGAGTCTGTAAAACAGCTTGGATACCAACTTTTTTCAAATGTTCTTCTATGCTAAGATGATCCCCACAGTTGTTACAAGAACCCGCTGAGCATTACTGGCATTCCAATGCATTCTGAGAAAAAGGTAACTATGTCAGTCAGAATCTTGCTGAGAAAGAGGAAAAAGTAATGGATTTGTTGGTAGATTAGGCATGAAGCATAAACTGACAATACAGCTAAGCAACGGAGACCTAAGGTCTGTGCTGATCTACAGCTCAGTGGAGAAAACTTGAAGAGGACCCACATGCATTTCATCCAAACAAACAATCATAGATAAGAAATCTATGATTACCTAATGAGGAATAATTTTTTATTTATTTTTGTTTTGAGGAACGGCCTACGTTGGGGGCCCGAGGTAAAAAGGAGCCGTTTCGACAAAAACTAAAGTCCACTCGAAATCATTACCAGGGATGAATGGGATTATAATTTGATTGTTGATGGGTTAAAACAAAAAAATAGCATGCAGAACTTATTCGTTGCATGACAATCCATGTAGGCTGTGGCCATCATTGTCCTTTAGCCAGAGAATGCTGTGACCCCCTTTTTGTGGTTCTCATTCATTTACCTGTTAGAGGGAGCTGGACAGCACAATTGAGTTGCCACCAGGGGCAGTTTGGTTTTAGGGGAGTCCCAAAACACCAATAAACTCAACGGCTGCACTAAAAAGGCTCGGTGTTAGTTGCATGGGTTGGCTCACTCATCAATTTGAGTGGAAGGCATGAAACCTTAAATTAGAATTAAAAGGTCCCTTAAACTATGAGCTTTAATGACAAGTATAGGACCTCTCGAACCATTGGTTTCAATGACAACTACTTGGCCTCTTAAACATATCATTGAAATTTAAAAAAACAAAAAAAATCATTGAAAATTTCAACACCTTTTGCTTTGTAAGCGCACAATAAAGGAGTATATATAATTTATTTTTCTTAGAAAGAGAGATATTTTCAATCAAAGGTGGGTGGGGTGTTGTATATGGAGGTGTGGTGTAGTGACAAGATACTCTAGTTGGATATTTATGGTGTTATGTTCTCATTCTTTGGGAATGGGGATGGGTTCTTCTATTGTGGTTTCATTGGTTAGGGTTGGTCTTTTTTTATAAGGTTTGATCAATATTAAATATAAAGGTGGGATGATTATTGTGATGATTCAATTTGGATTTAGGAAGACAACTCGAGAACAATTATAATATATCTATAGATGATATGAATCATTTAAATAGTACTATGAATTATATAATGTATTAATAGAACTTGTTAGACAAGATGTGGAAAACCATAATATATTTTAACATATATAGTAGATCTACTACTTCCATTTATATATCATATTAGAGAAATTACATCAATATGCTCATACAAAATAGACTAAGAATGAGATTTCTTGTGATCAAAAGAGGAATTAGGCTTCCCTTCTAAATTGTTTAGAGTACATGAAATAAAACATCAAATGTGTGGACCATGTTGATGTGAGAAAGCTAACCTATCTAGTTGGAATGTTGGACGCAGTAGCTAGAGTGTATGTGCTGAAATCTACTTCTATTATTTATGTTTTTTCATTGTTTTGCTTACTATACAACATGTATAGTGATAATATATATGGTTGATGAAGACTACTAGTTAGTTCTCTGTGGATAGGATGGTGTTAAGCATTGAACTCGTATGGGGTGAAAGTTATGTCACTTTTATATCAGAAGTAGATAACACAAGTCCAACATTCTAACTTGAAGCACTTGGAAGTGAAATATATTTTTTGAATTTTAAAAAGTTGGTCTCAACAAGCCTCTACTTTGTCTTAACTATTTATCATAAATAAAAATAAATTAGACCTTTTTAACAAGGATTATCTCATCTAAAGCATCATATTTTTTCACAAATTTTTAAATATTTTTGTATAAGTTGTCACTTAAATTTGCACCCTTGTTGAACCTATTGTCAAACAATCTAATGACACAATAGGAATGATCTCATGGTGTGGGACCTTATTATTGATTTAGACCTCCAAAGAAGGTTGGCTCCTTTCTAAACCTAGATGCATGTGTTGACCCAACCCAACACAGATTAAACCTATAGACTAACCCTAATCTAACAACTTGCTAGGGAAAAGGAATAGAGAAATGAAAGAAATTAAATGGCGATGCACCAAGGTTTAGATGATTTCCTTCCTTTGCTCACAATAGTGCAAGGAATCACCAAAAGGTTACCAAAAGGACTCACACACGTCATTGTTTCACAACTCTTGGAAAATGTTTGGAGGTCAAGGTTAAATAGCACTAAGAAGGAAGAAAAGATGGGTGAAATCACAATACTATGTCTCACTTTTTACCCAAGATAGACATTTACATCAACATTTTTAACTGAATCTTCATCTTCTGAGACCTATAGAAGCTAAACTGTTAAGAATTTGAAGATGATGCAAACTAGTGATTTGTGGCAATTTGTGTGTAGATTCTAAATATTTTTTGCTTTTTTATTTTCTAAAGTAAATCATGAATATTTCAGCATCTCCTTTAGTAACTAGTTTTAAAAAGAAAACAACATTTTTAGAAAGTAACGTTTGTGTCGTCCAACATAACTTTTTTTCTATAAAGGATAAAATTCTAATTTTTGAAATATAGATTATTAACATCAATATCTAGGGCAAGGATAATTTTTCATAATTTTTTGTTACATATATATTTTTAATCAATTTCTAAAGTCACTATAGCTATAATTTGGACATGCATGTGTGTCGTCCAACCTAACTTCTTGTGTATATATTGAAATCCAATTTATTTATTTTGGTGAAAAAAGAACATCAATACCTAGGGAAAGGGTATTTTTTTAAAAAAGTACAATGGTTTACTATTTTTCCACCTCTGCAAAATGAAGAGCTTGATGTTTGGAGAAAAACCTATGTTTAGTAAAAATTGAACATTAAATACACGATAAAATGAAAACATATCAAAACTATACTTGTTGGAAAGCTCGTTTTGAGGGCTACAATCTTGTAAAATAAATTTCTAAATGATGTTATTTAATCCCTCAAAAGGTTAAAAAATGTTTTTTGCCAACATTTTGATAGGTGCGAAGGAGACTCTATTGTGGGTATGATTTAATACTAGAAGGGTTCTACCCAAGGGGGTTTGATCTAAGGGGGTCTTGTCTATCCCTCTTCAATTAAAATCCTTTATATGGAACCTCTCAAGGCTTAAGTCATTAGTTTTTCTAAAAAATGTGATTTCAGGCAAAAATCAACATGTCCCAAAAGTGGGACACACTATTGTGGCAGCACCCAGATCCAAAGATAACTCTTGCAATAGATAGTACACAACATACATATACAAAAGTCATAGGAACAATCATTTCATCATAGAGGCAAAGAAGTCTACACATTATGATCTAGAAGTGTGAAGAAGTGAAATACAATTTTCATTGGTTCAAAGGCCTAAAGCTAGTTACAGTTACATAAATTGAATGTCACAAGTCTCTAGTCTAAACTAAGAAGGAATTTATTTACAAATGAGGTTCAAATAAACTATATCCCTAAAGGAAGGCATGCAAGATGTCAAGAGGTCTTAGGGAAACCTAGTTGTAAACCCCACCAATGCTTGTTGATAAATGTCCTCTACAAATCAAAATTGAATGACCTAGAGACATGAAAGAATGATCTCTAGACCCCCTGCAATGCCTAAGCATTAATAATTTGTGGGTTTGAGTACAAGAAATATGGAAAGTTCCCAAGAAATCCATTGGAAATTATGACCTAGGGATGGAGCTTTGACAAAAGGATATCTAAAGCATTGAATAAGGCATGGGTTTCATCTTTTCACTCTTAGGTCTATGTCAAAATGCATTAAAATACCTTTTGGAGCTTCTTTGGACCAAAACTTGGTAGTTATAGGTGTTAATGGCATTGCAAAGTGGTAAGTGAGTGAAAACACATCTTCTAAAGTAGGCTAGTAGCTATCAACAAACTATTGGGTTGTCACTTATCTATGTGTCCATTAGTCTTGGAAAAGAGCATTAAATCCTCCAATGCCCCAATAAATCCTTGGTTGTTCACATTGGTCGAGTCATCAGGCTTTCGTTGAATTGCTTTCCAATGAGAAAGGGGAGGAAGAGACACTCTAAAATGCTAAGGGGTGATGATGTTAGCATGACGCCAGGTGATGAGGTGGACCTTCGAGGAATCATGGATGGAAGAGAAGGTATGGTGGAAAAGAAATGCCTGAAAGTCCAAAGGACTTAAAAGAATTCAAAAAGAGCTAAGGGAAATGTCAGGGATCAGGGATTGGAGATAATCCTTGATAAGGGCCAAAAGTGGTAGAAGGGAACAAGAAAATTTGAATGGAAGTAGGTAGAAGAAATAAAGATGTTAGTGTTGGACGTGCTACAAGGACAAGTTCGACAAGGCATGGAGGGAAGGTAGGATGAGAAAGTTCGAAGGTCTGAAACACTTAGAGAAATTTTAAAGAGGACTTTCGTGAAGCTTCAAACCATCATGGAAGCATGAAAAGAAATATCAGATAAGGGGATGGCTAAAGGTCTAACCTCAATGATGGTGTTAGGATGATGCCATCGATGTGGACATCATTGGGGTGATGACATCATTAAAGGAAAGGGATAGAGAAAAAGATTATGAGATCAACATCAAGGATTTGGTGCATTAAGAAAATAAGGAAATGGTGGAAAGGCAAGAAAATAAGGGAACTATCAATGGCTCAACAGTTTGATGACAACACTTGGGTGATTCTTCATTTTGAAATTTGAGGATCGAGGAGACCTTTATGAATGGTACGAGTGTAAGGGAAACCCTAACAACCCAAAGGATCAAAAAACTTGACACTTAGGTAATTTCACAAGGCCTCTAGGTGAGGTTTTTTGGGCAATAGGAAAGGCATGTAGGTATGGATATCACTGAAACTTTGAAGCTCTGAAAAACTGAATAGTTAGCCAAATTTCTAATTTTTCAAGCTGGGTATATGACTAAACATGAAAGGGGGATTAATGCAACAACCAAAGGTACCATTTTAAGCAACATGACCCATTTAGAATCTCTTAGATGAGTTATAATTGATGGGAAATGAAGGGGGCATGAAATGCCAACATTTTGACAACCTCTCAGGGGTGTGTTGGCAACACAAGGGCAACCAACTAAGAGGGGGGTGAATCAGTTGTCACAAAATTTCAAACTTATTAACTTTGTTAACCCTTATTCTCAGATCTAATTAATAACCATGAAAGCATAAATTAACAACACATCAGAAATACACATAACACCAATATTTTTGCGTGGAAACCCTGTTAGGGGAGAAACCACGATGGAGGTTAATCCACAAGTTTTATAATCTGTTAAAAGTATAAGAAGAATAAATGGGAATGCACATGCATTTAGGCACACTCCCTAGAGCTCACTGCTCAAATACAAGAGAAGACTCACTGTCTTACAAAAAAATTCAGATTAAATCCATCTGAAGAATTTGAACTAAGAAAGTAGCATCTACTACTGACTGATTATAGTTTCGGTTAAGCACATGAACACTTCTTCACTTTTCTCCACTCTTCTTCACACTCTGCTCTGGCTTCGAATGATCTGATCTTTATTCACACATAGCACTCACACACTTCACATAGTTCATACCTCAAATGAGATAAATAATCGCTCATATATATCCACAATAAGTAATTACATTGCTTCATGTCGGCTTGAACAAAATAATAGAATGAATGCAAACTATCGGCCCAAAACAATAAAGATTATTAATGCGAATCTACCAAGGTCGGCCACAACATAGTAGAGACCCAAAAAAATTTCCTCGAACAAAAAACACCTTCAAATATTTTTCCTCAAAGATCCACAACACGCTTCAATCACCCTGTCGGCCATGAACATTAAAAACATGAACACACAAGAGAAAATCATCGACCACGAGCACAACGATCAATGCTGACATACAATATAGATAGAGCACGATCTAGAAACATCCACAAACACCACAAGAACATATGCAACAACTTAGATTACTAGAATCACATTATCTTCTTCTAGGAACACCAGCTACAGTAACAGAATAACTGTCGAAACACAAAAACTCATAGCTTGCTCAAATCTTCATGTGCACCTCTGAAACTTTTGGTGGATAAACTAGATAGACTTGAAAAAAAAACCCTTTAATCTGTAACTTCTCTCCGTCAACATACTAAACCTTCCATCATACTGATCTTCACTGCTTCACAGATAACCTGCAACTTATTTTATTACAATTTTATCAATATCCTCGACATATACGGTCTTAAAGACATTAATGCTAATAGTGTTGACATCAATGACAACTACATATCAACAACACAACCACAACATCCAACAATATCCCCCTTTGGCATTGATGGCAACACATGATGTGAAAAAAACCACCAATGCAACTAACTTCAACACTTACTCCCCCTTAGGTTCTGACTCTTCTCTCATGACTTCTTCTTCTAGATTTTCACATTGCTCTTCTCCTCCTTGATTCTTCAAGAGTTTTTCACATGAATCTTCTCCCCCTTTGACATCAATGACAAAGATACGCAAGCTCTGAACCACATATCTGAATCATCTGACTACTCCCCCTGAGTAGTAGCCACCACAACATCAATCTAAATCAGGATATGACTGTGAAATGCTCGGACTGATGCAATGTCTTGCATCTTAGTTCTGATTAGGAGGGGTAATCACCCCTAACTTCCCTCTGAGATACTCAAAAGTATCCTTAGGCAATGGCTTAGTAAAGATGTCTGCAATCGGTTCCTTAGTAGGCACATACTCCAGTCTGACTTCCTAATCACTCACCTTGTCTCTCAAAAAGTAGTACTTGATAGATATATGCTTGGTCTTTGAATGCAGCATTGGATTCTTAGAAATTTTAATTGCACTTGAATTATCACAGAATATAGCAATAGGTTCATCATACACAACTCTGATATCTTTCAACATCTACTTCATCTATAATACTTTAGTACAATTGTTAGCAACAACAATGTATTATACCTTTGCAATAGACAAAGAAATGGCATTTTGATTTTTACTTAAAGCATGAAATCAACTTCTTTCCCAAGAAAAATGTGCCACCACTGGTACTTTTCCTGTCATTCACATCTCCTTCCCAATCAACATCAGTAAAGGAACTTAAAGTAAGATCATCATCTTTAGGATACCACAAGCCAAAATCAATTGTTCCCTTCAAGTATCTGAAAACTATTTTTTATAGTAGTCACATGAGATTCCTTAGGATCGGCTTGAAATCTTGCAACAATACATACAACATTCATGATATCAGGTCTAGTTTGAGTTAAATTAAAGCAATCCACCAATCATTGATCTATATCTAGTCTGATTTACCTTTGAAGAATCATCATCTGTTGTAAACTTACATCCGGTCACCATGGGTGTATCGACTGGATTTGAATCTTCCATACCAAACTTCTTTAGCAATTTTTTCACATATTTGGACTGAGATATAAAGATCCCTTTATCTAACTGAGTAATTTACAATCCCAAAAATAATTTCATCTCTCCGATCATTGACATCTCAAACTCATTATGCATCTCATTAGCAAAATTCATGCACAAACCATCATCTCCTCCAAAAATGATATCGTCAACAAAGACTTCCACAAACAAATCTTTATCATTATCAATCTTGAAATATAGATTACTATCCGCAATACCTTTGTTAAATCCAATCTTCAACAAATACTTGTCCAATCTGGCATACCAAGATCTGGGGGCTTGCTTAAGTCCATACAATGCTTTCGTTAACCGACACACCATATCTCCCTGATCAGTCAATTGAAATCCATCAGGTTGCTCAATGTACACTTCTTCTAATTCGCCATTTAGAAATGTTGACTTGACATCCATCTGATAAACCTTGTAGTTTTTGTAAGCAACATAAACAAGAAATAGTCTCATAGCTTCAATTCTAGAAACAGGGGCAAAAGTATCTTCAAAGTCAATTCCTTCCATTTGAGAATATCCTTTACATATCAGTCCTTCTTTGTTTCTGATAACTTCACCTTGCTCATTTAGTTTGTTTCTAAAGACCCATTTTGTTCCAATTACATTTTTATCCTTAGGTTTAGGAACAAGAATCCATGTATTATTCTTCTGAATTTTTTGCAGTTCTTCTTTTATTGCTTCAATCCAATGTTCATCTTTGCATACTTCATTTACATTACTTGGCTCAGTCTTTGATATCAAACAATATTCTTTTGTAATTCTTCTCCTAGTTTGGACATCTTTGTTCTTATCACCTATAATCTGATTTTCTAAATGATTTAGTCTTACATACCTTGGAGTCTTAGGCTGTTCTTGAATTCCAGGCTCTTGTGATCTATCTTCTGTACTTTCATTATTTTCTCCTTCCTCTTGATCTTCTTGATTCAACGGAATGATCTGAACTTTATTTGAGGTCTGACCTTTGTTTGTACTGTCATTCTAATCATCAGAATCATATCCACAAGTTTTGGATGGTTTAGTAATGTCTTCATCAACCTTAACATTTGCACTTTCAACCATCTTCTTCAGTCTCTTGTTGAAGCACTAGTAGGCCTTGCTCTTAGTAGAATAACCAAGAAGGATTCCTTCATCACTTTTGGCATCTAAATTTCCTATATCTTCGTCTCTTTTGATGTAGCATTTACTCCCAAAGATTTTGAAATATCTAACAATAGGTTTATGACCAAACCATAGCTCAAAAGAGGTCTTACCAATATCACTTTTGATTTGTACCCGGTTGAGGATATAAACAACAATACTCACAACTTCTCTCCAATAGATATGAGGAACATTTCCTTCCAGCATCATAGTTCTAGCAACATCTTGAACTGTCGTGTTCTTTCTTTCCATAACTCCATTTTGCTGAGGGGTATGCGGTGCAGATAATTGTCTCTTTATCCCATGCATTTCACAAAAAGAATTAAACTCACCGGAAGTGAATTCACCACCTCTATCTAATCTTAGACATTTAGTCTTCAAATTTTTCTCTGTCTCAACCATAGCCTTGAAAACCTTGAACTTCTCTAGAGCTTCAGATTTCTCCTTTAAGAAAGTAACCCACATCATCCTAGAATAATCATCAATAAGCAACATGAAATACCTATAACCTTGCAAACTTTTGATTCTAGCAAGACCATACAAGTCAGTATGCACAAGCTCCAACATTTCTTTTGAACAATGATGTTTGCTCCGAAATGAAATTCTAGTTTTCTTTCCTAACTGACATTCCTTGCATATGGCATTAGAGGGTTTTATCAACTTAGGAAGATCTCTCATTGCCTAAGTATAACTTATCTTGATAATAATGTCAAATTTTACATGACACATTCTCCTATGCCACAAGAAGCTTTCATCAACTTGAGCAATCAGACAACGTTTACTAGCAGCATTCAGGTGAAAAATGTTACCTTTTGTTTTTTAACTTGAAGCAATCACATTTCTAAAACTTCCCAATATTCTACACTTTCCATCCTTGAATTGAAGATTGTATCCCTTATCAACCATCTAATCGACACTTAAAATATTATGCTTCAAACCTTCAACATAAAGAAAATCGTCAGTATTATGCTTACCATCAAAAGAAATACATCCTCTTCCATGGATTATACCACCATTATTATCACCAAATCTTACAACACCACCATCATACTTTTCTAGGGTCACAAATTTTCTTTTATCACATGTCATGTGATGTGAACATCCACTGTCAATTACCCATTCATCTTTTTCTTCAACTCGAGCAGCTAGGGCTTTCTCCATATTTGTACAACTAGCAAATTTAGTAGACACAGGTTTATTTTCCTTGATAGCAATAAACGCAAACTCATCTTCACTTACATTCCCTTTATTAGATTCATCATCTATCACACCTTCATCAGCAACATAATAACACTTCTTTTTAAATTTAGGCTTGTTAGGTCTTGACTTAGGAACTCTTTCTGGACACCTTGATGCAAAATGACCTATCTTATTACAGATAAAACATTTAATAGGAAAATTTCCTCTATGCTTACCTTCTCTGGCTTCTCTTTTGACAATAAGTGCTTCAAGCTTGTTCAATTCTCTTTCTTCTTCTTCAATCCATCTCATTTCTTCCTCATACTTGAATACTTTTCTAGAAGAAATTTCACCTGGATCATATCTTTGTTTGTCTCTTTCGGAGGTAGTAGCTTTGAATGCAGATTTTATCTTAGGAAGGGCATCACTGAATTCACTCAACTCAAAAGAAGTAAGTTTACCAATCAAAATATCTTTGGTTACATTTGTCACAGTCTGGATCTCCTCAATAGAAACAACTTTGACATTGTATGCATCAAGAAAGGATCTAAGCACTTTAGCAACAATCTCTGATTCATCCAGTTGTCCACCAACACATCTGATACCACACACAAGTTCATTCACTCTTTGCACAAAAGTAGTGATATTCTCATCATCACCCATTTTCAACAGTTCATATCTCCCTTTCAGACTTTGTAGCTTAGCAATCTTTACATTAGCATCACCTTCATACAAGGTTTCCAACTTTTTCTAGATCTCATAAGTAGTCTTTAGATCCATAACATTCATCATCTCATAATCAGTCAAAGCACTCAACAATGCTTCCTTAGCCCTGATATTGTATTCAACATCCCTAATCTCAGCAGTAGTAGTAGGACCATTTTGAGGAATAACATACCTATTACTTGTAATGTTCCGGTAAGATTCACCAATGCATCTCAAATGACACTCCATTCGAGTCTTCAATAGAGAATAGTTTGTTCCATCAAATCTCAGACCATCCTTCTTATATGTCGCCATCCTGGGTCACCTCAACTTGTTAAACTTCTTCCAAGGAACCCGTTCTGATCAATTGTTGGCAACACAAGGGTAGACAACTAAGAGGGGGGGGTGAATCAGTTGTCACAAAATTTCAAACTTATTAACTTTGTTAACCCTTATTCTCATATCTGATTAATAACCATGAAAGCATAAATTAACAACACATCAAAAATACACATAACACCAAGTTTTTTGTGTGGAAACCCTGTTAGGGGAAAAACCACGGTGGAGGTTAATCCACAAGTTTTATACTCTGTTAAAAGTATAAGAAGAATAAATGGGAATGTACATGTATTCAGGCACACTTCCTAGAGCTCACTGCTCAGATACAAGAGAAAACTCATTGTCTTACAGAAACATTCAGATTAAATCCATCTGAAGAATTTTAACTGAGAAAGTAGCATCTACTAATGCCTGATTACAGTTCTGGTTAAGCACATGAACACTTTTTCACTTTTCTTCACTCTTCTTCACACACTGCTCTGCCTTCGAATGATCTAATCTTTATTCGCACATAACACTCACACACTTCACATCATGCATACCTCAAATGAGATAAACAATCACTCATATATATCCACAACAAGTAATTACATTGCTTCATGTCGGCTTGAACAAAATAATAGAATGAATGCAAACTATCGGCCCAAAACAATAAAGATTATTAATGTGAATCTACCAAGGTCGGCCACAACATAGTAGAGACCCAAACCAATATCCTCGAACATAAAACACCTTCAAATATTTTTCCTCGAAGATCCACAACATGCTTCAATCACCCTGTCGTCCATGAACATGAAAAACATGAACACTCAAGAGAAAATCATTGACTGCGAGCACAATGATCAATGCCGACGTGCAACACAAATAGAGAATGATCTAGAAACATCCAAAAACACCACAAGTACATATGCAACAACTCAAATCACTAGAATCACATTATCTTCTTCCAACAACACCAACTACAATAACAAAATAACTGTTAGAACACAGAAACTCATAGCTTGCTCAAATCTTCATGTGCACCTCTGAAACTTTCAGTGGATAAACTAGATATACTTGAAAACAAACCCTTTAATCCGTAACTTCTCACCGTCAACATATTGAACTTTCCATCATACTGATCTTCATTGCTTCACAGACAACCTACAACTTATTTTATTACAATTTTCTCAATATCCTTGACATATACAGTCTTAAAGACATTAATGCTAATAGTGTTGACATCAATACATATTAGCAACACAACCACAACATCCAATAGGGTGTTTTTTGTAGTTGATAGTGAACCCCACAGTTCCTAGTAATCCTCTACAACCAA
Source organism: Sequoiadendron giganteum (assembly GCA_007115665.2). Taxonomy (NCBI): domain Eukaryota; kingdom Viridiplantae; phylum Streptophyta; class Pinopsida; order Cupressales; family Cupressaceae; genus Sequoiadendron; species Sequoiadendron giganteum. Next base: position 403,356,316 of record CM021109.1, read on the forward strand.
AATGCCTATCACAAACAAGAGATCAAAGCAACTGCTTTTCTATGCAACCAAGAGAGAAAATATTGATCTACAAGAGCATATGATATGTCTTTGGTATTGAATAATGAATACCTATATTACATTGGATTAATGTTTACAATGAAGGTGAATTCTTATAAAAGCATTAAAAAGCAAAACTTGGATGAAGATTGCATTAGATTGTGACAAGTGTCTTAATCTCATGCAATGAGATAATTTTTCCTATATTTAGTTCAATCTAATTAATAAAAAACACTCCTAAGTTTATCTTAAGTGAATAAAGTAATAAAGGACTTAATAATTAATTAATGATTGATTAATTATCAATTGATGTCCTAATCACTCCAACACTCCCCCTTAAGATCAACTTAGGGAGAAGCTGAAAAAACCTGATTAATAATGTAATGATGGATGCATGGATAGGTTCTGAATACAAGTCTTGATGGGGTACCCATGTACAAATAAATGAAATCTCATAACTAGAGAAAATGAGAAAATCAAATGGGAAAAAATCCTCTCCAAAAGAGAGAAATAAATGATTGCACTAGTGAAAGAAGGATAAAAGGAGGTCTCAATGTGACCCCCCAATGACTATTTTCATCATACAAGTACGATAGATGTCCCCCCAATAGGAGAGAAAATGAGGATGTGAATCCCTTCCATAAAGAAAGAGATCTTGTGCCAATGATGAACACCTGGAGATAGAATATGATCCACTATCTACAAACAAAATTTCCCTCCTTAGGAAGAAACAAATCCCCTAGTAATTGGAGAAGCCAATCCAAAAATATGGGTGAATCAAGAATCCAAATCCAAATGATGTGTGCCTCTTAAAAGTGCTCAAGTGTCGAAATATCAAAAAGAGATGATGTCAATATAGATACTAGTGAAGACTAATGTAGAAAAAGATGCAAAGGTGATGAAGATGGTGGGACAAAAATAATGATATGGTTGTCAACAAAGAGGAGATGAATGTCCTAAAATTAATCCTCTAGATCTGTAATATAGGTATCTACAAACAAGGATGATATGTTTGCAAGATATGAATTCCAAGTAGCTATTGTAACGTTGGAAATTAAACTGCAAACAAGATCCTTAAATCTAATAAAAGCAATAACTCTAATCGATGTTAAACAACAAAGAACAAAGAAACATAAAAGCATAAATACATGAAACAATATCACTAAATATCTTCATATTTCCTTGAATGACCTCGATTGCACTTCTGCATTTTTTCATTGTACAATAGTTGCCCTCAGATTTCTTAAGTATGCAATTATGGTGTATTGACTATTGACTTAGCAAAATATCAAAGATTATTGAAAGCTTCCTAAAAGTATATAGATTTCAGGAGGAGGAATAATGACAATGTCAAGCCAATTTATAGAAAATTGGCTTTCAAATGATCGGCTTAGATTCAAAAGAGAGATCGATGGTTGAGATTGATGAATGCCATGCAATAAAGATTTGTGTCAGTTACAACGTGAGTGAAAGAGGTCTGCATGATGAAGATTAAATTAAATAATAATTTAATCTGATGTTGAGACTATTCGAAATTTGGAAGAATAGAGATTGTATGTGAAAGATAAAGTAGAAACATTGTGTTCGAATGCACGAATGAATTATTTAATTAAATAGAGTTATTTAATTAATAATAACTTGCACACAAAAGAATAGGACTGACCGATTAAAGCAGAAGGTATGTTTTTCAGGAATAAATGATTAGATAATTGACTGATGAATTATATCTTGACTTAAGCGGTAAGTGAATAATCAGATAACTAAGTGATTATCTAATCAGAGGAATATTCGAGGAATAATAATATTTATGAATTAAATGATTATTTAATTCAATATTTGAAATTCAAGGATTTAATTAAATAAATAAAGATTTATTTAATTGACTATCAAAAAAGTTATTGAATAATTAAATTATTCGGAATGAATATTTAATTATAGTCTGAAATGTGATAAAGGATATAATAAATTATTTAATTTAGAAGGGGGATTAATTAGTTAGTGATGTAATTAAGTAAATAACATTTATTTAATTAATCTAGAAAGAATAAACGTCATAATGAATTAATTAAATAATTAAGGTTATTTAATTAATAGAGGATAGGTGACTTTAGAAAATAATTAAATAATTAACAGTATTTAATCATGATCATGAACATTAGAAAGTATGTCGAAAATGGTGTCGTAGGCCTAGACCAATTTTCAGTGTCTATAGTTTGCCCCTCTTTGATACAATGTCATTTTGGCCTTTGTGTCAAAGAAAATTATTTAAATCATGCCCCTATCGTGCCGTGGTGTGAAATAGGTTAGGGTATGCCCCCTCGAGAAAAATGACAATTTTTGAAAAAAAATGTCCCGATTAGGTAATTTGATAGTCAAAAGTTTGATGGTGGTGAAAGAAATTGATTTTGAAGTGATTTGGCAAAGAAATGGCTAATGAGAGTTGGCAAATTACGCATCCAGTATAGAAGGTTTGAGAAAAACCCTCCCAAAACCCTAGGTATAAATAGGTTTTGGGGTGAAAATTCAATTCATTTGCACCCTAAACAATTGGAAAACCTTTATTTTTTCTTTGAGCTCGTAGTGAAGATGTCGCCTATACCGTACGTAGAGCATTGTAGATACCGCATTCAGACATTCAGATGCCCCTCCAACACAGGACCCCTAGTATGTACCCTTGAACCATCTTATAAAATTTTGTTTTTCATGCTTTTCTAGGCACTTAAACTTTAATTTTCATATGCGTCGTTTGATAATCACCGCATATGCGTTCGTATGCAACGCATATGCTCGTGGAATGACACATATGTGACAACACGTCTAGGTCATTTAGGGAATTTTAGGGAATCAATGCATGTGATTTAGTTTGCACCACATGTGAATAATTACATCGCATTTGCTTTTGTCAATGTCACATGTTAAACAATGCATCACATTTTTATTTTCGCATCGCATTTGCATGTTAGGATTGACAATAATAAGTGCACCGCATTTGCAAAGAAATGACGCATATGTCTAATATGTAGGTGTGTTTGATTTTGTGATGCATTTGAAATGTTGCAACGCATATGCATGCGTATGCGACGCATTTGACTGTCAAACTTTTGAAAATGTTTGTGATGTAAAAATGAATGTTTTGATTTCTAACACATAGTATTTTGATGCCTTTGTAGGTTGTATTAGATCTGATATACACCTGGGAGTCACGGCCGGTGACATATGAGCTTCAAGATGACTTACAGAGTGTCGAGACACATCTGATCTAGAGACTAGGTTTGCACCATGTTTGCACCATGCCCACTATTCGGGCAAACAACGGTATGCTGACTACTCTTTGTGAGAGGTGGCATTCTGAGACCTCTTTTCATTTGCCTACTGGAGAGGCCACAGTCACCTTAGAGGACATCTATAGGATCCTGAGATTGCCTATTAGAGGTGAGAGGGTGATGTATGATACTCAAAGAGGATATAGTGAGATCACTAGATTCTATGTGTATGATGATATTAGATGGCTCGACATTGAGCATTATGAGATTAGATGGCATGTACTGGTAGAGAGATATGAGCGTATTGATTGTATGTTTTGTACATTGATTGCGGGTATTGTTCTTCCTGACTGTCGAGGTCATGGATTTCCTGTTGGGTGGGGAGAGATGTTGGTAGGCATGTTAGAACAGGAGATAGTATATGCATGGGGGGCATGTTTACTAGCCATGTTATATTTTCATTTGCATGACATTGCATATAGGGACGCACAATCGATGAGTTGTGGTACCACCCTACTTATGTTCTGGGTGTGGGAACACATTGTTGTGTTCCATTCCCCAGTTACTTTTGATCTTGATGCTAGATCACCATATGTTTTTCGTTATGCAGGGAACATTACCCAGAGTCATGTTGGTGATACCAGTTATTGAATACATGCTTTAGATACTCTTGTTCAGTTTATTTGGAGATCGTACATGGACTGTGCCCAATGGACAGATGAGGACATACAATTGTCATTTTGTAGACAGACTTAGTATTTGATTGGTCGAACAGTGTCTAGTGTGCACATCATTGAGAGGCATTTGTCGGATCAAGTGTTGAGATAGTTTGGAAAGGTGCAGGATGAGCCTCGAGGGCAAGCTGAGTTTGCTTGATCTTCAAGAGAGGTTCCATTGTGGGGGCCCATGATTCCCATAGCTACCACAGAGGCAAACATTCAAGCTCTACAACCTATATAGTGGGGATGGAGGGGTGGTGTGGCAGATCCCAACATGACAGTTGCATATGATGTGTGGTGGGCAGTGCACATACCTATTCCTTATACAAATCCAGATTAGCCAACCCCAGTTGAGAGATGGGGTACAGGGCCTAGAGGTCAACATGGAGGTAGGGCTAGAGGCAGGGATGGTAGAGGAGGTGGTGATGATGGCAGAGGTGGTCGACGAGGTAGGAGAGGCAGGAGAGGAAGTGGATTATCACTTGTTCATGAGGTGGAGGGTGAGGGTGAGGATATTCCCATGTTAGACCTTGGTGGAGGAGGATATGCAGAGATTGGGGGTGAGCATGCAATCGAGGAGATAGCAGGGGAGGAGCATGCAGAGGAGGAGGTCGGGAGGGAGGATATGGATATTGATGTTCTTGGAATTTTGGAAAGTTATGGTGTTGATGAGGAGGAGGAGGAGGAGGAGGTGATGGGGGAGCAGGAGAGGGAGCTCTGGGATAGGAGTGTAGAGGATTGAGATGCGGAGATGGGAGAGAGACCTCGGTAGGATGAGGAGGCTCCCAGGGACAGTGTTGCTGAGTTGCAGGATCGTGTAGAGGCCTTGGAGGAGAGGGTGAGAGTTGTGACTTTAGAGCGAGATGATATGTAGATGGAGAGGGATAGTGCCCTTCTGGATAGGGATCAGGCAGTCATCTAGTGACAGGAGACAAAGGATAGATTTATTGAGCTGAGGGCATTATGTACTGGGCTAGCTACAACCTTCACATGGGAGTTAGTCAAGGCTAGTGAGCGAGAGATGTATTACAAGGATTTATATGAGGCAAAGGTATCACGTGAGAGGAGAGATCCCTGTTACTCATAGGCACATAGTGGTAGTTCCCGGAGTAGGTCTCACACCCGGACACAGAGTACCAATGACGTGGTAGGACCACCAAGGACAAGACCATATGACAGGCCTCCCACTATGTAGAGAGTGCATTAGCGACAGTCACCTCCTCAAACTCCTCATGGGAGTAGTGGTAGCATAGGACAGTGACATTGTTATATTTATAGACATTTGTATTTTGATCATAGAGCCTATGAGCTCCCTTTGTATTCATACATTCTGACATTGTACTGTGACACATATTATTTAGAGTGATATATATATATATATATCATTTTTGGTGACGATTATATGATTTGGAGTTGTTCTATATGATGATGCAGTTGTTCTACATGATGTATGTACATGTTATGGATTATGACATTCACATTATGATGTTTCATTTCTCATGATAATGTGTTTATATGATGATGTGTTTAGTTTATATGATGATGGATACATAGTATTTACAAATTTTATAAATGCATTCTATGTTTATGAAGATGAGATGCAATGTGATGATATTATTTATAATGCCATGTGGATGTATGTATAACTTACACAATTTTGTGATTGGTAAATGCATGTATGTCATGATGATCTAAATGCGATGGATATGCATATTTTTATATTGTTTTGAAATGCAACATAAATGTATGGTGTACTATATATAGACATATGACAATGTCGACATAATGGTTGTAAAATGTATGCATATGCAGATTGGCTAATAATTTTCTTTTTTTTTGTGTCACAAGACTCTGTCATTATGCAGGATAGAAGAAATGTTAGCGCGGATTAGTTTAAATGTTAGTATGGAAAAATGGGTATTTGTAGAATGTATAATCTTCAATATTTTTCCAAGTACAAACTAACCCTTGCATTAAATCATCATTGGGCGGAACATTACACAAATGCATAATACACACCATGATGTGAGATAGACCAAGGTGTACAAAGTCATCCACTTGCGAAAACAAACAGTTGCAGACAAGGAGTGTCTTGAATCATACTAAAGGGAAATTTGCCCCAATCTTTTTGTCAAGACAAACCACATACAACAATCAAAGAAAAAGACAAAGTTAGGATACATTATTGCTCCTCTAAATCCTTCATGGGACATCCTCGAGAAGGCTAGCAACCTAACTTGAAAACCAAATTTAAAATACAGTCGACATACAACACTCAAAGAAAAATAGTCCTAAAACATCCTTGCTTCTCTAAATCCTTCATGGGACATCCTGGAGAAAGCTAGTAACCGAACTTAAAGACAAAGCCAAAAAGATAAGACCAAATAAGTCATAAAGTCAAAAAGCCAATAAGAAAATTTTCCAAAATTTTATTTGTTGTTGTTTGTTTGATAAGTTGATTGTTTGATAAATCCTGATGTTAGGGATGACACATATCGTATAAGAAGATGAGTCTGGTTTCGATTTTGTGACTATCTGTGTAAGGCATGACGAAGCTTGGTTTCAAAAAGACATATACCGTATAAGACGTCGAGTCTGATGTCATTGATGCGACAAGCTGTATAAGGCTATGATGATTGTTTATGTCTGTTGTCAAGAAGGACACATCTTGGATAAGACATAAGTTGATCATTTTGGCTATTTGTTTGATTTGACTTGATGACATTATTGACTTGTTTGTTTTGTTGATGTGTCACTTGTCTTGATGTTTTGATCGTTATGTGTGTGTGTTGATAGTGTATGATTTGTGTTAGATTACACGACGTACCCTAAAGGACTGGCCTAGTGCGGCCTTAGGGGCTCATCGATTGATGGCCTTGCCTATGTTATACATGCATAGACCTCGTAGTTTGACCAACTTTGACAGACATAACTGATTAAAAATTATGTACTCAACTTGATGATATGCGACATGTGTGATAGTGAATGCAATAAACCCTAATGTACTGACCTAGTGTGGCCTTAGGGGCTCATTGATTGATGGCCTTGCCTACATTATACATGCAGAGACCTTGTAGTTCGACACAATCAATCACTTTGACATGTACAAAGAATTATTTTATGTGTGTGATACGTGACAAACCTAGAAAGATGGACCTAATGCCTCGGGGGCGCATCAATTGATGGCCTTTCCTACGTCTAGTCATAGAGGCAATGTAGTTCGACTATGTCTATGACTGACTTGACACAACTGACTCTAACTCTATTTTTGAGATTTTTGATATGTTTTAAATTTTTGTCTTTTTGGAGTTTTATGATGTTTTTGGATTATTATTTTCAGGACATTTTATGATGTTTTTGAGTTTTTTCAAGACATTTTCTAACTTTGGGATAGTAAGTGTAAGGTCCAAATGATGTAGGTCGAGTATTTTCCCCCAGTCAGGTATAAGACCAATAGGATGGAATGGGGATGTGGAGTGGACTTGATGTCAATCGTTCCAAGTTATGGAAAAGATAACCATTTATTATGGGTGATGGGAAAATCAAATTGGAATGATGGTAGACGAAGGAGTGAAGTTGACTACTCATGGTGCCTGTTTGCCAGGTTTTCACCATGGTACTTATCCAAAGTGCCACCAAAGTGGTTTTCACTATTGGACAAATTATTTCTCTTTACTATTTTATTAATTTTTCAATATTTTTTTTGGTGTTACAAAGACACCTGTTTGCCAGGTTTTCATCAAGGTAACGATTTTTTTGTTCTTTTTTGTTTTTTGTAATTAAGACAAGGTTCCTAGAAGCTGTGCATAGAACCTTTTCAGATGAAGGCTATTGATAGGCGATAATAGTGGTTCTACTTCAGGGTAGAGAGTTGATACGCTCCCAATCCAAAGGCTTCTATAAAAATGTAAGGCCCTAACTAGTTTGGTTCAAACTTGCTTGGTTTTTCTCTTTCAGCTTGGTTCTTTGGATTTTCCATTAGGACTAGGTCACCAATGTCAAAGTGTCGATTCAAAACTTTCTTGTTATAGCTGCGACGAAGACGGTTTTGATATGCCTGAAGATGATCTAATGCCTTTTGTCTTCGTTCGCCTAGGAGTTCTAACTCATGTAGTCTTGACACACGATACTCTTCATCATCAATATGACCTTTCAGAGATACCCTTAGGGAAGGAATTTCAACCTCAATAGGTAAGATAGCTTCAAAATCGAATACCAGGGAGTATGGAGTGGTGTCGGTGGGAGTATGGATGCTTGTGCGGTAAGCCCATAAGGCAGGATTAAGCTGTAAATGTCAGTCATGACCAACGTCATTGAAGTATTTTTGAGGATTCTGATGATTGTTTTATTAGACGCCTCCGCTTGGCTGTTACCTTGTGGATAATATGGAGTGGAAAAATGATGTTGGCTATGGAACTCTTCACAGAGATGGCGAAATTCTTCATTTTTAAATTGGCGTTCATTATCCATGATGATGGATTGAGGGACACCATACTGATAAATGATGTAATTTAGGATAAACTTGGAAATTTGCGTGTTGATAATATAGGTTATAGGAATAGCCTCAATCCACTTGGTGAAGTATTCGGTTGCAGTGATTATGAACTTATGGCCATTGGAAGATGGAGGATGTATCTTACCTATGAGATCAAATCCCCATTGGGAAAAAGGCCATGGTGAAGTTATCGGTTGGAGCTCCTGTGCTGGCACGTGTATCAAGTCTCTGTGTATCTGACATTGTCAACATTTCTTGACGAAGACATATGAGTTCTTTTCCATGGTAGGCCAATAATAGCCTAGTCTCATAATCTTCTTGGCTAAGGTTGGACTACTAGAATGGGATCCACACATACCCTCATGTACCACATGTAAGGTTGCTTGTGCTTCTTCAGCATTGAGACATCTCACCAAGGTATTATCTAAGGCACATCTATAAAGGGTATCTTTGATGATGGTATATTTGGAAGACTTACGGATAAATGTCCTATGTTGTTATTCGACAAGTCTAAGGGTAGGATTTGGGCATGGAGTTATTCATATATGTCCTTATACCAGGGGGAATTAGTACCAAGAATTGCACACACGATCGCAGAATCTAGTACGTCATAGGCAGGGACCAAACGTTGTTTGACCAAAAACTCAAATTTAGGCACGTTGCTAGTTATATCCAATAATGAACCAACGGTTGCCATAACATCTTCTGCCCTGTTTTGAATGTGGGGTATTTTTTGAAAGTTGATGTTATCAAAATATTGCTTAAAATTGTCTGCCATGCACTTGTAGGGGGAAAGTTTCTCATCTTTAGTTTCATACTCATCATTAACTTACCAGACTACCAGCTGAGAGTCTCCATAAACATGTAAATGTTTAATCTTCCATTGGACTGCCATTTTTAGTCTTGTCACAAGGGCTTCATATTCCACTATGTTGTTTGTGCAAGGGAACACAATTTTGAATGACTTAGGAATAGTGTCGCCTTGTGGTGTAACAAATAGTATACCTGCTCCTGAACCATGATTAGTGTGGGACCCGTGATCAAAGTATAATTCCATGTGGTTCTTTTGTCAATGGTGAAGATGAACTCATTAGGAAAATATGCAACTAAAGGATGGTCGACCTTAATTGGTGTGTCTGCCAACTGATCAACAATAACTTTCCCTTTTATAGTTTTTAGTTCCACATACTGGATGTCATATTCACTAAGTATCATTACCCATTTAGCCAATCGACCTGTTAGTGCCGCTTTACTTAGGAGATATTTCAATGGATCTATCTTTACAACTAGCATGGTTTGGCGGTTTAGCATGTAGTGCTATGTTTTTGAGTAGCAAAAACTATAGCAAGACAAGCACGTTCTATGTGACTGTAGTTTAGCTCATATCCCACCAAAGTACGGCTGATATAGTACACTACTCTTTCATGACCTTCATCATCATTTTGTGCTAGTAAGGCTCCTAGTGCTGATTGAGTTGCTGAAATATAGTATCAAAGGTCAGGTATTTGTAGGTGGTATTAACACAGGTGGTGTAAGTAGGTAATCCTTGATCTTCTGAAAAGATTCTTGGCATTTGGTTGTCCATATAAACGGTACCCCCTTCTTGAGTAAGTATTGGAATGGATGTATCTTGTCTGCTAACTGTACTATGAAGCACCTGATAGACTATAGTATCCCTTGTAGTTTTCTTAGTTGATTGATGTTGGCTGGTGGAGGCATGTCTATTATACCCTTTACTTTTTTAGGGTCCACTTCAATGCCTCATCTAGAAATGATGTATCCTAAAAAAATTCCTGATTTAACGCCAAAGACAATTTTTTTTGGATTTAGCCTTACTTTGTAATTTTCTAGTCTTTGAAATATCTTATCTAGGACTTGCAAGTGATCAACACTTGTCAATGATTTGGCTATCAGATAATCCACATAATCCTCCATGAGAGATGTACAAGGTCATGGAATATAGTCATCATTGCACGTTGATATGTAGCTCCAGCATTTTTAAGCCCAAAAGGCATGACGTTCCAGCAATATGTTCCCCATGGACATGTAAAAGTTGTCTTATGTTGGTCCTCAACTACAATTTTGATTTGATTATACCCAGAGAAACCATCCATGAGGGATATCATCTCATATCCTGTTGTAAGGTCCACTATCATGTCAGTGTTTGGAAAAGGGAAGTCATCCTTAGGACATGCCTTGTTGATGTCTCTAAAGTCTGTACAAATGTAGATGCCCCAAGATGGTTTAGTCACTGACACAATATCAGAAATTCATTTAGCATAGTCTATGGATCTGATGAAACCGACATCTAATAGTTTCTTAAGTTCAGCTTTGACTAGTAGAGCAATTTGTGGATGCATTTTCCTTAACTTTTGCTTGATGGGCTTAACACCTGGTTGGTATGGTAGATGATGCAATATGAGGTCTAGATCCAACCCAAGAATGTTGGCATATGACCATGCAAATTTTATCTGTCTTTTTGTAAAGAAGTCTCGAAACTCTGGTTGCTATGTCTCTATCAAAGATGCTGCAAAATAAATTACCCGAGGATTTTCTTCAGTGTTTATGTTGATATCGACATATTCTTTGACTAATATTGGTGACTTTTCCTGAGCAACTGGGAGAATGTTCAAACCTCCATCCTTGGGTTCCTTAGAGATGTTTTTTTCCCTCGGATGCATCCTTTATTTTTACTATTTCTTCATCCAAAGGCGCCTTTCGATTTTCACCTAGGGACTTGTCATTTTTTATTTTTTTCCCTTTTGTTTTTATTTTTGTGACTGGAGGTGTGAACAAACTCCCCAAAATATGCCATGTTATCCAAGTCTATGGTAAAGCCAGCTTTATGATCACCTCTAGGTATGCCTTCTCACAATCCCATGAACTCAGCTATCGCTTAATTGTTCTCGAATATGTCTAAGATGGGTGTGCCTTGTTGATCCCAATTGATAAGTTGGGGATATACGAGGGGCATGTCATCATCATAGTTATCAAATGTGGAGGCAAACAAGGTAAGGATAGATTGGTTGGCATGGTCACAAAAAATTTGGACTAACTCATTTTTGTTCTTTTTCCTAGGGACAAGTAGACTCTGAGGTGGGACCGCTGTTAGGGCTAGGTCATCAGAAGATGGTTTGTTAGGTGCCCAAGAGGTAGGATCAAGGGATTCCCAATAATAAAGCTTAATCCATTCTTCTTTTTACAAGGAAATTTTAGGACGAGACTCAGTTGATTTTGGCGAGGTATTAAGCATTTGGTCAAGTTCCCCAAATAACTTATCTAGGTCCATTATGTTGGCGAAGGAAAGGGAATCCCGCTCATATTCGTTTGAGTCAAGGCTATCATAGTAGAATGGGTCGAATGGTTTGTGAGATATCTCTGTCTTTAGAATTACTTACTTCCTCTTGTGATGGTACCACGGTACTAGGAATGCCAATCCTAATTGATTGAAACCCTAGCCCTAGGCCTTTTGGTTGTTGTGAGACAATGATTGGTTTAGTCCTTCCATTCTGATGTAGTCCTAACCAACTATGTTTGTCATATCCTTTCTTTTGCATTATCATGAAGCCTTTTCCATATTGATCTTTAGATATTTGAATAAACGGTGGAGGGTTTGTATTGTCTTCATTATATAACTAGGAGGTGACATCTTCTTGGTCCATAGCTTCTTTAATTAACTCTCCCCATTTTGTGAATGTCATCATAGGAGGAACATGTATTGTGACAATTGACTATTTCCTATTTGTTGTGGGTAAACCGTATGACTTGGGGGGAACCAACTGGTTGACACAATAGGATGCTTTCATGTGATATTCTTCTTAGCCCTTATCTTGGATCTCGACCTTAGGAGTGGATGATGGTGGTTGTGATGCAATAGACTTGGAAAGGGTTGATGGATCAAAATACATGGATAAGGTGGAGGATGAAGCCTCTTGATTGACTGGCACATGTCATTGTGGTATTTTACATAGGCTTGTGATATATTGGAAAGGATATGGATCACCATCAATTATGATCTGTGTACCATTGTTTGAGAATTCAAGACACTGATGGTAAGTGGAAGGTATGAATTTCATAGCATGTATCCAAGGTCTACCCAATAAAAGATTATAGGGAAGGGTGAGATCCAAGACTTGGAAACTTGTGTCCATTACCGTAGGGCCAATTTTGATAGGGAGTGTTACAAATCTAGATGATCTTAATAGATATACTCTTAGTGGTTTCCAAGCATGCTTCTGAGAAACCTAATGCCTTAACCAATTTCAAGGTACAAAGATTTAACCTTGCTCCTCCGTCTACCAAGACTCATCTGACTTTTGTTTGATGGACAAGAACTTCAAGGTGTAGTGGGTCATTATGGTTGGTCTTCTCAATTGAATAATCCTATTGAGAGAAGGTGGCATGATGTGAATTGGTTAGATATTCTACCATTTCTTTGAAATGATTGACATCCAAGTTGGTGGGGACAATTGTGCTTTGTAAGGATTTGTCTAGGATAGCTCAATGGTTAGGTGATAAGGTCAACAGTTCCAAGATGGATATTTGTGTTGGGGCCTTCCCCAATTGGTCAAGTGAATTATACTTAGGCTTGGAAGATTGTGGTAGTGGCTCTAATGAAGGACCTGGAAGGGTTATCTTACTTCTACGTGTATTGACAACACATTCAGGATGCTTCTTTATGGTAATGGTATGGATATTTTCATTAGCAGCTCAGATGTGATTTATGGTCGTACCTTTTCCATAGTCGTACTTGGTATTTGCATAGTTAGCTGAGGCATTAGTCTTAGTTCCCAAACTAGGTGCCTTTCCTTTCCCATGATCATGTAATGGATCTGTGAAGACCTTGTGATCATTGTTTTTGGTATGCTTTTTCCCATTGACTTCTATGGTTTCATCTTCAAAAAAATATTTTATGATGTTCTTCAGTTGTCGGCATTGTTGTAGGTTATGTCCCTTAGTTTGATGGTACTCACAATAGGCATTGGCATCCCACCATGAATGTTTGAACTATCCAGGATCATACTGTTTTGGCTCTAGAGGTTTTATGAGTTTATGTTTAATCAATTCTTTGTAAACTATCTCGATTGGTTCCCCCAAGGGGGTAAAATCACATTTAGGAAATCTCCTATGTGGTCGTTGTTGTTGTGAATTTTGGAAAAAGTTGGCGATTTGATCAACATCGTTAAGCATGTCATGAGATGGGTTGTAACCTCTAAGCATGATGACAGGTCTTACATGTAGGGTCTTGGCATCAACAATACCGCCATTAGTTACATTTTTGTTTCTGGACCAAAATTTGTTTCTATTGTTGGGAGTGTTTTGGTGTTGAACAATTGGATTCCTACCTGGTGTCTTAATTTCCTCTTTTTCAATGAGGGCTTTCTCAAGTATTATACCTTTTTGCACTAAGTCCAAAAAAGAGATACAACAATGTACTCTTAAGTCACTTCACAGTTTTGGATGAAGATTTTCAAGGAATATTGTGACTTTTTGTTTCTCTGGTATCTCAACAGGACAACGACTAGCTAAACTCCCCCATCTCTAGAAGAAAGTGGTGAAGTTTTCTCCATCTTCTTGCATAGTGTGACATAAGGTAGCTATCATGATTTCATTGTCTATGTTGAAGGCAAAGTGTTCCACAAATTTTTTAGCTAATTTTCCCCATGATCTTATGTCATATGGAAGTTTAGAGAACCATTCCAATGCTATCCCGACAAGGATTCGTAGGAAAAGTCTCATAAGGTATGTGGGGTCATACGAGATGTCCATGCATGTTGTGGAAATTTCTCTGATGTGTTCTAGAGGATTCCTCTTCCCATTATACTTAGGTAAATTCGGTATAATTTATCCATGTGGGAAGGGTGTCATGTATAGCACTTTGTCAAAAGGGCATGGACAAAAATCTTGCGTTGAAATGGTTCTTTTTCCTGACATTGACATACTGTCCATTTGTTGTTGAACTTGCATATGATTTTGCAGAAAATCTACTTGTGTTAAAGATGTGTTGATTGTGTTATTAGGATCGATGTAAGTGTTCTAAAATGCAATATTCTGCAACAGATTTTGATTTGGTGTGGGAATATGTCTCGACAGAATATTTTGATTCGGTGTAGGAATATGTCCTAATGCAATATTCTGATTTGGTGTAGGAATATGTCCCATTTGTGTTTCCCCTATTTGTGGAATGAAAGTATTGGTGTTAATTTGCGGTATAGCCTATGACGTGTTTACACCAATTTTGGGTCTTTTACTTGCGGTGTTTGTGCCGAAGGGGTTTGATGAAGATGCTCCTGCAACAAAATTTAGGCCCTGTTTAATACCAAATGATGTTTGGTTTACAATTAAGGTAGTTTGAGTGGGTATGCCAGATGGTATTGTTGTGGTAATCTGAGGAATAGAGACACTTGATGTCATGGTTTGTGTTTCTTGAGTAGATGATGTTTTTAAGGTGTGGATGTCAAATCTTGGTGGTAGTGTGGCACCTTCTACTAGAAATTTTGTGAGATATCTCTGAGGATTGTTTGCCAAACACTCATCCATAAAAGATGCAAATTCAGGATCTTGGACAACAACGTCTACGTCTTCTACATAAATTTGTCCATGTGTGTCTCTAGTGACAAATTTTTCAAGCAAGGCTTTGTGAGGTCTTTTTGTCCCTTATGGTTGGTTTGTGAAGGGACTGATGAAGTCCTGTGGGTCAACCATTTCTCTACATTTCTTTTTAGACCTTGTTTCGACCATGAAAAAGGTTGCTCAAAATGGAGGAATGCAAAACTATGTCTAAAATGATATGATCTAGTCTATGTTTTTGGTATTTTATGATATAATGAATGAATGCCGCTATTTTTTTGGTATTTTCTTGGAAAATAAAGGATGTCTAAAATGATGACAATATAGGATGAAAATATGTAAAATTCTAAAGCAATTGACTCTAAATGATTCTAAGAGGAGGTTACCTACCACCTATAGCTTAACCAAGGCTACAATTTAACTTTGTCAAGGAACCTGATGTAGGACAAAGACCAAAAGATAAGGTGAACTCCCAAACTAGACTAATGAGCTGGAAGGATTCACTAGTAGGACAAAATATATTGTTGACAAGTGACTAGGTTCAATGACAATGACTGTTGAAGCATGGGTATGTCTAATGTGTAGAAAGTGTGCCTATTCTGAGATATGCAAATTTCTAATATGCAACTAAGTTTCGTAACTAGATGCCTATAACTAAAACTAAATGACACCTAAAAGATGGAAAATGAAAAGTTTGAGCAATTTTTTGGTTTTTGTCCAAGGTTGACAATGAAAAATAGAGATTTAAGATGACTGTTTGGTTGCAAACTGGAACAACGAATTTTAGTTTCTTATGTTGACAGGAAAATGCAGTTCAGTTTTGTAGATGCATCACAAAACTTAATAGATGCATTTCTACTAGTCAGATACGATTTTTCTGGTTAAAATTGGTCTCGGTCTATTGACAAGAAAATGTGACTCACTGTGACAAATGTGGCTAAGTTTCTAACAGATGCGAATCTCTATAACACATGCGACTCAGGATATTAGATGTGACTCATAAATTTTTGGTTAATAACAGTGGACTTTGTTTTGACAATTGTGATTTTTTGGTTAACAGATGTGACTCAAGTATCAGATGCGACTTTCTATTTAGCAAATGCAACTCAATTTTATAGATGTAGTTTTTTGATGAAAGAAAAGTGTTTTGGTTTGACAATAATGAACGTGTATATTTTCAGAAAATATGTATAATCCTAAGGCTGGCTGTGACAATACTTGTTGAATTCTCACTTGGGTTTCCCTAGCTACACTTATTCAAAGCGGATGACTAGAATCTCGACCACACTGGCTCCCCCTTACATGAAACACACTTCTCGGGTCATCCAAGCTTCAGTTCCCATGACTCTTCCATGGAAAACTTGTCATCGCTACTATGGAGTCATAAGATTGTGAGATGGCTTCAGAGGTCTCACCTCTTGCACCAACAAATAGAAGGTTTTTGGTTTAAACTAAAACAAGTTGGCGAATTAGGATGGGTACCCATTCAGAAGGCCATGCAAGAGGCAATATCATCCGAATCTGTAGAGGTTATGCTCTATAGGTTTCAACATACCACTAGGGTATCGGGGGAATCAATAGCTAGTCCGCAGGAGCTCCTGTAATGCAAAGTTTCCTCAACATTAAAATTTCTATACTGGTTGGGAGTAACTTGGAAAAAAAGATCATCATTGGTTTGAGTCGCCTTGGTTACTCTTAACCACCAAAGTAGGCCCAAATTATAGAGTCAGTAAAAATTTCTCTTACACCCAAGATCACACGAATATGTAAGGGGAGAGGATACTTCTATTACCGAATCAAGATCTAATCTAACATAAAATCACAGAAGAAATTGGTTCATTTTAAAGCCCAAATGACAATTCTTTATCTACTCAAACAATTTGTTCATTTTCCTTTTAAAAAATATCTTCTTCGAATTTGGTCCTACAAACAAATTGTCAGTAGTTTAAGTTTATGTCTTCGTCAACAGTTCTGCAAATCATGGATGAGTAGTTTTGTTTCTATTTTTGTCTTCGTCAATCGTCCTGCAAAAGAGTTTGAATGTTGTCTTCTATGAATCGTCCTGCAAACACTTTATTAACTCCCCTAAAGCACACACTAAAATGTGAAATTAGTAACAAAAAGCTAAAAATTAAACACAAAAAATATGAAACTTCGGAAAAAGAAAACAAGTTTACCAGTCAGATGCATCGCAGGTTCATCAATTAGATGAGTCGCAGAATGAAGTAGATGCATCGCAAAATAATAGATGCGTTGTAGTATGTCATAAGTGTCTAAAAAAATCAATTGTGGTGATTCATACTTCACATGCGTCGCTCCGTACCTGTATTTGCAAAAAAAATAAAAAAGACTCTACAGATTTGAAGACGATGTCTTCATGTCGGGTTCACCAAATGTAACGCTAGAAATAAAATTGCAAACAAGATCATTAAATCTAATAAAAGCAATAAATCTAATCTACATTAAACAACAAAGAACAAAGAAACATAAAAGCATAAATACATGAAACAATCTCACTGAATATCTTCATATTTCCTTGAATGACCTCGATTGCACTTCTCCATTTTGTCATTGTATGATAGTTGCCCTCAGATTTCTTAAGTATGCAATTATGGCGTATTGACTATTGACTTAGCAAAATATCGAAGATTATTGAAAGCTTCCTAAAAGTATATAGATTTCAGGAGGAGGAATAATGACAATGTCAAGCCAATTTATAGAAAATTGGTTTTCGAATGATCGACTTAGATTCAAAAGAGAGATCGACGGTTGAGATTGATGAATGCCATGCGATAAAGATTTGTGTCAATTACAACATGAGTGAAAGAGGTCTGCATGATGAAGATTAAATTAAATAATAATTTAATCTGATGTTGAGACTATTCGAAATTTGGAAGAATAGAGATTGTATGTGAAATATAAAGTAGAAACATTGTGTTGGAATGCATGCATGAATTGATTATTTTAATAAAGTTATTTAATTAATAATAACTTGCACGCAGAAGAATAGGACTGACTGATTAAAGCAGAAGGTTTGTTTGTCAAGAATAAATAATGAGATAATTGACTGATGAATTATATCTCGACTTAAGTGGTATGTGAATAATCAGATAACTAAGCGATTATCTAATTTGAGGAATATTAGAGGAATAATAATATTTATGAATTAAATGATTATTTAATTCAATATTTGAAATTTGAGGATTTAATTAACTAAATAAAGATTTATTTAATTGACTGTCGAAAAGGTTATTGAATAATTAAATAATTCAAAATGAATATTTAATTATAGTCTGAAATGTGATAAAGGATAAATTAAATAATAAATTATTTAATTTAGAAAGGGGATTAATTAGTTAGTGACATAATTAAATAAATAACATTTATTTAATTAATCTAGAAAGGATAAACGTCATAATGAATTAATTAAATAATTAAGGTTATTTAATTAATAGAGGATAGGTGACTTTAAAAAATAATTAAATAATTAACATTATTTAATCATGACCATGAACATTAGAAAGTATGTCGAAAATGGTGTCACAGGCCTAGACCAATTTTCAGTGTCTACAACTATGTCTAGAAAAAGATGGATGTCATGTTGTATTGAATCAATAGGGGCCAAAGATGTGGCGATGCCAAGCTGATCAAGAACAACAGAAGATGGTGATGAAGTATCAATATGAAGAGTGGGAACATGAAGACAAGTCTACGAACCATTAGAACATGCAAGACCTGCGATATACTTAAGATCCTCTAAATCATCATCATCAATGGGTGTGGAATTTGCATTTGTAAGAGGGATGAGACAATCTACAACATGATCCTTTGGGTATGGAGAGATATGAGGGTCTCCATGGATCTCCCAAGTCTAAAGTGTGTGGGGATAGTCAATGTCTGATACAACATACATAGTGTCAAGATCAACACGAGAAAATATAACCCCTACAACATGATCACTGATAATACCCCATGCCGAATAAATCCCTAGTGTGTTTGGTGTAGGTATGAGCACATAAAGATAAGGAAAAAGATCAAGCTACTTGAGATGTGTCAGGACACTATTTTTCCAAGACTCATAGTTGTCCTTTGTTAAGGCATGACCACAAAAGGATGACTAGAAAAACCCATGATACTTCCTCAAATGATCATATCAAAGACTAATAACCTTAGTACATTTAAAAAATCAAATGATGTCATCCAACATAAACAGATCCTTTCTAGGTGCCACTTGATGTCCAAATAATTTACAAAAATGTGAAATCATAAAAACCTAAATAAAATGTACTTGGACTAGATTCTAGAAAAATTGCATGAATATATCTGAAGAGCTCTAAAATACATTTCCAACGCCATTAGAATCATGAAAATCAAAGACACGAGATAAAATTTATGAGCTCAAAATGAAGATCTAACTTTGATTGAGAATAATAGGAACCAACTAAAAAATATGATAATGGGACCTACACCACTATAAAGTAGACAAAACTAGCTTTCTGACGATATCTCGTTTGCTTGATTTTTACATCGTATGCCCAAGTTATGGCGAAAGAAAGAAAGAACTCATTTAGGACCAAAGGGGGATAGTAGGGGGGCAAAGCACATTTTGTATAGCTGATGTCATGTAGACGTTATCATGACATCAACAAGAATATTCTTGGAATATTCCTTTTGTCAAGAAAAAGGGTCGATGACCTATAAAACATATTTTTTCAGAATATTATGAGAATGGTGGTTGGAATATTTGATTGTTTAAGGAATATTCCCTAGTCAGTTGTTGTGATCGGAATGTCTAGAAGCCATTAGAATCTATAGATGGAGTGGAATATTCCATTGTGGGTACTTGCCAAAATGTTTGGCAGGCAAATAAGGCGTCATCGACCGACAATGAGGTTGTCAACTTGTTAAAGTCGTCGGCTTTAAGTTGGTGGTAGATTTTATGGGGCATGCACAAAATATAGTTAATGCACCATTCTTGCACTTGCAGGGGGTCATAGGGTATGGCTAGTACCTTGTGACCAATATTATTTTTTTGGTTTTTTTTAATTTGATTTTTTTCAAAAATCTAATGATTTTTTAATTGCAAGAAATAAAAAAAGTTTTAAAAACCTATTTTTTTGCAGAACCTATGCACACTCTCTGAGGAGGAAGATGGTGGCTTGGGGGCATGTGTAGGGCCATATAGCCATATGGATTCATGTGTGTTGACCTTTGGCTGCTTTATTTTTCCTTTCTTTAACTTCTCTAAATTTGACAAAACGACAAGCAATCCTTAGGTTTTCGACTGTTCTAGACTCAACAATGATGCTTGTCTCACCTCAATATGAGTTGATTATTCTCTCAAGGAAAAAATCTCTTAGAATTTGGACAAGAATTCATATATTTGGTGCTCTGATACCATGTTGGAGTTGATAGTGAACCCCACAATTCCCAATGATCTTTTGCAACCAAAATGCCTATCACAAATAAGAGATCAAAGCAACTAATTTAATATGCAACCAAGAGAGAAAATATTGATCAATAAGAACATTTGATATGCATTTTGTATTGAATAATGAATACATGGATTACATTGAATTAATGTTTACAATGAAGGTGAATGCTTATAAAATCATAAAAAAGAAAACCCTGGATGAGGATTGCATTAGGTTGTGACAAGTGACTTAATCTAATGCAATGAGATAACTTGTCCTATATTTAGCTCAATCTAATTAATAAAAAAAGCTCTTAAGTTTAGCTTAAGTGAATAAAGTAATAAGGGACTTAATAATTAATTAATGAGTAATTATTATCAAGTGATGTCCTAATTACTCCAACAATATTTTATTACTAAACACTAGGATCCAATAGCCAAATTATTAGCTCATTGGGCACAAAGTCATAGTGACTTTATAACAAAAAAATAGAACTAGTCCTAAAAAATTGTAAAATGCCTTTGAACACAACAAAATAGAACTAGTCCTAAAATATTGAAAAATGCCTTAGAACACAACAAAATAGAAGACACACATGTGTAGACTACTCTTGGAGGAAAGCAAAAATAATATAATATGTGCATGATTTAAAATTGAATGCCAAATTATCACAACTTTCCAATATCAAAGAATAGTCTCTTGAAGGAGTGTATCTCTCTCAAACCACAATTGCATCCTCTACCCAACTATAACCATTGGAGTCCTATATTTACATGCATCAGATTATAAATATTGCCTATGTAGTGAAGATTCACCTCACTACCAACTTATTTATTGTAAAGTGGCCACAAAAGATCAATGCTAGACTTTCTTGATGATACATCGAGTGTGTGCATAGAAGTATGGGTAAATTTTCTTATAAATAGGTCAACATAAAAAATAAATACAACTTGTGGAATAAAATGAGTTCCTTTCACACAAGGGTACAATTTCATTATAGTAGTTGACCTCCCTATGACATGAGTTGATGTGAAAATAGAATGCCTCCAACTTGCATGGTAATGCAAAATATGTCATACCTGCTTGTTGATCTACAAGGGGAAGCTCTTCCTCATGCACATCAAACAAAAACTAAAGTTTTGGCATATTATCAAGTTGAGCATCATCAAATTATGATATTATTCTTGGCATACGAGTTTTTTCTCAACATCATTAATATTGGTATGTTGGTTGCATTTGAACCTATCAAGTTCAAGCACATCCTCATCCTCAACACAAGATATCAAATATTCATCTTGGATGAAGACTTCGTACTCAACCTTGCCAAATTTAGGAATAGTTAAAAACCAACATGCATCATTGTTACATTCACTAATGTAATCTCATCAACACAAACATTGGAACCATGAGACACTTCAAATGAAGAAATACATTATTCAAATTATATCTCTATTTCAATTTCTCCTTGGTGATTGAATACATCACCTTTTTGGTATGGTCTAAATCACCCTCCACGTCATTGCAATGCACAATAGGGATAAATTTTACCTCACCAAATTGGAAATCACCATAGGCCTCATTGAAGAACATAAATATTTTTTGATTGACATCACCAAAAACATCCTCATCCCAATTCATCAAAAGTGATTAACCCTACACCTACTCCCACCTTAGCATTCCTTCTTGACATAATTCAACCTAATGTTATGGGATTTATTGCATGCCTTAAACCATCAAAGCTTGACCAATGATCCTATTTTGGCATGATCTTTGATTATGTGGATTATTAAATGAATGGAGCCATTCATGTTCTCGAGCCAAATTATTTTATGTTGGAACCAAATCCTTTGATGTGCTTGCAGTAGTTGGATTTAAAGTATTCAGGGGCCTTGTAAATATCAATTGATTATGAACATGGAAATTTCCTTGGTAAGGTTGTTTGTTCAATTAATAGGCTTGATTTTAAAGTTGTTATGGTTTGTTGTTATATGCTTGATTCCTCTTTAGAGCCTCCAAATCATTTTAAAGCTTCACAATAAAGCCTCGATCTAATACAATTCATTAGAAGGATCAACAAAAGAAATTGGTTGGCAGATTGTTGTAGGAATAGTAGCCAAGATGAGCTAGGTGGGTGGAAGCTCTAAGAACATAGGAATTGGGGGCCTAGATCTATCTTCCCTACCTATACTAAACAATGATTTTCTTCGATAGAAACTTCATAAGCATCTATTAGTGTAACATTCCCATTGTTCTACCTAGTAATTTTACTATGTTTTACCCACAAGTGAATAGTTTATGCATCTAACCCTTAAGAGAAATTTAAAAAAAAATTCCTTTCAATAATAAATGCATATTTGAAACATATTTCAAACCTTACCATTGCATACAAAATAATTCCTTTCATTAATATAAGTAATGATGATATATAATTCCAATATGTCATTTCACATTTATGATTCCATAGAAATGGATACAAGTTTACATGCATAGCTTCAACAAGCTTATTGAATATAGAAAGTATAAATGGTCCTGAATATCCTCCTCAAATCTTGGCCACCAACTGTGTGAGGAGAAGCATCACTCAAGTGCTTTTCTACCAACCATGGACTTACTATGGTCCCTCACACATATACCAAACTAGTAAGATGTCCCTACCCTTCGACGAAGAGATTGGTTTGGCAATCTCATAACCTTAGCCTTTTCTAAGCATGGTGTTGTGTCTGATCAGTCTAGATTTTGGCCTAGTTAGAGGGGTAGAATCTCTTGTTATTTGCTAAAGTTACCATATACTTTTATATTATATGCTAACACTTTTATATAGTTTCTCTCAGTCATAAGACATTTGGGACTAATTTCATTTCTACTGGTTTTAACGATATTTACCTATTATGTGGACCATCTATATTTATCTTGCATGTGATTGATGAATTTTTTTTAAGGTGGTTATGATTATGCAATTATTATGTGTACTGACATCACTTTGTAGACATGATTGAAATGCTAAGTTGAGAAATGCAGCCGCCAACCGGTCAGGTTGAGGAGTTGTGTGAAGGTCAATTGAGGATGACGACAGAAGATTCTTGTGCCAGCTACATGTAACCACCTTGTACCAATCTTTAATGGAATTGAGCATTGCGGGTGTTACTGCAGTGGTCGAGTCCTCGTTTGGGCATGCTTATCCGAATAGATTCCCTTGCATGCGTAACCACTCTTTCCACTTTCTTCTTATTTTCCCTAAATGACATCCTCTCAATTAGTGGGAGTTGATGGACCTATTTAGCTGGCTTAAATGAGGCTTGAATCCTCCTTCCTTGAGCTAGCAAGTTACTGAGTCGATCGCCAAGCTCTTATACAAGTTGATAATCAACCATACTTTTGTAATTGCATTTTTTGATGAATAAAATAAGATTCTAAGTTGAGTATTTGAGTTTGCATTAGTTTAGAGGATACTCATCCAAGGGGGACCACTTGGTGAGTAATCCATTCCTTAAGTTTAGTTAGATTAGTGTTAGTTTATGTTTAGTACTTAGTTAATATTCTGGCATTGAGTGTTCCTGCAACCACTAGAATTCCATTCTGTGACTGTTCCTGCAGCCAAAGCGGGAAGAGTAGTTTTGAAAGGAAAATAGAGGCGCGGAATCACTTTCCTAACACTAATCCAACAGAGGAGAATTGAAAAATACCGATTTTAAAGCTTCTTAAAACAACTGAGATGAACACATACAGAGTAAAAGGGATGAAAAAAATAAGCAAACACAGATAACACCAGATTTACGTGGGAAAACCATTTCGGGAAAAAACCCACCACACCAAGAGAAGAAAGTTTGTATTACAGTAAATAAATTACATACAAAGTTCACAGTCCTCACTCTCTGATAGTTAACTCAAAGCAGCAGACTTGAGTATTCAAACACTCATTGTTACATTACTCTTACAATATACAAATGAATACAATACTCTTTTTGTCACTCCATCTCACCTTAACTTCACCATCACCCTATGTTCACTTATTATCAATGTAATCAACTATACAAGTCTTACATTGCATTAAACATTCCAACCAATCGCAGGTCTTAATGATGCATCAATCACCCAATCAAGCAATTCGATCTTCTAACCGATCTTCTCTACATCGGGCCACCCAGGCATTAATTTCCCTTGCCTTAATCGGGTTTTGTCATCAACCGAAACACGTCTTGCATTTATTGCTTCCACGACTTCAGACATCGACTAATCAGGTATTGATTTCTTTCCACATGTCACCTTACCATTCGCTCATCGCTTTGACCATGAGTCAAAACTACCACCCGAGCTCCGAGCTTCTCTTACCATGCCATCGTCGAGCCCCACGAGACCTCCTGCGGAATGGCAGTTCCACCACCCAACTGCAGGTCCCTTCTAACACTGTTGCGGTACCGAGGTACTAGCTTGTCTGCTAGCCCGTCGCATAACATCGTGTCACCACCGAGCTTGGAACGATCTTCCACGGTATGGCGGTGCCACCGCCCAATCGTGAGGCTAAGCAAAGCCTCCCACGGCTTGGTGGTAACCGCCTGTGCCGACCGTCGAGCTCCATCGTGCTACCGAGACTTGACCACAAGACCTCCACGGCAAGGAGATAACCGTTATCTTTGATCGCCATGGCTTACCGCACCACTGCGACATGGCCAAAAGGCCATCGCGGTAGGGTGGTAAGCATTCTTTGCAAACCACTAGCCGTTTACCGTGGCCACTACGACTTCACTGAGTGACACCCATAGTAAGGCGGTAACTATCATCCTGACCATTGCCATTCACCGTGCCACTGCGCCATCGTCGAACAACCTCCATAGTAGGGAGGTAAGGCTTCGCACTGAGTGCACCCGTCAACCGCGCTACCGCTAGCCTAGGAAGGAGACCCCTCGGTATGGAAGTGACACCGCCCAACCACGGACAAATTGACAAAGGCCAACGATAAAGTGGTAAATTGCCAAACCGTGCCTCTATGAAAGTGTCATAGCGGTAGAGCGGTAAAGGCTGAGAATGGTGATAATTTCGCCAATTATTTTTAGAGGTTCAAGCTAGAAGTTGAGGCACCTGTTCCCAACAAGCTCCCACTTGACGAAGACTTCTTGGCTTCCTCTAGACTTTGAAAAAAATTACTGACGATCATAGGCCCCAAGGCCCATCAATTTTGTGCATCATCTGAACTTTTCCATGCTCACTGGCTTTGTTAATGCATCTGCAACATTCTTCAAGATGTCAAACTTTTCCAAATAGATCTTTCCATCTTCCACCATGTCCCTCACGAAGTGATACTACACATCAATGTGCTTTGTCCTGACATGGAAGGTCAGGTTCTTTGCCAAACAAATGGCACTTTGACTGTCACAACAAATAGTAATCTACCCTGCATTAAAACCAATATCAGAACATAATCGACTCAGCCAAATTTCTTCTTTGCAGGTGTGTGTTGCTGCCATGTATTCAGCCTCTGTAGTGGATAAAGCAACTACATCATGTCACTTGCTCATCCAACTGACTACACCACCATTTAACATGAAAGTGTATCTACTGGTGGACCTTCTGTTGTCAACGTCCCCTACCCAATCAGAATCTACATATCCATGAATGTTGAGTGTTCTCTGTGATGCAACTGAACTCCCATGGTAACACAAAGCATATTATAAAGTCCCCTTCAAATATCTGAACACTCTCTTCACAACATCCCAATGTGATCTTCCTGGATTTTCCATAAAATGGTTGAGAACTCCCACTGCTTGGGAAATGTCTGACCTTGTACATACCATTGTAGACATTAGACTGCCAACAATACTTGCATAAGGCACCCTGGTCATGTCCTCCATCTCAGTAGCAGATTTAGGATAGTCTTCAGTAGATAGTTTCGTTCCCTGCATAACTGGAACAACTAGCTGATTACAATCATCCATACCAAATCTTTCTAGAACTGTATTGACATATTTACTCTAACTTACCCAGATCTTTCTTCTTGTTATGTCCCTGGTTATCTCCATCCCCAAAATGTACCTTGTTGCATCCAGATCTTTCATTTCAAACTTTGTAGATTACTGAGATTTAAGATCAGAAATCATAGACTTACTATTTCCTATGATTAACATATCATCCACGTACAGGTAATAATAATCACACAATCATTTTTAGATTTATAATAAACACAATGATCAAATTTTGATCTCACAAATCCCATAAATTGTCAAATTTCTGGTACCACATTCTGGAGACTGCTTCAAACCATATAGAGATTTCTTTAATTTACAAACCAGACTTTGTTTACGTTTTTCAACGAAGTGCTTAGGCTGGGACATATAAATCTCTTCTTCCAACTCTCCATGGAGAAACGATGTCTTCACATCCATCTGCTCAATCTCTAAGTCATATATTGCTGCTAATGACAATAGAAATCTGATAGATGTCAACTTTTCTACAAGGGAAAATATTTCTCCATAATCAATTCCCTCTATCTGGGAAAATCTCTATGCAACCAACCTTGCCTTATAGTTTTCTACACTGCCATCTAGACCAGTCTTCTTCTTGAATATCCATTTATAGCCAATAGGCTTTCGCCCTTCAAGCAAAGGTACCAAATCCTAGGTTTCATTTTTCTTCAATGATTCCATTTCTTCATTCATGGCTTCCAACTAGGAATTTGAATCAGACATTCTAATTGCTTATTTTATAGTCTCAGGCTCATCAGTGCTAGTAATCAAAGCATAGGCACAACTTGAATCTATCAGAGAGAAACCATACCTATCAGGTTTTCGTTTTTCACGTGTAGACCTTCTTACTGGCTGAGGTTGTGGTTCTTCATCTTCAGAACTCTTAGAGCTTCTTGAACTCTCCTCAGTTTCAGGTACACTATGTAGTTCCTCTTTTTCTGGAGTTTGAGGAATCTGAACTACATCATTCTTCTTTTCTTTTTTATCTGTCTCTAGCTGTGGATTAGCTACTAAAGGTTTCAGCTCAAAAAAATTACACTTCTGTTGTACATAACCTTCTCAGTATCAAGATTCCAAATCTTATATCCCTTCACACCAATGCCATAGCCGATGAAGATACATTTAACAACCTTGTTCTCCAAATTTGATCTTTTCTCATTGGGCACATATACATATGCCTCACAGCCAAAGACAAGAATATTTCTAAGAGAGGGCTTCTTACTAGACCACGCTTCTAAAGGTGTCTTGTCAACTAGAGAAAAACAAGGTGAATGATTTACCAGGTAACATGTTGTAGCCACAACCTCAGCCCAGAACTTCTACTCTAGACCAACACTGCTCAATAGACTTCTCACTCTCTCCATTAACGTTCTGTTCAACCTTTCAACAATTCCATTCTGTTGTGGAGTATAAGGTGTAGTTTTATGCCTTTTAATCCCATGGTCTATGCAGTACCTTTCAAATTCTACAGAACAAAACTCACCGCCATTATCCATCCTCAAGCATTTAATTTTATTTTGAGTCTGATTCTCTACCAAAGTTTTAAATTCTTTAAACCGATTGAACACTTCTGATTCACTCTTAAGAAAGTATATAAATGCCCTTCTCAAATAGTCATCAATAAAAGAAACATAATATCTAGACTTCGATAATGAAGGAACATTAACTGGACCAAACACATCAGAATGAAAATAATCCAATACACCAGAAGATTTATGAGGACTCGAATAAAATGAAACATGGTGTTGCTTTCCATAAATACAGTGTTCGCAAAAATCAAATTCAAGGTTACAATCATCAAGCCCTTCAATAAGATTTTTATTTTTCAAGGTTTTAAAACCTTTCTCACCTATGTGACCGAGTCTATGATGCCACATCATGGTCTTCTCTGCTGGGAGTTTCACCTCCAAAGCATTTGCAGCCAGAGAAGCATCTTCATCTTCCTCTACAGGAACAACTTTCCTTGAATTTACAGAGGCGTTGTTGCATTGAACAAGATGTGCATCCAACTTGTACAGAGTGCCAACATGTACACCCTTAGCCAGAACCATTGTACCTCTATCCATCTTACATATTTTACTTGAGAAAGAGACTTCTACACCAACATCATTCAGCTTACTGACAGAAAGTAAGTTACGAGCCAAACCTGGTATGTGCAGTACGCCACCAATCCCTTTGATTCTACCGTCAGGGAACTATATTTTGACTCTTCCATGGCCAACTATATCCAATGTTGAATCACTCACTAGGTACACCTTTCCACCATCATACTTCTCGTACTTACTGAACCATTCTCTATGAGACATCATGTGAAAGGATGCACCTGAGTCAACCAGCCAAAAAACATCTAATGCCTGAGTTGCCAAGGCTGCAATGAAGGCATCTGCATCACTTTGAGAAGATTCATTTTTTGAAGCATTACTCTTCTTCTCCTTAATCTTTACACCCACAAATGCCAATTGAGAAACACTCATATTAATAAAGTTCAGATGGTCTGCAATAGATGCACCTTCTTCCATCTTCAAGGAGTACAACTTCTTCCTCAGGAATAACTTATTTACCAAAGACTTTCCCTGATAAATATCACCAAGCTTCTTCCATAATGAAGCTACAAACTCCTCCTCATGGATGTTCAGGAGTACAGAATCAACCAGGCTAAGTCTTATCAGACATCTTGCTTTTCTATCTGCAAGGTCCCACTCTTCTTGCTTAAAATTTATGGCATAGTTCCAGACACAGCAACCTAGAGGTCTCTATCCACAAGCAAATCTTCCATTTTGAGTTTCCATAACTCAAAGTTGCCACCACTGAATTTTTCAATCTCTACTCTACTTGATGTACTCACCATCTCAAACAAAACTAAGTTCAAACTTTACAATACTCCCACTGGAACAGTATTAGCACAAAAAACCAACCTTACTAACAAGGATAACAGAACTGGCCAACCTCTTATACCACTTGAAAGGAAAACAGAGGTGCAAAATCGCTTTCCTAACCCTAATACAATAGAGGAGAAGTGAAAAATACCAGTTTTAAAGCTTCTTAAAACAACTGAGATGAACACATATAGAGTAAAAGGGATAAATTAAATAAGCAAACACAGATAACACCAGATTTACATGGAAAAACCCTTTCCGAAAAAAACCCGCCACACCAAGAGAAGACACTTTGTATTACAGTAAATAAATTACATACAAAGTTCATAGTCCTCACTCTCTGATAGTTAACTCACAGCAACAGACTTGAGTATTCAAACACTCACTATTACAATACTCTTATAGTATACAAATGAATACAATACTCTTTTTGTCTCTCTATCTCACCTTGACTTCACCGTCACCCTATGTTGACTTATTATCAATGTAATTGACTATACAAGTCTTACATCACATTAAACATTCCAACCAATCGTAGGTCTTAATGATGCATCGAACACCCAATCAAGAAATCCGATCTTCTGACCGATCTTCTTTGCATCGGGCCGCTCGGGCATTAATTTCCCTTGCCTTAATTTGATTCTGTCATCAGTCAAAACATGTCTTGCATTTACTGTTTTCACTGCTTCAGACATTGACCAATTAGGTATTGATTTCTTGGCATGCATTGCCTTCCCATTTTTTCATCGCTTTGACCATGAGTCAAAATTGGCACCCGAGCTTCTAGCTTCTCTTACCACGCCACCGCCGAGCCTCGCAAGACCTCTTGCGATATGGTAGTTCCACCGCCCAATCGCAGTTCCCTTCTAACACTATCGTGGTACCGAGCTAGTGACTTGTCTGCCAGCCCATCGCATAACACCGCATCACCATCGAGCTCGAAATGATCTTCCACGGTATGGCGGTGCCACCGCCCAACCGCGAGGCTAAGAAAAGCCTCTCGTAGTCTAGCGGTAACTGCCTATGCCAACCGTCGAGCTCCACTGTGCTACGAGGCCCCGACCGCAAGACCTCTGCGACAAGGAGGTAATCGTTATCTTTGACTGCCATGGCTTACCGCACCACTGCAAGATGGCCGAAAGTCCATCACAATAGGGCGGTAAGCATTCTTCATAGACTACTAGTCGTTTATCATGGCCGCCATGGCTTCACTGAGCGACACCCATGGTAATGCGATAACCATCATCCTGACCGCCGCCATTCACCGCGTCGCTACGCCATCACCAAACAACCTCCACGGTAGGGAGGTAAGGCTTCACACTGACTGTGCCCGTCAACTACACTACCACCAGCCTTGGAAGGAGACCCTACGGTATGGCGGTGACACCACCCAACCGTAGACAGACTGACAGATGCCAGCGATAAAGTCATAAACCACCAGACCACGCCTCTATGAAAGTTTCACAGTGGTAGAGCTGTAAAGGTTGAGAATGGTGATAATTTTGCCAAGTCTTTTCAGAGGTTCAAGCTAGAAGTTGAGGCCCCTGTTCCCAACAAGTCTCCTATTGGATGCTTAGATTTTCCTTCCTGTTATGCATAATTAGTTTAGATTTGATTGAGTGATGTTCAACATTTTCTATGTTTCCTTTCATGCAATTTACTTTTAGCATTAAGTCTTTCTTAGTTAGAGAACGAAGATGACTACTTTGAAATTCCTAGTGCATATACTATGCTGACCCATTTCAAGTTCATGTCCCTGGGTTGACAATTTAAATATACCTTCATGATGGTTAAGATGGCTATTCAGGTCAGATGTCCAATCTCTGAATCATGGTTGTAAGAGCTTAGTTAGTAAAATCATTGTAGGAGGCTGACATTTTTGGTGTCATTTCCAGGGATGGTGTCAAACTAGGGAGTCCTTTGGAGTCATCGATAGCTTTTCTATTTTAGTATTTATAGAATTTTCTCTTGGTGTTAGAAGTTATGATCCACTATTTTTCCCCACCCATTCTTTGTGTGAGTTGTCTAATACTGAGTTGATACCGCATACATAGAAGACGAAGAGATGCTTATGGGATATTCCTTCCTAATAATCTTGAGCCATTCCAGCTAGTAGAGCTTCCAAATCTACCTAGAGATGAAGAAAAAGAATAGCCACAACCCTTTGCTGATATATTCCCTGACTTGACCAGTTCTGAAGTTTCCCTTAAAGATTAAAACCCTATTGAAGAACCCCTTATTCTGAAATTTCATCAAGCAGGCATGGCTGATGCAAATGGAGATAGGCCTAACAAGCAGAACCAACCATCTTTCCCTTTTCCCATTGCTGAATAGAATGAAGTAGATAAACTCAAAAATATCCTTGCTTCAATCCTTCCTAAATTCTATGGGCTTGTTATAGAAGATCCTGATACCTTCTTGTTTGAGTTTGATATACTCTGTAGAAGCTATGACTATACCACTGATGCCCACAAACTTAAGCTATTTCCTACTAGTTTGAAAGAAGTTGCATTGAGATGGTTTATGAGCCTTGGCAGAAACACTGTGCAAACTTGGGAAGATATGAAGACAAAGTTTCTTGAGAAATACAAGGAATATTGCAAGGGTAGTGACATGAGAGGAGGTGACATTTTCAGAATGCAACAAAGGAAGATGAGAGTCTGGAAGACTTCATTTCAAGGTTTATGTTTTGTCTGCAAAAATCTCCACATCATACACTTAATGAAGACTCACAAAAGTTTCTTTTCTTGAGAGGAATTAATGAAAGTTGCACTGATGCCTTGGACCTAATGGTAGGAGGAGATATCACTCAAGTCCCTTGGGATGATATCAAGAAGATATGTCAGAACTATTCTAGGGCAGCTTCAAAGAAAGGAAGAGCCTACCAATCCTCTATGGGTAATTCATCCAGTAGTGGAGTCTCAAGGATGGAGATTACTAATTTGTTGGCAAATTTCAAGCAAGATATAATCAACAATCTAGCTACTCAGTTGAATACATTTCAGGATAAGAAGAAACATGAGGAGGAAGAGGCAATACTGACATAATATTTCCCTCATTGTAGATAGAAGAAGAGGGACTACAAATGCAAGGTGATGGCTAACATTGAAAATAAACAGATCCCACCTGAGTTCAAACCAATCTAGACTGAGAAAGACCAAGTCTACTTTGTTGCATAGAAAAGGCCATGAGCTTCAAGACAAGGTATGCCACCAGATCCATTATCTTTTTTTGGACCATATTTTCATTCTTATTCATCTGGTAACTAGTGGAAGCCACCCTATCCATCCAAATATGGAGGATACCCATCCCAGTCTTGGAATAACCCACCCAATGCTTGGTCCAATTATCAGAATTCCTCACCTTAGTGGAAACAACCTTAGGGGAATTGGCAACAGTTTCAGGGACCTTGGCAACAACCTCCAGGAAACTGGCATCAAACATCTCAATGGAGAGGTGGCCAACAATGGCCAAACCAAACCATCAGCTATATGCAACCATCTTCTCAAACCCAACAACCTGCTATAATGCCCCTTCCTACTTATCCAAGTGCAAATGTACCTAAACCTACCCAGTTACCAGCCCAACCCACACCCAACCCAAATAATAAACCACAAAAACAACTTGTATATTCTGCTGATCCAAATCAATTTCCTACATATGTTGTTAGTTTAAGTGGCATACATCTATGTTTAGGAAAAAAATTGTTAGCCCCTTCCACCCCCATTATCATTGAGCTCCCTGTGGAAGAGCAAGAAAAATATTTGACCAATCCCATTCAGCCTTGTGCAACTAAAAATCCTGAACTAGCTCTAGCAAAGCAGACAACACAAGAACCACTGTTCCCTCAAATATTAGAAGCTACCAAGCAAAAAGAAGACAAGGAGGAAACTAGTTTTTATATCCTAGATCAACGAAATCATATATGTGTCCAGATACCCCTGTTCCAGTCCACAAAATACATCCCTATCTATGGAAAAGCAATCAAGGAAGCATGCATGAAGAAACTAGGCAGGAAAAAGAAGGACCCCACTACAGTCCATGTAGTAGGGTAGCTTGTTGAGATCATGCTTGGAAAAGTAACTATTCCCAAGTACAGTGATCTAGGTAGCCCTGTAGTTGAAGTTGTCATAAATGGGATGAACATAAAGAGTGCTTTGATTGACTTGGGTGCAACAATCAATGTGATGACTAAAAACATCCTGTAGCAACTAAATATTGTAAACATGAGATCCACTCCTACAGTCCTGCAGCTTGATGGCATAGTAGAAGACCTTGTGGTGATCCTAGATTCCTGGGAGTATCCAGCGAACTTCATGGTTCTTTCCCCTAAAGCCAGACTAGGAGGGTATCCACTTATCCTTGGTCGGCCATGGTTAGAAACTGCAGATGCTTATATTGGATGTCGATCAGGTGACATGACCATTTCGAATGGCATGAACACTAAAAATCTTGTTTTGTATCCCCCAACTCAGCCATCCCATAATGAAGAAAATTATGTATGGACACATATTGGTGAGGAAGCCAAAGAAGTCAACTCTGTGGCGCAACTCATGATGCTCAGAAGAATTCCTTTCCTACAACTTCAAGAAGAAGATGAAGTGTTATCTAGTATCATTCAGAACCATTTTTAGATAGAGAAAGCATCACCCACTCATGTGTATGGTTCTGCAAACATCGAACAAACACTTCTATCAATTCTACATGATCTTCCTACAACAACTCTTCCTACAGACAGACTTCCTGCAACAACTCTTCCTGCAGCCACTGTCTCTGTAGAAAGACTTCCTACAACCACTCTTCTAGCAGACAAAATTCCTTCAACAACAGGTATGTTTCACACAATGTTGCTGCCTGAAATTAAGATACCTTGTATTAATGAAGCAGCTATGATAGAACAAGTTACACAAGTACGGGTGTTTAAAGGATGATATCTAAATATCAACAGTAAATTGAGTGAGGGACAATAGTTGACGTTGTCAAAATTGTCGAAAGCTCATCAAAAAGAATTTTCCTGGGATTATTATGACATGAAGGGATTAGATCCAAAACTCTGCACTCATAGAATATATATCAAAGATGAGTGTATGCTTGTCAGGCATCCACAACAGAGAATCAACCCTGCCTTGAGAGAAATTGTCAAAACAGAATTGCAAAAGCTACTGGACGTAGGATTTATCTACCCTATTTCAGACAGCCAATGGGTGTCTCCATTGGTGATTGTGCCCAAAAAGGGAGGGAAATGGCGAGTTTGTGTTGACTATAGGGAACTCAATGCTGCCACTAAGAAAGATCATTTTCCCCTGCCTTTTGTAGATCAAGTCCTAGACTCTCTTGCAGGAAAACAATACTTCTTTTTTCTTGATGGATTCAGTGGATATAACCAAATTCAAATTGCACCAGAAGACCAAGAGAAGACTGCATTTACATGTCCTTGGGGAACATATTCCTATTATGTACTTCCCTTTGGGTTATGCAATGCACCTACTACTTTTTAGAGAGCAGTCATCAACATATTCTCAGATATCTCCCTTGATTGCATGGAGATCTATATGGACAATTTTACTACCTATGGTGCCACCTTTGATGAAGCATTGAATAATTTGAAGAAAGTTCTACAGAGATGTGAAGACCAAATTTTTTCACTAAATAGTGAAAAGTGCTTCATGATGATGCAAGAAGGTGTAGTTCTTGGCCACTATATTTCCTATCTTGGAATTCAAGTTGATCCTGCAAAAATTGAGGTGATAAATAATCTGCCTATACCTACAAAAAAAAAGGAAGTTAGGAGTTTCTTAGGACATGCAGGCTACTATAAACATTTCATCAAGGATTTTAGCAAAATAGTAGCCCCACTGTATAGTCTTTTGACTAAAGATGTCAAGTTTCACTGGACAGAAAGCTATGATAAAGCATTTTCTGATTTAAAGATAGTTCTAACTCATGCTCCTATACTTAAGGGACCAAATTGGGAAATCCCTTTTCACATCCATACTGATGCCTCAGATCATGCAATAGGAGAAATCCTAGGACAAAAAGAATAAGCTATTGAAAATGCCATTTATTTTGTTAGTAAAAACTTGTAGGGAGCTGAATTCAATTACATAGTCACAAAGAAAGAAATATTTGTAGTAATTTAGGCCTTGAATAAATTCAGGCACTATATAACAAGTTATCATATTTTTGTACACATTGATCATGCAACCCTTAGATACCTCATGAACAAACCCCTAATCTTAAGAAGATTAGCCAAATGGTTGTCATTAATGCAAGAATTTGACATAACTATTGTAGACAAACCAAGGAAGGCAAACATGGTTGCAGATTTCCTTTCAAGGCTGACCACATCAGAAGATAGTCAAGCCATAGATGACTCCTTTCCTGATGAGAATCTATTCTCCATTAGTGTGCAAACACCCTGGTATGCTGACATAGCCAATTACCTTGTCACATGGAGAGTTCCTGCTCACTTCTCCCCAAAGGAGAAAAGAGTGTTGATTGAAAAATCATTCCCTTTTTCATGGATAGTTGGATGCCTCTTTTGTACTAGACCAAATCATGTTATGAGGTGTGTGAGGGAGGATGAGACCTATGAAATTCTACATGCATGTCATGATGAACCCTATGGAGGCCACTTTGTAGCTATAAGGACAACAATGAAAATCTTGAACACAGGATACTATTGGCCTACATTACACAAAGATGCAGGAAGGTATACAAGGAGATGTGATAGATGCCAAAGAATGGGTAGGCCAACAAAGTTAGATGAGATGCCACTCTGTCCACAAGTGGTAGTCACTCCATTTGAAAAGTGGGGTTTGGATTTTGTGGGACCCATTGACCCTCCATCCAATGGTAAGTCATATATTCTAGTGTGCACTGATTATGTAACAAAGTGGGTAGAATTCAAAGCCATGCAACATGCAAGAGACAACAAGGTTGCAAAATTTCTTTATGAAGAAATTTTAACAAGATATGGGTACCAAGAGAAATAGTAACTGATCAAGGCACTTAGTTTACATCAAAACTTGTTACAACATTAGTTAATGAATATAATATCAGGCATAGGAAATCCACTCCTTACCACCCTCAAGAAAATTGACAAGTTGAGGTGACAAATAGAGAGATTGAGGCCATCCTCACCAAAATAGTGCATATTCACATAAAAGACTAGGCAAATAGATTATCAGAAGCAGTTTAGGCTTACAGGACCACCTGGAAGACAACTACAGGCTTCACCCCATTTGAGCTGCTATATGGGAAAACAACCATGATGCCTATTGAATTTGAGCACAAGACTCTCAGAACTGCTATGGAGTTGGGGATGGACATTTCCAAGGCACAGAAAGAATGGATTATGTAGCTAAATGAATTGGACAAGATGAGGAAATCCGCATTGCACCATACTGAAATTGTACAAAGTCAAAGAGTCAAATGGCATGATAGATTTATCAAAGAAAATAAATTTCAGCCAGGTGACTCGACATGACTTTATGATTCATGGTACAAAGATAATGTAGGTAAATTGCAAACAAGGTGTTTAGGGCCATATGAAGTTGTAGAGGTATTTCCCAATGGAGTTATGCAACTCACGACCATTGAACCTATGAAATTCAAATTACTGGTGAATGGGCACCGTCTAAGATTATATCATAGGCCATCTTCAAAAGAAGAGTTCCTAGAACAGTTTATCAAAAATACACCACCCGAGCATAGTTCTTGTAGCCAAGGAGTTCCTACAGCCGAAGGCAGTGGACCTAGTGTCCCTCCTTTTGACTAAATGAGGTATGTACTTGTCATAATAAAGATTTCTACTTTTGAAGAAATCCATTTCTTCACCCATCCGCCCATCCATACCACCTTTCTCTCTCTTCCATCATTTCATTTCACCTACCATTCCACCTCATTTTCATTAATTGCTCAATTATTGCTCAACAACTCAAGCGGTACTTTCTCCTCGATCATCGCAATTAATTCTCTATAATCATGTTTGTACACACTCAAGTACGTGCACATTAATTGCATTCTTAATAATCCTTTAGAGCATTTCATTTAATCACTGTATGATAATATGGACGTTTACATAATTTTATTTAATCCCCCTTCAAATCACTATTGCCATCTCGCATGTGTGGACACATGTCCAAATTTAGGTTGGGGGGAGGGGTAAGAAAGATGTAGAAATATTGCCACATGCCAATACATGATTGTCTATGTCGACAAATCTTGCTGAGCTGATTCAAAATTTAAAATGAAAGATGACTCGCATGTGTGATGTGACACTAAACTGCCATCGCCATTTCCTCTCATTATGATTCCCTTTATTACCATTTCTTGCTATTTTTAACTCTGTCATTATTTCGAAATGCAAATGGTAATTGATAAAAATAGAGTGAAGGAAATTCAGTCGACAATTCATCCAACAAGCAAACAGGAAAGAATTTGAGAATTACAAAGGTAATTTTGCAGAGTGACAAGTTGAGTAGAGACAATGGGAGGCAGACTCATTCAAAATGAGCTCTAAGCTCATGATGCTTTGTTACAGGATGCAACGTGCTTAACAAAATTTTAGAATTGTGGTTGGTTAGATTATTTTTTGAAGTTGGATGGTTTTGATGAGGGTATTGCACTGGAGTTTTCTCATACATTTTCAGACGGAAATGCCATAGTGAAAGGACAGGAGATCATAGTGACTGAAGAATAAATTGCAGAAGTTTCAAGGTTGCCAGCTGACGATGAACCTTACCCTGTTTCTAAGGATGCAGGACAACCGAGGCTATATTCATAATACATGATGACCCTCCACTCACAATTGACAAACATGGTGCTAAAAGATTCTCTCTACCTGAGCCATGGAAGCAGGAAACCGTACACATCATTAGATATATCACCTATGAAGGTCAACTGTCGAACCTGTATTTGATGCACTTCAAATTCCTGATTCATCTGAGGCACGGGAGGAAGATGAACATGCCCAATGTCCTGTACAACCTTCTCTCCATTATGGAAACATAAACTCAAAAAGGTAGGGAAAAATTTGTATCCCACCATTGTCTAATTAAATTGTTGGTTATAAGATCTCGACATGATTCAACCCCTAGAATGGTTTGGGATGATTTTGTGAACATGAAGCAGTATAGATCTGAGCTATTTCAGCCTAGGGTTTCACCTTAGATGCGTAGGTCTAGCAGAAAATTGAGCACGACTGAAGGAAAACTTGGTGCTTCGACC
This sequence comes from Sequoiadendron giganteum, assembly GCA_007115665.2. Taxonomy (NCBI): domain Eukaryota; kingdom Viridiplantae; phylum Streptophyta; class Pinopsida; order Cupressales; family Cupressaceae; genus Sequoiadendron; species Sequoiadendron giganteum. The sequence continues at coordinate 403,394,880 of CM021109.1, forward strand.
TCTGGTGCTAGTGTGGATTCCCCCATTGAAGAAAAAACTATAAATTTCAATTCCTCTAATAATGAGAATGAAAAAGAAAATTATTCATCATATTTTGATGATGATGTTCCACTAAAAATTGTAATAAAAACAAGGGCACAAAAGAGGGAGGCAAAAGAAAGGAAAAGAAAAATGCAACTTGCGCAAAAAGAGGTGCTAAGCCCTAAGAAAAGGAAGGCTAGCACTATCCATCCTGCAACCAAAGAGAAACGAAAGAGTCCTCTCAAGAAGTTGAATTCGATCGATCCTGAGCTTGGTGGGACATCGTGTGACAACACAGATGCTCCAATGGAGTAGGAGAATGTATAAGAAGAAGATGTATTCGAAAAGGCAACAAAAATTACCCTAGCGGATCTTGTTGCCATTGTAGAAGAAGTCGAAACTCAAGAACATGAAGAAAGTCAGGAGTTCCTGTAGCAAGACCAAGAGTGGGAGTTCCTGCAACAAAGTCTAAAAATAGACAAGGATTTCCTACAACCACCACCAAAAGAAGAACAAGAGGCCCTGCAGCAGATTGAGGAAAGAGGAATCATACCTCCAAAGCCTAAATCGATGGGACATCGTGAATCTATGCAAATAGTTCTCTATGGGAAGAAACCATCTACGAAAACCTTCGTAGGAATCCATAACCCTCCTAATTTTTTAGTGCATACAAATATTTTAAATTTATGGGAAGAAATATAGAGAAGACAGGAGGAATGGAAAGAGGAGAAGAAACGGGTGAAAAAGGAAATCCAAGAGAGGGATGAGATGATCAAAGAAAAGAATGAGGAAATTGTCTTTCTGAAGGAAAGGGTAAGCAACATTGCAACTCTGGTGCCACAAATCTTGGAATGCAAAACCCCTCAAAGGGTTTATGCTTTGCACTTGAAGGAGAAATACCTTTCCTTTAAAATTTCAAGAATTATCTCAGGTTTGAACCCCTCCATTGAAACTCCTGCCGAATTTTTCACTGCCTACAAATTTGCTTCCCCTGAAATGAAAAATTTGTTATGTGAATTTTATTTACACAACTTTGTTGTCCCAAAAGACCAAGACTGGAACCCACTGCCTTATGTTGGAGACATACAATTGAGAGCATTTATGTCCTGGGTACAAAATGAAATCAGTTGGGGTGAACAATACAATGCTTACAAGAAGAAGGAATCTAGTATTCCCCTAGCCATCATGGTTGAATCAAAGAACCCCAAAGAAATTTATACAGATTGGAATAGATTGCTCTTTTGGCTGAGCTATGGTAATAGAAGTGTTATCTTCTAAAATTGCACCCTAGCTAAGTTGCATGATAAATCATGTTAAGCTGCAACACTTAGCTTTTTAGAGAGAACATGGGATCTTTTCTGGGCTGTGGGTTGCCAAGATTTGGAAAAGAACCTCCAGAGAAGGCCGGCTTCCTAGTTGGTTATCACCTACTTTACTAAATTTTGATGGGAAAAGGGAGAAAGATTGCATAAAATGATAACTACCTCCTAAGGTGATACACCAAAATCTGACTTAGACCTTGAGAACTCAGATTTCATACACTTGTACATAATTACTGTAGAAAACAACCTGTACGACCTGTTTCTATGTGCCTTGCATAAGTGTTTTATAATAAGGCCTTATTGCTTGAGCTCTTAGGAGGAGAAGAACTCACAACTAACAACAACCTGCAATCTTGACACAAATTATAACCTGCAAACATCACACTTCTCTGCAAAAAGGTACTAAAGCCATGAGACAGAGTTAAGGGAAACGAAAAACTACCCCACAATAACTTAATCAATCATGTAAAAAATACACAATATTGCAGTAACAAGAAGACAAAAACTCCATTCAATAATGCCCAAGGTATGTACTATATTCCATGTCTAAATGAGTTACAAAATTCTACAAAATTCTACCAAAGGACCTAAAAAAATCACTAAGTGCAAAAAAATGCCAATCCAAAACTTCTTACAATGAAGTCACATAAGTGACTATAACACTCAATTCCTAACAAGATCCACTAAAGAAGGATCTAGAAGCTCAAGAATTTGGATGAAACAATAAATCCTAATTTCTAGCAACTGATTCCTCTCCAAAGAGGCTCCAAAAGGTTGAAAAGGTCACATTTGACCAAGTCCAAGATAAAAGCATAATAAATTAATGCCTATATGCTCTCAAAATGCTCCAAAAAGAAAATAAAGAGGCCTATTTCTACTCCATATGTTTGCAAATTGCATTTAACCTCCCTATATACCCTCTTCATGTTTCAAAACTGAGAAAACAATCTCCAATATCTTGGCCTACATTTGACAACTTCAAGCACTTATCCTTTTTAAAAATACTACCTTTGCATTTCCCTTTAGTAGCAATATTGATTAAGTAATTTATAATATATTACTTAGTAACAATGCTTTACATTCAAAGCTTTAATGCAAAAGTAAAAAGAAAAGGAAATAAGTCTAAAAGTCTTGATCACCATATGTAAGTTATAAAAACACTAAGGCATACCCATGATTCAAAAGCTTGCCTTATATTTTAAAAAAATAAAAATACTTAAGCAAAAATGCCAAGTTCCATCGACACATTTTAGGGTAAAACCCTAAAAACAAAAACAAAGAATCATTTCATTTGCATCAAACTTCAGGGAGAACTCAACCGCCGCCATTGAGAACCCTAGCCACGTCATGATGATCTCTGTATTCTGTAGATGAAATTCGTGGCTTGCTTTTTTTGTTCTTGCTTGTTGGCCGCACCGTTGATGAGTCTCCTGCATTTTTTTTACGAGCTGGGCATGGCCTCTGTACTCTTCCACAGGCAACACAAGGTAATCCATTCCTTCTATTATCTTTGCTAGTCAAAACAAAGCCTTAAGAGTTTATATGCAAGAAAGATTTATGTTCTTTAGCACATGAAATGCAGACCAAGGACTGGTCGCGCCATTAAATCTCCTGAGGAAGATTTCTCATTTCCCTTCATGAATGAGCTAGACTCAATGGTTCAATATGTAATATGCATTTCTCTTTAGTTTACATATGGCTGAGAATTATACTTGTGCCCTTCTTATAAAATATCAGATCAAAAACCAAAATGCATTCGGGGTTGTCAAAACCCGCGCTTGCACTTGTTTTTTTCTTCTCCTTTTTGTATATTCCACTTCCTGCTAGTGGCCATTGTTCTGTTGAGCATCTACTATGATTTAGATTAGCACTATATATGTGATCATTGTCTGAAAAAGATGAGAAACCTCTGTGATTTTCCTTTCACTTATATATTTTCAATAATTACTTATTGCATGAGATTGTTCAAATGTAGACCCTCTCTCACTCGATACAAACACAACTACTCATATTTCCAAAACACATTCAAGAGGACTACTCCCAACCGCTTATGACAGTCCCATTGCAATGGTTATCCAATATCAGCCACCAACAGTTTAGCTATCATTTTACATCTGTCTCAGTCCTTACATTGTATAGTCCTCCATGTTTTAGTTACTCTCTATTATGGCATGGTCACTGTCCCTATCACTGTCAAGCATTAATGTTGCATCCAATCTAAACAAAGGCTCCTTATCCATTCAGAAGTTGGCCTTATTTGAATATGCATTTAAGATATCAAAACTGCCTTGTCTTGGATCTGTCATATATGATATATCATGATAACCCTTTTGTTGGTGAATGTCATAATATCTATTGCTTTTGCATCTCTGTTTATGTCAGCATAGTATTGTTAAGGTAAAAATTGCAAAGTATGGCTCTCTATTGCATATGATTCTTCATGCAATCTTATGTAGCACTATGAGCCTGTAACAATTATACTCATAACTTGAAGCAAATTACTCATGATATTCCTGTATGCACATTTTATTATGAGCTGGGCTCAACCCTTGTGGGAGCCTCATTCTACCCCACTCATTTGATTTTAAGTCATATTTGCACTTGTAGCTACACATGAAACAAATAGGTTAGAAAAAATGACTGTCCCTCGTGTGCACATTGACCAAATGATTTTTTCAAAACACCTGAGGCATTCATTGATCAACTGATACACATGAGAAAAATTGATGCATGGATAGTTGGATAACATAAATGATCATGTATAGCTTTGACTTTTTATTGCTTAGAGTATAACTCTAACACATTACTCGACTGCTGCAGGAATAGGAGCGTATGGAAAATAGAAAGGACAAGCAACGAGGACACATCGGAGCAAGACAAGCCTCAACCAGTCATTCAGGCAATGACTGGTCATCCCCTCTACATGCTTATTTATTTTCTTCATTTATTGATGTATCAATTTATCTTTATTTGGATCAAAGAAAAGTCGTCTCGCAACTTGCTGTGTGAGACACATGTATCTTATCATATTCAATAAAGACTACATTTTTCAGAAATATGTTTCTTTGTATATTACAAGCATATATATGAATGTAATAATCTGCAGTTGTAATCTTTCAAATTTTTTCATTCATGTATTTGAATGTGATAAAGAAGGATGATAGAATGCACCTTGTATTCCTCAATTTAAAACAAACTCCACCCTTTTGAACCAGTAGGTAAAAAATGGGTAACAAGAAGTATGCCTTGGATTGAGGCTATTTATAGTGAATATGAGGTAAAAACTACAGCAAAAGATGATAGTATGAGGGGATATCTATCCTAGAGATGGAACCTATTGACTGGTGAGCTAAAATAGGCTGAGCCACATTCTGTCCACAACTATGTTGTTGCACTAAAGAGGATTGAAAGATACATCCAGCTTGTGAGAACCAAAGGGTGAGAATGGCTTCCCCTAACTTTTCAACCGCCCACCCTCCTATGGCTTGTACCTAATTTCAGATTCTATAGGTATGACATTGTAGAGGAACAACAAAGATGGAGGAGACTTGATAAGTTGGGAGGATTTTACTAGAATCCTGATTTACCCATGGTAGACACCGACATTGGACAACTATCAGTTGTAGACTTCAAGGCCTTAACCAAGCAAAAGCATAACTCTTCCCCTGTTGGAGGACTAGAAAAATGTTAGGTTGGGGGGAGTGATGAGTCTAGATTTTGGCCTAGTTAGGGGGGTAGAATCTCTTGTTATTTTCTAAAGTTACCACAGACTTTGATATTATATGCTAAATCTTTTATATAGTTTCTCTCAGTCATAAGATATTTGGGACTAATTTCATTTCTGCCGGTTTTAATGATATTTACCTATTATGTAGACCATCTATATTTATCTTGCATGTGATTGATGAATTCTATTTAAGGTGGTTATGATTATGCAATTATTATGTGTACTGACATCACTCTACAAATATGATTGAAATGCTAAGTTGAGAAATGCAGTCACCAGTCGATCAGGTTGAGAAGTCGCGCGAAGGTCAACTGAGGATGACAGTGGAAGATTCTCGTGTCAGCTGCATGTAACCACCTTGTACCAATCTTTAATGGTATTAAGGGAATTACTACAGTGGTCGAGTCCTCATTTGGGTATGCATGTCCAAACGGATTCCCTTGCATGCGTAACCACTCTTTCCATCTTCTTCTAGTTTTACCTAAATGGAATCCTCTCAGTTAGTGGGATTTGATGAACCTATTTAGTTGGTTTAAATAAGGCTCAAATCCTCCTTCCTTGAGCTAGCAAGTTAGTGAGTCGATTGCCAAGTTCTTGTACAAGCTGATAATCAACCATACTTTTGTAATTGAACTTTTTGATGAATGAAATAAGATTATGAGTTGAGTATCTGAGTTTGCATTAGTTTAGAGGATACTAATCCAAGGAGGCCCACTTGGTGAGTAATTTTCTCCTTTAGTTTAGTTAGATTAGTGTTAGTTTATGTTCAGTACTTAGTTAAGATTTTGGCATTGATTGTTCCTGCAGCCACTAGAATTCCATTCTGTGACTATTCCTGCATCCAAAGCGGGCAAAGTAGTTTCCTATTGGATGCTTAGATTTTCCTTCCTGTTATGAATAATTAGTTTAGATTTGATTGAGTGATTTTCAACATTTTCTTTGTTTCCTTTCATGCAGTTTACTTTCAACATTAAGTCTTTCTTAGTTAGAGAATGAAGATGACCACTTTTAAATTCCTAGTACACATACTGTGCTGACCCATTTCAAGTTCACGTCCCTGGGTTGACAATTTAAATGTACCTTCATGATGGTTAAGATGGTTATTCAGGTCAGATGTCCAATATCTGAATCATGGTTGTAAGAGCTTAGTTATTAAAATCATTGTAGGAGGCCAACAATGTCCTACATATCTTCAACTACCCTACAGTGGCTACAACCTACATGTATGACTATCCATTCCTAGTATGTAAACTTAGATCACAGTGAATTGGTAGTGTAAACAGTGGCTACTTATAGTACTTTGGCCAAAGAATTCATCACCCAATATTTCAAGCGAGATTCATCTATTTCACCCACCTTCCTAGCTCAATTTGGTTTTATGAGCATTCATACTTTATATCTAGGTTACCCCCTTTCCCATGGATCAGAAAAACCCCCAGAATAACCCACTTAACATCTCGTAATCAAAATGAATTTACTACCAAATTAATTTTAGTAACTTCATACTTTATGCTACATTTTTCTAGCATAGACATCCTACATATAGTAATGGCATCTACGTATAGTATAAATACATTACATTCAAACAACTCCCATATATAGGGTACATACACATCTATATAAATATAAAACAATATGATAGGTTTCTCCAACATAATAAAAAACCAAGAAACATGCAAGCATGTACAAGCATCACAACATATCCAAAACCATTCCTTCCAACATAATAAAAAAAAATATTTAATCTTTTTAACATAAATGACAAAGGTATAGAAACCAGCATGCCTATATAAAATCTCCCATTGATTAAAATCCCTTCCTAGATCAATTCCTCAAGCCTGCTTGCTACCTCCTCCAAGATCAACTTAATTCCCTCTTCTAATCCTCTCTCTCTAATTCTCTCAACAATTTACAAATGCAAAATAACAAAACAACTCTCAAGCTCTCAACTCAATAGCACAGGAATCACAACAAAATAACAACAAGATAATCAGATTGAAAAGTGTAGCATTTGGTAGAATGAGCACCTCTATTTAGATCAAATTGTGAGCAACCGAAGGCTAAAAACAAGTTAATAATTTTTCCACCTTTCTTGCCTCATGCAATGACTCATCAAACTATCTTACAGGTTTGCAACACATAATAGTTCTCTTCATTTAAATGGCTGAGTCAACTTGTTATAAGGGACAACAAGATTCTTTTACTAATTCAAATGAACAACAAGCTCAAAAACAAGTTTCCTTAATCAAATTCCTTCTCATGCTTCTGCCAAGTTTACTCTTGACTGAGTCTCAAGGCTAAAATATTGCTTTATCAAGCTCATGCACAACTTACAGACTTCTTATGCATTACATTCTCTTTTATATTGGCACCACATTTCATTTATTGACATCTCATGAGAAAGCATGGGTTTGACTACTTCTATTTGTTTAGAACTACATTAACTTCATATTGCAATGTTTACACAACAATGATTTACTTCATACGTGCCTCACAAACTTGTTGACTTAGTCTTTTGTTGCTTTATGTGCTGGTTTACTATGCAATGCTTAATAAGGTTGTGCCTTCCATATGTGCCTATATTTTATTTAAGCGCTTCACTATAATCAACCATAATTTTATATATATATTGTGCTTTATAAACATCTCAAATGATTTTCACTTATATATTATATATTATATGTATATATTAATATATTCTTATTTCACAAGGTTAACAAATACATTTATCGTTTAACAAACATATATAAATATATATATATAATAACATTACGTATTTATATATATACGATTATGTATAAATATATATATTAATATATATGTAACTATATTACTTTATACATATATATTAATATATGTATATGTCACCTTAGTCCAATCGATATTCCCATGCATATCTAGGTAATTTGTCCATGAGCATGTGTAGGTATGTCTACCTACATATACGCATGTACGTATTCACTCACATGTATGAGTCTACCATAGAAACGTACATATATAAATATATATACATTTTATGTATATATCTCATTGACATAAGTATAAACACTCAAAGGACTTTCACTCGACATCAAGACATAATCACATTCCTCAATCACAACATTCATAGGACAAGATCAACACAACATGCACATCTGAACCAAAGATTACTTACCTTTTCCCAAAATTGGCTTGACTCGACATGGACCAACTAGGGTGTGAGTGTGTGAATGCTCAATTAGGCTCAATAAGGGTTACCAGACCAATTTATTCTCTTGAGTGATACTTCCCCTCTCTTTCGGAGGTTCGAACCTATTCCTGCATTCAACTTAGCACATAATAATAGTAGTTAGTTGATCACACTACAATCATATTCATCACATATATTTTATGGTTAGAATCATTATAAAACATCAAATTGCATCAATCAATCATTCATCATATTTCCATTCAAGGTTCATAAAACATATTCATATATTCAATGATTCATAAAACACGTTCATTAATATATTCAAGCAATTTAACCAAATAAGGTAATAGTACATAAGTAATAACAAACGAGGTGTAACAAGTAATGTGGTACCTCTTAAAGACTGCATCATAATAACAACATCATTATTTAAATCCCTCAGATAATACAAGAAGTGTGATTGGGAAAAGGCTTGACCAATGTAGGGATCCTATCACAAGTCTTATGAAATTGAAAGTTGAAATCTCCCATGAATTCTTTAGGGGCTCTCTTGATGGTGGTGAATTTCTCAAACAAATAAAGGTAGTCACTTTTATCCTCAAAATATTGATAGATACCTTTACTAATATTGTCCTGGTTATGGATAGATTTGGGTTGCAACCCCTTATACCATTGAAGTGCTTTCCATTTTAATGAGGATATCAAGAGACTGATGGCTACATTATCCTCAATGATGTTATACACAAAAGAAATACTAAAATCATATTGGATGTGTGTCAGTGGGGGTGGTATTTTTTTCACCAGTAAAATATGGGATAGTTTTTAGGGAAGCTTCTAGTATGTAATCATTTCATTGTAGGTTAAGAGGGATACCTCCATTGAAGGTCACAAAACATAACTTCTCAAGATAGCTATAGGAGGATAATGAAATGTTCTTTTATTTAGTCAAGATAAATTGTTTGTAGAAGGTGACCTTGATTGCCCAGCTCTTGAGTAGGGTAAAGGTTGTATATTATATTTTCTTACTTACTATATAGGTAAAGGAAACTCTGAGAAATTTGAACACTTACCTTTATACAATGCTCTTGTCTAGAACTTTGGCATGAAGATCAACATGGATTGAAATCAAAAGATTGGAGTCATCAAGAAATGCAGTCACTAGATGCTTGTAGCTACATCCAATTATTGTAACTGCTAAGATTGCACCAATATCTCAATAGGATGATGCAAAATTCATCACAATGGTCCCATTAGGTGTGCCATACATTTTTGTCACTTGCATTTGTATCCTTGTTGAACTTATTATTCAATAATTCAATGACATAGTGGGAATGATCTCAAGGTGTGGGACCTTTCTATTGAGATCAAACCTCTAGAGAAGGTTGGCTCCTTTCTAAACCTAGATGCATGCCAAGTAAGTACTAATTTATAAATACAAATGGAAACAAATCAAGAATGCAAGTTCCTATTTTAAACTATTACAAACCTATAGGTAGAGCACACAGAAGAGAAATTTAATAAAGAATAACTTCAAAATAAACATAAAATGATACCATAATCTCCATTGTGGTTTGATTTTCTCCTTGAATGATTGTAATGTTAGTGATCCTTTCTTGAAAATAACCAATATGATAACAAATACTTAGTATGAATAATAATGGATGAGAATGAGGGATAAATTTCTTGAATTTATAGATTTTGAAAATGGGAAATGGATGGCGAAGATTTTATTATGTGATCAAGGGTGGAGAATGGTTGAGAGTAATTCCCTAGAATCTAGGATAATATGGATGGTGGAGATGAAGGTATTTAGAATGTGAATGGCTAGGATTAGCTTACCAAATCTAGTAAGTAGTTGTGAGGATGAGGGAAATTAGGGACATGTGCACCTAAGAAGGCTATAACTCTGGGATGTGCTGAGAGAATAAGGGGACCATAAGGACAAGTTTTCTTAGGTGCCTAATATTCTTGGAATTTGTTGAGAGAATAAAGGGAGCACAAGGACAAGTATTCTTAGTTCCCCATTATTCTTGGAAAGAGGTGAAGGATATAGGATTTATTAAGTAATAATATTAATTAATTAATTTAGACATATGGGTGGGGTGGATAATAGGTGGAAATAAGTATTTATTTATTTATTTTTAAGGATATGGAAAATATGATAAATTAAATAATATGAATATTTAATTTAAGTGATGGACTTTAGGTGAAAGGGATATGTCCTAGATTAATTAGGACTAGGTGATGAGACGTAGGCCTAGGTGATGAAATTAGTCGATTAGGGATTAGGTGATAGGTTTATTATGATGAATAGACCTAGGGAATATTTTAGGTGTCTACACATGTGTTGACTCAACCCAACACACACTAAGCCTACAAACTAACCCTAATCTAACAACTTGTAGGGGAAAAGGGAGAGAGAAATGCAACAAATGAAAGCGTAATGCACCAAGATTTAGATGAGTTCCTCCCTCTACTCACAACATCACAAGGAATCAATGTAAGGTTTCTAGAAAGACTCATACAAGCCTCTATTTCACAACTCCTAGAGAATGTATGAAGGTCAAGGTTAAACAGGCACTAAGAGGGAAGGAAATATCAATAGCTAACTTATAAAATATATAGTACACAACATACATATACAAAAATCATAGGAACATTCATTCCATTAGAGAGGATTTAAGAATTTTACATAATATGATAGAAGTTAGAAGAGGTGAAATGCGTTTTTCATTGATTCAAAGATATAAAGCTAGTTACAATTACATAAATTGAATAAGTTACAAGTCTCTAGTTTGAGTTGAGAAGGAACTACTTTATAAATGAGGTTCAAACAAACTATATCCTTGAAGGAAGGCATGCAAGATGTCAGAAAGTTGTAGGGAACCATATCTGTAAACTCCACCAATGATTTGTTGACAAATATCCTTAGTAAATCATATTTGAATGACCTAGAGGTGCAAAAGAATGATCTCTAGACCCCTTGTCATGATTGAGAATTAATGATTTGTAGATTTAAGTGCAATAAATAGAGAAAACACTCAAGAAATCTATTGGAAATTATGACTTGGGAATGGAGCTCTGACAAAAGGATGTTTGTGACATTGGATAAGGTATGGGAACCATACATTCACTGTTGGTTTCATGTCAAAATATATTAAAATCCCTTTTGGAGCTTCTTTGGATTGGAACCTAGTAGTTTTAGGTGTTAATGACGTTACAAAGTGGTAGGCAAGTGAAAAAAATTCTTCTTAAGCGAGATTGTAGCTATCAATAGAGTATCAAGTTGTCACTTATCTGTATGCTCATTGAGCTTAGGTAAAGACCATTAAATCCTTCAACGCCCCAATAAAAGCCTTGGTAATTCACATTGGTCAAGTTGTTAAGATCTTTTTGAATTGTATGCCAATGAGAAGGAGGAAGAGACACTCCAAAAGTCTAAGGGGAAATGATGGTAGGTGATGAGGCAGACCTTCGAGGAATTGAGGATGAAAGAGAAGGTTGGTGGAAAGGAAATTCTAAAACGTTTGAAGGACTTAGAACAATTTGAAAAGGATTGGGGATATGTCGAGGATTGGGGATCTGAGATATTGCTTGATGGGTTCTAAAAGTGGTAGAAGGGAATGAGAAACACTAAACTTTGATAAGGGGAATAGGTATAAGGAATAGAGATGTCAAAATTTCAATGTTGGACATGTTAGAGGGACAAGTCTAATGGGGCATGGAGGGAAGGTAGGATGTGAAATTCCAAAGGTTTGAAACACTTAGAAAAATTTTAAAGAGGACTTTGGTAGAGTTTTGGACCATCAAGGAAGCATGGAAATAAATATTAGTTAAGGATATGGCTTAAGGTCTATCATTTCCCTATTTCCCCAATGCCCCAAATCCCTAATGCTAATTCCATCATCTTTTTCTCCATCCCTTTCCTCTTATGACATTAATATGATATCATTGAGGTGGCAAAATCATCATGACTTCATCAAATGAAAGGGATGGAGAAAAATATGATGACATCATTGTGACATCAACATTGGGGATTCAGGGTGTTGGAGAAATGGTAGAATCACTAAAAAGTGACATAAATGTTTTAAATTTTGAAATAATATAAACTAATAAAATATTTAATTATTAGTGTATTTTATGTTTGTATTTAAAAAATAATAATTTGAATATATTTTTTATGAAATTGATATTGTAATTTAGTTGTTGATAAAATGTTGAAAAGTGAAGGTAAATGGGATGTCAGACTTTATATAGTAAATTTAATTTTTTTCCTTCAATTTTTTTTGTGCATTTATAAGTTAAAATTTTGCATTCATTAATTTTTTCTCAATTTTGATAAATACATTTTTTAAAATAAATTTTAAAATCATGTGTATTGAAAACACAATTGTTTCCATGGGACATCACCTTTTGTCTTAACTATTCATCCAAAAATAGAAAAAAATATGCCATGTTGACATAGATTTTTTTATCTAGTGCACCATATTGTTTTCAAATTTTTTAATAAAATTTAGTATTTTTATTGACAAGATAATCAACTTTATGTTTTGACATTGATAACTTACTTTTAGTAAAAATAAAAGATAAATTATAAAAAATAATTAAAATATTAAAATATATATATTTGAAAACTAGACTTACAAATCTATAAAAAAATATTTTTATATATTTTTAAAATATTGTTTATATGAGTAGTAGTTATTGAAATATCAAGTTTTTTGAATAATTTTATTTATTGGTAAGTTGGTCTCAAAGTGGTGCTACATATGCATTTGGTGAACACTTTTGTTTGGAAAAGTTATGTCCATATATAAATTAGCTACAATGAATCTAGTTAGATCATATGTTTGACCAAAATTGGTTTTTAGTTAGAAATGTTTAAATTCACTTATGCTATAAGTTGGCTGAAAGTGTGGCACAACTTTGTACTTTTACCCTAGAGTAATAAAAGATTCTTTTGGGAAACATGCAAATAGTTTATGACTTAATATTTTTGAAATATAAGGTTTGATCTTTCTAGGATTCTAGTTTTGGGATAAAGGGTTTAGTTGTAGGATTTCAAGTTTTGAATATTTTTAGTTAGGAGTTTAAAGTTTGTTAATTTTAATAGGGTATGTAGGGGTTGGAGTTTCTAAGGTAACTTGGGCTTGGGATAGTGGATTATTGTTTAGATTTGAGAATGTAAGGTTTAATGTCTATGATTTTTTTTTATTTATGATTTAGTGAATGATAGGGGAAATATGGTGAATAATGATGATTAGGGTTTGTTGTATAGAGTGATTTACTTATGGTTGATTTGTAGGGTTTATGATGTAAAAATTATATAATTATTTTATGTTCTCTCTTTATCTCCATTGGAAATGATAAGGAATGAATTTTCTAGTGTTTGGGGTTTAGAGTTTGCTTGGTTTTTAAAGAATTTTAATTTTAGGTTTTAAGATGTATGTAGGGTTTCTAGTGTTGGTATTGTTTATAAGGTTTAGGGTTCAATTTTTTGAATTTGGGAAGAATATAAGAAATTAAATGTTTAAATGGTTCATGTTTACGGTTTAGGATGTCAATTGTAAGGTTTCCAAAAGATTTAAAGTTTTTAAGATTTGAGTTTCAAAAGTATTAGGTTTACAATGTAGGATAAAAGATTTAGGGTTTATAATATATGGTATACGACAAATTCGACAATTCATCAAAAGAAAATTCACCATCATCAATTCATCGTTATGGGAAATTCACCGATGGAAAATTCACTGCCAGCAATTCACCACCGTAGAAAATGAACCACATTAATATTTTTAATAAAATCAAATTTTAAATTTTTTGAAATATATATTAAAAAATATTAATGCGGTTAATTTTTTAATTTTTTACCGCATGAATTGTTGGACGGTGAATTTTCCATGGCGGTGAATTTCTAGCCGTGAATTTTCCTTCAGTGAATTGCTAGCAATGAATTTTCCGAGAGCCATAATATATATGGTTTATGGTTTTAAAAGGTATTGGATTTATGGTTTTAACATAAGGTTTAGGATAAATAGCCAAATTATGGATTAAATTTTAGGATTTACAAGTCTAGGTTTATTGAAGAGGGTTTAGGATTTATCCTAATTCACTTTTTTAAAGGATTTAAAGGTAGTAGGGTTTGGGGTAATTTGTATAAATTGGTTTTAAATTTTGTACTTGAATTATATGTTCTCTCTTTATTTTTATTGGGAATGATAACAAATATTTAAAAAAATGTTTTTTTTTTTAGTTTGGAGTTTAATATTTTAGGAGAATTTAGGTTTTAGATTTTAAAATATGTATAATATAATATTTATGACATAAATATCACAATATATAGGGAATATGGTTTTAAAAATTTAGGGTAAATAATTTGATTATGATTTAATTTTTAAGATTTTCCTAGTTTTTAAAGGAGGGTTTTGGTTTTACCATTTACTTAATTAAAAAGTTGTTAGGGATTTCTTTAAGATTCAAGGTTTAGGGAAAAGTTAAATATCTTAACTTATGGTTTAGAATTTAGGGCTTAATTTTTGGAATTTGGGCTTTAGGGCATCTAACATTTACACAAGTAAAGAAATAACTTCTCTATAGTTTAGGTTTTAAAGGGTACTACACATGATATTATATTTTATTGCAATATGTACAAATTTGAGTTATATGTGAGTTGACATGTGTGGGTGATTTTACTTAATTTATGATTGGGAATAAAAGGTATAAATATTTGTAGGGTTATTTTGAAAAGATAAAATTCTAGATGATGTGAAGAGTTAGATAATCACATAATGGACTAACTACTCTTCCATTGCTTCTAATATGGACACCATATAAATAGTGGGTGGAGATATTTATATAGTTAGTACTATTTTTTCTCATCCAAGATATTTTTTTAGATATAATTTAGAGTGAGTTTTTGAAACATTCAAATAAGAATTTTCAGGGTTTGAGAATTTTAGACCCTCTTTACTATGTATAAATAAAATACATGAAATTTTTTGTTGTTAGAATCATGTTAAATATCATTTTCATATTTGAATGTAAAAGTAAGTAATAAAAATACTTAAGTCAAATCTAGTCAGTCTTACAAGTACAATTTGATTTGTGATGTTACTTCTATGTGAAAATTTGGAAGGTTCAAATGAATTTAATGTGGATTTTATTCAAAACATATGTATAAATTATGGAAATTTGAAGAGAATCCTACTAATTGAAGATAATGTATAAAATATGGAGATTTGAAGAAAATCCTACTAATTGAAGATAATGATGGTTCAATGAAAGTTGTTTGATAAATATTTAAATTTAATAAATATACATCTAAAATAGGAATGCAATTGAAAAAAATATCTTAATGAAATTTAATTATTTTGTAATGAGTTAATGACCAAATTGTATAGTCTTCTATACTCATATATCCAACATTGTCAGACTAAACAATCAATAAGTCAAAAAAATTGTTTCTCACATGGTTATATTCTCTATATGGTGGACTTTGGTGAGAACTATATTTTGGTACTCAAAACCGATATTCAAAGTCAATATTACCACCCAAAGCAAGTATCAATCTTTGTGCATGTTTGTTAAAGACATGTAAATCTTGATGTGGATGGAGTACAAAGTACTACACATGAATGGGTCATCATGAGGGAGATCTATTTCTACATAAGTGATGGTATTG
The DNA here is from genome assembly GCA_007115665.2 of Sequoiadendron giganteum. Taxonomy (NCBI): domain Eukaryota; kingdom Viridiplantae; phylum Streptophyta; class Pinopsida; order Cupressales; family Cupressaceae; genus Sequoiadendron; species Sequoiadendron giganteum. The sequence continues at coordinate 403,410,797 of CM021109.1, forward strand.
ATCATGATAAGAGGTATATAGCTAATTATTTTACAATTTTTTAAAGATATGAAACAATATATATAAACACTTCAAAACATTGGATTTGGTATTGATCATGATAAGAGGTATATAGCTTATTATTTTACAAATTTTTCAAAGATATGAAACAATATATAAACACTTCAAAACTTTGGATTTGGTTAGTGTTGATGTTGAATTTGACTCTTGAACCTTATAACTTAATTTTGAACAAATCACATATGGTATATTTTGATGGTTGGATAAAATTATAATATTGGGTAAGCCATAGAAATTAATATTTTTCAACATTCATACATTCTATCAATTATATCAAATAAATTGTCAAAATTTAAAGATAATCTAACCTAGTGATTTGTGTAATTTTCTTTATAGATTTAATCTATATATTTTTTATATTAAAAAATATATTTTTATCATTTTTGTTAGTTTTCATCAACTTTTTTATTATTTGATTATAAATGATATTTTATCGTAACATATAATTTTTATTACAAATAATATTTTAAAATTTCTTGGAATTGGATTATTACCTTCAATATCTACTTTATAATTATGGATAGGTACTATTTTTTTTTACAACTTTGTTATATATTTGAATATTTTGTATCTTTTTGTTAATTAATATTATTATGGCTACTTCACCCTTTATCCAAAGAAAAAACTTCAATATCTATTGTGGGGATATTTATTGGTAAATTTTTATTGAATATTTTATTTAACATTAATTGTTTATTGGTACTAGTAGAAATTTAGACCTACATTTTACTACAATGCATTTCTCTTTTTATATTTACTTATATTGTTTTTTGTTGAAACACAGACATCAATGTGAAGTGTAGAAATTTAAAAAGAAAATTTGATCCAATTTTCTATTATTAAAATGTTTCAAATAGATTTTTTTTCTTATAATGAACCTAACTTTCTTATAAAATAAATAAAAAATATAATTCTAAAAAGAAATATATATTATATTTTTTAGAAATCTAATTTTAAAGGTTACATACATATAAAATCTTATCTCTGAATGCTTGCATTTGACCTCAGTGCAAATGACACAAAATTGACTATTTTGATAAATAAAATTGTAACATGTGGTTGAGAGAAGAAAATGTTGTCACAGAGGTGTCACATAGGTAGGTTCAATCAAAGCTTCTAATCAAATATTTGATCAAACCTTCTTCAATTGAACCCACCTCAAATTGAAAGTACTTCAATCAAATCCATGATTAAATTATACAAAAACACAAGTTCGCCTTATTTTTATTGCACCAAATTTCTAATTGTATTCTAAACCAAAGCAATAGGAAACAAAAGGATTAGAAGAAATAAAAATCAATTATTATTTATTATTGAAAAGGAAATTGAATTAAATATACAAATAAGTGTGAGATATTATCTAGTACAAAATGTGTGTCTCTATTTTTTATTTAATAGTGTTGGAACTTGGATTTGAAGGCCTCAAAATTGCAAGAATGGGTTTATATTGATTATTTCCACTTTATTCCTTTGAACTACTATGGCTCATTATTTATATTCGATCAAAGTGATCTCCTATGATTCCTCATGATATGTTATTTACCTATGTTGTGTCATTTTCCTCTTGTACTTAGTTTGCACTCAAATGTGAAAATTTATCTAAGTATATTTTCTTAGTGTTCAAGGTTGACAAGTTCTTTGTGTCACATGCATAGTTTGCGAATTCTCAAACTATACAACAATGCAAAAAAATGTTAAGTGTAAACAATTGAAGTAAAAAAATTAAGAAGTTTCAAAGTTTCTTCTTGTCACAAAATTTGCAAGTTCTCAAATTTTGTAAAATTACAATGAGGTTCAAGATGTCATAAAATGTGTGAGAAATTGAACAAGGGAAAAGAAAGAATGAAGAAGGTGATAAAGTTATCAATGTCACAAAGTTCACAATTTCATGAACCTTATGATAGTGTGACAAAGGAATATGGATTTTAAGAATGAATAAAAAGATAAGGAAACTTACAAAGTCCTTCATGTCATAAGTTCACAAGTTCATAAAATTTATGAAAGTGTGATAAGATTCATCACATGCTTGAAGTTGTGACAAAGAAGATAGGAAAGGGGGACTTTATAAGGAAAAGCAAGAAGAAAAGTGGTTAATTTTTGAATGTTTCATAGTTCCCAAGTTCATGAACCCTGTATAAGTGTGACATGGTTTGCATAGAGACCAAACTGCTAGCAAAAAAAAAAAGGGGCAAACATAGTGGAGTATCATAATGTAGGGAAGGGCACCAAAATTCTAAACATCAAAACTACCCCTATATGTTACAAAAATCCTTCTAGGCACCATGAATGTGTTAAAATCCCCCTCATATACCAAAAATTCATTTTATGTCAAGGCCTTAATAGAAATAAACAAAGAATATCTACATAAGATAGTTGCAATCCTCGAAGGAACATTTCCCAAACTATGCAAGTACTTTGAAGGATGTTTGGAGCATAATTTTAGGAAGAAATTAGGAAACAAGACCCTTGAGAGGCATTGGAATTTGTTCTAATGTACCCATAAAAAAATTAGATAATTAAGATTGGTATGCTCTTTCCCTAGAGGTATTAAGGATGAATGAGTCTTCATTTCAAGGGATGAAAAATAGAGAAAAGGAGTAGTGAACAAACTAAAAATAAAAGAATATCATGGGAGACATTATATTTTCAATTTCTAGTTTTGAGTATTGTATTTTCTTAATTATACTAATGTGGGTTTGTTCAAATTTTATAATAAAATCTTCATAACCTGAAGAATGAGTGTAACTAGTAGATCCAACATTATTTGAGTGTCTCTAAAAGTGTTATTTGTATTTTATTGATGGGTACTTGATTAGTTGGTTATCTAGAAGGCCATAAAACTATTCCAAATATTTTGTAATGTATGTTTTCAAGATAAATAAAGGAATAAATAGTGTTACTTCTAGATCAAAATAAGTAGAATCTTATAAAGTTTGGTAATTTCATATATTCATTCATTCACATGAGTAGAACCTAGTTTATGTATGTATTTGGATTAATATAGTTTTTGGGTATATTGTAAGACCCCTCCGTGTTGCTCTTTTGATGTGATGGTATTCTATTCTGATGTATCATTGTGACATGCTTTAGATTAGCATTGTGAATATTTGAATTAATGATGTTTTATGTTTGGATAATATTATTGATGTTAGATTCGTCAATTGGTAATATTGTATTGGTGAAGGGAACGGGATTGCATCACTCGCTTGCGAGTGCCCTGCGATTTCGTGATTCCCTCTTCACGATGTGTTTTATATGATGCAAATATACATGTGCGATATACTTTTGTTCGAAGGTTAATAGGTACAGGACATTGACTCCACCTGATTTCACAAGGTTGAGCGTGTCCATTGCCAACGACATTTGATTGGGAGATAGTAGCTAGGTTTCTGTGTCAAGTCATCACCCTAGTCTTGAGTGTGTTGTTGGTTGTAGTCTAGTTCAGTTGTTTTAATACTGTTTAATCTGCCTAGATTTTATTTAATTGGAAGTTAGAAAAGGTAAATGAATGGCTTAAGTAGTTAAGTTTTTTGATTAAATTAATCTATTTATAATATGAAAAATGTTATTTTATTTATTGATTAGTTTAATTTAATTAATAAAATAATTTAATTTCGGATTAGATTTATTTTATGGATTAATTAAATTAATTGTGTGGAGTTAAATTTAGTTATTCATTTTGAAATTAATGGATATTTTGTTTGAAATTGGAAAATTAGAAAAATGTTTTAAGTTGCATTTTTTGAAAATTTAAATGCAAAATTTGAAAATAAAGATATTTAGAGATATTTTTCTGTTTTGTTTGTGAAAATTTATTATGGTGGTTGAATGAGATATTTTTGTTTTTTTTTATTATTATGGATTTTTCATGAGTTTTTGGGGGAGAATGAAAAATGGGGAAAAAAGGAGGAATGAAGAACATGATTTTGTTTTTTGGGGATTTCTAAAAAGAGCTAAAATCAGAAGAAGAACCTGTGCATCATTGGATTTCTTCTCAAGCTTCTGGAAACCAGGTTCATTTGTTTAGTTTATTTGATTTTGAAGAAAAACTTAAAGTTTGTTAAGCTGTTTGCAAAACCCATGTTGAATCTTTATCAAATTTTAATCTCTATTTCATTTGGTTGTTCTTCAAATAAAAATTGTAAATCTGATTGTAAATGATCATTTCTAGAAAATAATTGCTCAACTGGTTTAATAATTTTGTTAAATTTGCATATATATATATTGAAAGTATATATATGTATATACATACATATAAATTTATATCTATTTATGTATTTGTTTCTTTTATTTTGAAATAAAAGAAAACCCTATTGGAACCTAGTTTGGATTTTGAAATCCGCAGGCAAGGGTTAAAAAAAAAAAAACAATTAAACCTAAAATCAGAATTTTGGAAGGGTTTGTGGGGGCTGGGGGATCGACCCACAGTCGCCATGGGAGGTGCTATGGGGAGCCGCGCTTAGCGCGCCCCACGTGACCCCCCCTTCCCATGCCAACACCACCATCGCAGCCCCGCCAGGGGATGGCTGTGTATAAACACAGCCGCCGCCCCCTTTGGGGGTGTCGATTGTGTTTACACACAATCGCCCCCATTTATGGGGGTCGGTTGTGTGTAAACATAGCTGGCCAACCCATATGGGTGGCGCGCGACCCAAAACAGCCGCCCACCCTCAAAGAAAAATGTGGCACGAAAATCAAAATGTGTTTTTCACTTTTTTTTCAATTTCAGTTTTCTTATAATGTAAAATTAAAATATATTTTAATATTCTTAATATTATATTTTTATAATATTAAAATATTAATATATATAAGATAATAATATATATATATTAGTATTTAATATTATATTCATATAATATTAAAATATTAATATATATATAGATATATCAAAATATTGAGTTGATTTAAATATAATTGAGAAAATTATAAATCAATGTACAATAGTCGAATTAATGGATTGAGTTAAAATAATATATTTGGAAAGAAAAATTTTTGTTTTTAAAATAGTAGATGAATTAATGGATTTAAAATGATATAGTTTGGAAAAGAATAAATTGTTTTAACATAATTTGTTAATAAACGAATTATTAGATTTTAAAATATTATGTTTTGTTAGAGAAGATATTTGATGTTAAATAATAGGGTTCAAAGGGCCAAGTATTTGATTTTAAAGTCATATGTGTTAGTTGTGGAATTAACTGATTTTAAAATGATTTACTTTGAAGGGAATAAATAGATATTGTGAAAGTAGTAGGTTTGAAACGAAGAAGTAAATGGTTATTTTGTTTGCAAGCAGTTAAGGATTAAATATTGGGTTTAAATTTTAGCATGTATCTGAAAGAGATAATATTAAATTAGTATAATTAAGATAATGAACTATTGAATTTTATAAAGGCAGTGGATATATGATGTTTTTTTAAAAGTAATCATAGATTTCAATTAGTTATTAAAGTTAGTATTTCCCTTCTCTACAATTAATGAGGCAGTTATTATCCTTGATGTGAAATGAATTTTAAAAGGGAAATGGATTTAGTATATCCAAACTAAGTTATTTCCTTGCAATTGCTTTCGTGATGATTTTCCTCTATGTCGTGTTTGGGAAATGGGTTAATTGTGTCCTTAATATGTAAGTCTTCCAGAGGTTGGGGGTTGTCACTTTGTGAGGTCAACCGTTTGATAATGCCCTTGGTTAGTGCTTGAGGTTTTGTCAGCGTTTTACTCAGTTTCCACGAATGGGGATGTTTTGTGCCTCCTGTGAAAGGAGTGGAATATGTGATTGGTGGCTCCTTGTAAGGAGTGGCGTTGTTATCATTGTTTCCTCCTAGAGTCGGAGTGAATTCTTTTTATGTTTCCTCCTTGAGTTGGAGTGGTCGTGATGTCTTGTTGTACACAATTGGGTTTCCGTTGTGATCGGTTATTTCTGGTTTGTTGTCAAGTAGAAGAATGACTTCCGTTAGGGACATAACCGTGAGAGGTAAACTGAGTAACCTTTGGAGGTAGTTTATTCGAGTGATAACCAAAGCAGTGTAATCCATGTCAATGATGTTATGGTGTACTTGTAGTTGGTACTTGATTTTATGTGTATAGTTCTTTTAACATACTCGTTTTGATTTATATCTGGAAGCAATGTGACCATGTTAGAGTTGTACTTGTGTGGTGCATGTGATCAGTTGTGTCAGTTTGATTCAATTATGATTCAGCCTGTGTCTAGAGGTAGTTGGTCTTTCCTAGGAATCCTTGTTACTATCTCCTAGCATGGGGGGTGGGCCTTTGGGTTCCACTTGGTTGGGTGGCGTGCACCTTACTCCGTTGGGCTTTCTTCTTGTTCGTGTTGATGAGGTTTCTAGTTGGAGAGCTCGTGGGATCCAGTTACTTTTTATGCTTATTTTCATTTCAGTTAATCTTGTAATTTATTACCTCTCTTTGTTATCGAGGTGGAAGTTGTAATATGTAATCATGCTTTTAGATTTACCTCATTCAGGGAATGAGAGTTGTAACCTTATAGTTAAATGAGATCTTATGGCATCTCTATTTTCTTTGATGAATTTATCTTGTATGGAATGTATGTGTTCTTAATTTCATAAGTAATTAAATTTTGTGGGTTCAATTCTTTTATGTTGTTGTTGTGGGTTAATAAGTAATCTCAGTCTTGTAACCTTAGAGGTTGTTGCAATGTGTAGTGAACTGGCATATTAATTATACTTAAAAAAAAAAAAAATTAGTTCATTTGAGTAGTTAATTGCAACTTCCTCTAGGGTTGCATGGCGAGGCGTTACATATATATTCATTAAGGTATCCCATTCGGTTACAAATTTTATATGTTTTGTATAAACCCTATATTATGTTCCCAATTAGATATAGGCATAATTCTATCACTTCTTTTCATTCCATCACCCCAAGACATTTAAAACAAGTTACATAGTACTATCATTTTTATTTGTGTTATTTTATTCTTCCATGTCTATAAGTGTATAACAATAATATGGGTTGATATATCTATATTTTATAAACTATACCTAATAAAAAAATCTGCTTCATAAAGGTGCATAGCCTTGTAAGTTCAAACCAATACATAGGTACATTGTGACAACAAAATAGGGGTACATTGTGCAATGAGTATGGTTTGTAGCAAGATAATTATTTAAAATTTATAGTTTCATATATCTTGGCACCTTAGGGAAACCCCATTGGTCTTAAAACTAAAAGTGAAGGAGGTCTTATCCACCTCAATAATTGGTTTTGAATCACCTAACTTGAATATAGGTTTTGTGGTATTCTTCCCAAGTTTAACACCCTTGGTGCTTGGGAGATTATCCAACCTTATGAATTTTGAACTTACAAATCATATCACTAACATATAGTTTGATTATTTTATGTAATTTTATTATTGTATTAAAAATATGTATAAATTATCCTTTTTTAATGTTAGGGACAGTGCAATATTTATCCTATCTTTTTTGTTGTGAGTTTGCTACAAGGTCACAACTTTGTTGTTGTTTTTCACTTAGACTAACCATTGAACACTTTGAGACTCTTGTTCTTTGACCCATGTCTATACAAGGGTTTGAGCCCTTTCAAAAATCTACCTTTACCAATAATAAAAAAATATACATATAAAATAAAAGAAAATTAACTAATTGAACAAGATTTAAAAATAAATATACAAAATTTATATAATTTTTTATTTAAATGTAAATTAGATGAAATTATGAATTAAATTGTGGAAATATATTTTATATATGTATTTTTAATTATTGTTCAATAAGTTAATTTTTTTATATGTACTTTTTAAATATATTGTAACTAGTATGTGCTCAATGATATATGGTTTTGTTTCTTAATCACCCTCTCATCTTAAGCCTTTCTATAGTGCACCAAACATAACATTTGAACAGATTAATCTTTCATATGCTAGCAATTGATTCTCTAGATGCATAGTTGAGGGCTATAGAGGTCAGAGTAATATGAATACTAGTTTTTTGCGATTATGTTTTCCTCACATTATTTTCTCTCTTCTTCTAGACCTTTACCTTAGGGATTTATCACCTAGCCTCTTTCTTCTATAAAAAATTATGAATTTTTACTAAGTTAGATTCCCCATAGAGGGTCTAGTAAAGTTAGGGAGGCTTATGCTCCAACTACTTGGCTTTAGATAGACTCGAGACCTTTCAATAATATGACTATAAATGTCACTCTACTCTATTAGGTGCTTTGTCTTATAGAATAGGAATATTGATGTAGGAGCATCCAGGGGTGTTGAGCAATCATGCATCCTCAAAAAAAAATTATTTTAATTTTTCTTTTTATGTGTGGTTTCTTGTTGAAGGCAGCCTTTCAACACCTAATTTAGGGACACTCTGGGCATAAAAAAGTTATTTATTAATTTGGTTGGGTAGTTTAATGCTTAAATATTATATTTGGGCAAGAACTGGAGCCAAATGTTTGTGACCAATAAAATCTATAGTTTGGTAGTGTTGTTAGCTGCACATTTAATGTGTAATGCCCCACCATAGAACCCTAAAGGACAACACGCTACAACACTTAAATAATAGAACAATTTATTTTTTAGTGCAATGTACTAAGATTGCAGAATATAAGTTAATATGTAATCTACACTAAGTCCTCTAAGGTTCCATGACTACACACTATTAGAATCTCATTAACCAAACTAACAAGAATTAATCCATTAATATGACTTGTTTGACAATATGAATTTCATTTAATCCATCACATTTAAATGATCAACCAATATGAATTAACCATAACATGTCATCAATAGATACCATTCAAAATCAATTTCATTAACTACCATAAATAAGATACATCATTAATATTACTAATTACAAGAGAAAGTTCAACAATGAAGTACAACATTACATCATTACATCAATGCTTCCTAAGATAAATTAGGAAGATTATACATCAGAGTTACAATACATGATACAACTGATTTCAAATCAATACAAGTACATAAAAGATATTCCACTTGAATTGGGACAAGTGCAGAAGTCCACATCCCCATGAACAATCACCACAAAAATAGTCAACAACAACGAAACCCAATGGATTAATAGGCACATTCCTCGCAACCATGTGGAACCCAAAGTTCCACCCCCCGTGCTAGGAGATAGCAATAAGGTCCCACACAAGCAAATAGACAAAGATACCACAACGGATATAACAAGGATAAACAAGACTCCAATCTAACATTGTACAACATTAACATCACATGGGAACATACATTGCTTCAAGAGGACATCACACACCAAGGTGAGAGAAAAAATAATGGAATACAAGTCTGCAAAGGGAATAGTGTCATCACATGGCCTTGCATTGGGTTACCCTGGCAGTCTCTCACTAGACGCTGACCACTATCTATGGTTACCCTGGTAGCCTCTCACTAGGCATTGGCCCCATAAGGTGACACATGCGGAACCAATCTTCCTTTCATGGGGACAAGGAAGTTAGTCTTTCCAACTAGGACTTCTCAACCCATCCTTAGCCTAAACGAGCACTACAGGCTTGGGCGAGGCATTCACTTATCTTGATTAATGTTTAAACTACCCATCCCCCTAATTCATTTTAAGTTATCACTGAGTTAAGAAACTCCCACATGGGTTACCCTAGCACCACTTTGTGCGCCAACCCCCATTAAGAGCCACTCCCCCTACTAGCAACTAGAAGACCCAAACATATCCAACAGGGTAAAGCCAACTTACACAAATCATGAAACCTCATGAACATACACAAAAAGGTGAGGCATAAACCATCTTGCACACAAATCTAAATCATAGTGGTCAATAAATTGTGCAAGGCTAACGATCCTCGTGAACTCATTCAATACATAAACATCCACCTCAAAAGAATACTCATAGAATCCATCAAGTAGAAAATTCCCCCTAGCCTCTGGAAGTCTAACTAACCATTTACATAATTAATCTCACAAGGAAAAATAACCATGATTACCCAATTTCATATAAACAAAACATACTTCACATAACAACCAATCCACTAACATGATCAAAAGACAAATGCCAAGTTTACAACTAGTTTCCAGATATTCATCTTAAACCAAAGATAATCTATTTCCATATAACTAATTAATCTTTCATTTATTTTAAATACAAATACATCCATCCTTCTATACCTTATATTTTCCTTGTTTCATTTATCTAAATACAAATACATAGAAGCAGCAATATTCTTTTGCAAGAAAACACAATACACATATGTGTATACATACACACACACACACACACACACACACACATTTATATATATATATATATATATTAAATAGAATAGTATTACCCAAATAATAAATTAAAATACAACAATGTATATATAAACATCTATATATATATCAACATTAAAAGTACATGAACAAAATTCGATCACTATAATGTTGAAATACAACAAACTGGTATGAAGTGCATGCATTCTAATATGCATTAACATATATGTGGCATCGAACAACAAAGTTATCTATATACAACGATTTACTTTGAGTTTAAAGATAACAAGGCACCCTACAAGACAAGACATACAAGTATACAATTTTGTATTAAGACGAATCTAATGCTCACTGTAATTTCAATGATACCAACAATGACCTATGAAGGAAAATAGGGCATCAATTGTCTTTAAAATCGCATACCCCAGATTAAAATGAGAGTCACTATATTTATGAAATTTATTCCATCAATCATAAAGGCAACAAAGATGAATATAAGTCGTATCGCTTTGCATGGGGAAGCTGAGTTTTCTAACATTAAATTCACCGCCCAACAATTTCATCTTATGAATTCCAATAGTTTCAATCGCCACATGCCAATGAATAGAGCTACAAGGAATGGCTTCATATCACTGAAGGATGCAAAATAAACACATCTAATCAATGGATTCTACAGGGAAAATACGGGGTGTGGACGCTACGCAAGAGATATACACCATGCATTCTACGCTTCAAAGATTAAGGCCATGCAATATGCAGCATATAAACATTCTATTAACAACAAAAATTAGGCATACAATAAAACAATAACACATAAATAAGGGTATATCCACGAAAAATGCAGGGCATAACATAAGTTAATTCCAAACATGGAAATTAAGCATCGACTAAGAAACAGGCGAATGGAGTGGGGTCAATAAGCTCCAAACTTGGATGCAAGGCATTGGAAGAAAGGCCGCATTGAAATAAACCACACACCAATGATTCAATAATGACAATACCAAACAGTAAAAACAAAGACATCCTCTAATAACAAAGTTTGCATGAATAGGTGTGACACTACCTAAGTGACTCTATTAATACAAAAGAAAGTAATATTAATATCTTAGCTATAGAGGTGTTTCTACAGTAAGAAGAGAAAATTCCAAAATGATGACTCAGGGAATAAAAGAGCACACTTGGTAGAATTTGTAGAACATGCACAATTCGATTTTCAAGAAGAGCTTTAAAAAAAATACAAAGAACATAAATTTTCTTTTTTCAAATAGAATTGAATTTAAGAGAACGGGAAACCATGGGAACCTTGAATAACTCAACGGAATAATTTGAAGATTGATGTTGAGCTCTCCACCCTAGCTTGCAGCTTCAACACTCTTCAAACCCTTAGCAAAACACTACAAGACCCAATTCCCAAACCCCCAAAAATCAAGAAGGAAAGCTTTCAAGAACACAAAAATTATTCTTGGGAAGAAAACAAGATTATTTTCCAGTTATAGTTGAAAACCCCCCCTTTCTTTATGCCAATTAACCAATTTATTTACCATTTCCCCAAATCTTCATTGCTACATGCTCTTCTTTAAATTAATTATTTTATTTTATTTCCCACTACCATCAACGACCTCATAATTATTATTATTTTATAATTTAACTATACCTTATTATTTGCTCATAATAAATCAACAATTAAAATCCTTAATTTATTAATTTAATCTTTCATTTTGATTTCATTTGCACAATACAATAATAATATATATTTATTTTAATATTTCTTTATTAACTCATACTTTTAATTCATTTAAACCAAATAAAGGCATTAATAATATTTTATTTATCAAAACCACAAATGTATTAAAATATTTATTAAATAATCAAAATACCTTTTAACTAAAATAATATTTTATTTTAATATAATAATCAATCAAAACACTAATCAACCATATAACTCAAATAAACAGAATACCAAACATTACCTGACCTCACAATGACATGGAAGGCAAGACCTTGATAATAGAGATGGACCAAATCACAAACGAGCAACACTACCAGGGTGACAATGGATTCTCATGTAACGCCCCGCCACGCAACCCTAGAGGAAGTTGTAATTAACTACTCAAACGAACTAATTTTTTATTTTTATTTTTTGTTTAAGTACAATTAATATGCAAGTTCACTACACATTGCAACAACCTCTAAGGTTACGAGACTGAGGTTACTTAATAACCCACGAACAACATTAAAGAAATGAAACCACAACATTTAATTACCTAAGAAATTAATAACACATACATTCCATACAAGATAAATTCATCAAAGAATAAGAGATACCATAAGATCCCAAAGTACAATAATCTACTAAGGAGATTACATCTCTCATTCCCCGAATGAGGTAAATCTAAAAGCATGATTACATGTTACAACTTCCACCTCAATTACAAAGAGGGGTAATAAATTACAAGATTAACTGAAATGAATAAAGCATAAAAAGTAACTGGATCCCACAAGCTCTCCAACTGGAAATCTCGTCAACACGAACAAGAAGAAATCCCAACGGAGTAAGGTGCACGCCACCCAACCAAGTGGAACCCAAAGGTCCACCCCCCGTGCTAGGAGATAGTAACAAGGATTTCTATACAAGACCAACTACCTCTAGACACTGGTTGAATCAAACTGGTACAACAAAGCACACGAACCATACAAGTACAACTCTAACATGGATACATTGCTTCCAGAAATAACAAAACAAGTATGTTAAGAAAACCATACACATAACAATCAAGTACCAACTACAAGTACACCATAACATTACTTACATGGATTACATTGCTTTAGTTATCAGTCGATTAAACTACCTCTGAAGGTTACCTAATTTAACTCTCATGGCTCTGGCCCCTAATGGAACTCATTCTTCTACTTGACGACATACCAGACATAACCGATCACAACGGAAACCCAATTGCGTACAAACAAGGCATCACGACCACTCCAACTCTAGAAGGAAACATAAAAAGAACTCACTCCAACTCTAGGAGGTAACAAGATAACGTCACTCCTTACAAGGAGCCACAATCACATATTCCACTCCTTCCACATGAGGCACAAAACATTCCCATTCGTGATAACCGGGTTACTTAATGACAAGGCACCATGTACAACTCAAGGGAATTAACCAATGATTGACCTCACAAAATGACAACCCCCAACCTCTAGGGTCCTCTGGAAGACTTACAAATTAAAGACACTTAACCCATTTATTTAATTCCCTAATTTTATTTTATTTTATAATAATAAAATAAACATTTACTTCATCCATTCCAAATAGTTTAACAACCTGATACGACAACCCACATATTTAAAACCCTATCTGGAAGACTTAACACCCTTTCTAATTAATTTCCCCCAAAGCGATAACAGAAGGAATTACATTTAAACAAGCAATTTAATCATAATTAAATCTACTTCGGATTTCCTAAATCCACTTCTTAATTGTAAAATAGACATTTATTCCAACCATTTAGAAAATATCGTTTCGAAATAAATAACTGTTTCCTTTTTTCGACATATTCATTTTGAAAATAAATAACTCATTCATTAAACATATTCCTTAAAAAAAATCAAATATATCGATTTCTCAATTACCTTATTTTTAAAATAAAATCCACAACTTGATTAAAAACACTATAATTTAAATTCTTTAATTCCATTTAAATCGTGCCCTTAATTTAAATCATTATTTTATAACATTCAAAATTTTCTCGATTATATTTAAAATATGCCTTTATTAAAATCAACCATTAAATATATATATATTTTTAAACTATATTATAAAAATTTCCAACACCAAATATGATATTAATACATACCTAATTATACGTATATATTAATATATATTTAATATGTAATACACAGATATTTTAATATTTTAAATATATAATATTAAATATTATTTTTAAATATTTAAATATTATAAATCATAATATACAAAATATAAAATATACATTTTTATTAAAAGCCAAACGCCATTCCTTGAACCGCATGTTTTAAGGCACACGTTTTAGGGGAAATTGCGCGCGTTTTATTTTCTTGTGTTGGGCAGCGGCTGGCTTCACCCACAGCCGACCCCTATGCATGGGGTGGCGGTTGTGAGCACAGTCGAACCCTGTACTGGTGGTGTGGTTGTGTTAAGCACAACCGACCCACCAGTATGTGGGTGGCAGTGCTTTGGTGGCCACATGGGGGCGCGTTCTCCCCATAGCACCTCCCATGGGGGGGCAGCTGTGGGTTGAGCCCCCAGCTCCCCCAAATTCGGATTTTTTAAATTTTTTTTGTTTATTTTTTAATTTTTTTTATAAAAAAAAAATATTTTATAACATGAGACCTGCGGATTTTGAAATCCGCACACCTCTCCACAGGGGTATTTTAAAAAAAAAATGATTTTTAATAGAATAACCTTTTTCTTCAACAACAAAAGAAAAACATATATATAAAATGATATATTATATACACACGAATAAATTCATTGTCTTTACATCAGGTTTGCAAACTAATTGAGCAATTAATTTTCAAAAACATAAATTTGCAGCCAAGAACACAATCTTTCTTTGAATAGATTCATTTTCAAACAGCGATTTTCAAAGTTTGAGCATGGGTTTATTTTTCCACATATTGAGTTTTCAATCAATGGTTTTGCAAGCAACACAACCAAATACATGAATCTTTTCAAATTGAAACTAAATTAATCAATAGAAAACCCGATTCCGGAAGTTGAGAGGTTGACAAAAATGGTGCAAAGCCTTCTCCTCATATCCAAACTCCTTCCCAACAAGTCCACATACTTTAACACCATTCCAATCCAAGCCCACAAAACCAAAATCATGTTCTTCATTTCTCTTCCATTTTTCCAATTTTTTTCATCCTCTTCTAGATTCATGAAAAAACCAAATAATAAAGAAAATTCCAAAATATCTCATCACCCACCCTCATTAATTTTCAGAAACAAAAACAGAAAATATCTCCAATTTTTCAATTTTCACATTTAAAATTTCCAAAAATGAAATTAAAACCCTTTTTTCAATTTTCAAACTTAATTTCAATTCAAAATAACTATTAATTTCCAAAATGAATAACTTAATTCAAATCAACACAATTAATTTAATTAATCAATAAAATAAATCTAATCCAAGATTAAATTATTTTATTAATTAAATTAAATTAATCAATAAATTAAATGACATTTCTAACATTATAACCAGATTCATTTAATCAACCACTTAACTACATAGGCCATTTATTTAACCTTTTTAACTTGCAATTAATAAGATCAAGGCAAATGAACAATATAGAAAACAACTGAACCGAACTACAATCGACAACACATTTATAACTAGGGTGATGACTTGACACGAAAAACCTAGCTACTATCTCCCAATCGAATGTCGTTGGCAATGGACACGCTCAACCCTGTGAAACCAGGTGGAGTCGATTTCATGTACCTATCAACCCGTGAACAAAAATATATCACACATGTATATTTGCATCATATAAAACACATCATGAAGAGGAAGTCTCAGAATCATAGGGCGCTCACAAGCGAGTGATGCAATCCCGTCCCCTTCACCAATACAGTGTTGCAACTGACGATTCTAACATTAATAATTTAATCAGCAGCATAAAGCATCATTAATTCAAATATTCTCTATGATAATTGAAAGCATGCCATAATGATACATCAGAATAAAATACCATCACATTAAAAGAGAAAAATGAAGGGGTCTTACAACTCATTCTCATCAAGGATGATGGCTCAACAAGGGACCTAATGCTATCTCCATCAACAATTTCCATTGGGCTTAAGGTACACTCAAACCTAACAATTCAGGTGGAGTCAATGCCTGGTACCTGCAACCTGCAGCAAACCAACATAGTTGAACATGTACATAGTCATACAGTCAAACACACTGTGAGGGGAAAGTTGCAGCATCACAAGGCTCTCACAAGTGAGTGATGTGACAATGTTCCCCTTCACCAAAATATATCAACACACAATAATCAGATGCTAACAACAAGGTAAAAGCAATCATCAAATAATCATATGGCACACATAGCAAGATTAATCCACATTATCCAATAAATCCATATACTAGGCATAACATAAGCATTAAACATGAGTGATAAAAGTATCATCAACTATCATCACAATTGTAAATCCAACATCAAGCAAAGTATCATAATGTCCAAATACAATCAAGTAACTATCAGTAACAAAAAGCAAACTGAGGGGCACTACATTCTCCCCCTTAGAACTAGGCTTACTCTTGGAAGCCTACAAACATATATGGGTACAACTTTCGTATCCTGGATGCATACTCCCAAGTAGCAGAAGACTCATCGTTAGGATCTCACTGGACCCTCACCTTCTCAACATCTCGACCCCTGAGGGGGATTCTCCTGTGTTTTGGTATGCCCACGGGTTCCAGGGTTAGCTACTTGCCCTCTATCTGTAGTCTCTATAATTGTACCCTGATGCACAACCTGGAAATTCTCAACCATAGAAAAACACCTTGTGAGACCTGCCTACATCGCCCACTATCATCTTTGAGGCTATCGGCCTCTGATTGAATCCTGTTGAGTTTTTCTGAGGACACATTCTAGTTATGTGGCCTTGCTAAGCACAAGAAAAACATCTTGTGCCTCTGGCATACCCCCAGCCACCTAAAGGTGCACTGGACTATGTGAAATTACCTACATACTAAGTGCTTTGTGTTGGTCGATCAGAATGATCACGCTTGTTTCGCTACCAACTTCAAAATTTCTTTTTCTGAAACTTACCACCATGCTGAGACTGAGAGGTCTCAGGTTTCGACTGGGAGTGTTTTTGTTGTTGCTCACCCTTAGCGGATGTTTGATGGCTCTTAGAGGATCCCATAGTCTGAGATTGACCACCTTGAGACCCAAAGCTTGTTGGGGGTGCACTACCAATTTTCACACCTGTATGGCCTCCCAGTGCCATGGACAAATTCTCCTCAATTATCTGAGCCTTCTCTATAGCCACCTCCATGGTTTTTGGCTCAAACACATGAACACCCCCACTGATACGAGCATTCAAGCCCCTGATAAACTTTTGCACCAACATACCCTCATCATCACCTATGCCAGCATACTGATTAAGCTCATAAAATCTTGTCTCATATTTCTCAACTAACATGGCCATCTGCCTCAGCTCATGAAACTCATCTATTTGACGCTACCTCCAATGATCAGACAAGAAATGTGCTTTGAATCTCTCAAGAAATATCTCCCATGAGACTGGCCCTATATCTAAATGTAGTTTCTTCTCATCTAGATGCCACCATGTGGAAGCAAAACCTTTAAGGTCCATGATAGCGCACCTCGCCTTAATGTTTCTACCATACGGATGCATAGCAAAACACCTGTTCAAATCAATTAACCATGTCTCCGCCTCCAAACCACTACCAATCCCATCAAAAGTAGGAGGGCGTGCCCTCAAAAGATCCCTCATATTAATAGCTAAGATAGCCTCTTGCTCCACTATAACCTCTCTCCTCCTAGGAGACCTCTCTCTCTCCCTAACCACCAGTTGAGCACCCTCTTGTTTAGGACCAAGGTGAGTAAGAACCTCCTCAAGTAAATGATGCAACTGAGCGCCCTACATATCTGGCTGACCTGGATTCAAACCCCTGCTCCCCTAAGCATTCTAAGAACTTTGTTGTTCCTCATTATCACTCTCATGGGAACCTTGAGACGAGGTACTCTGGTGGTTGACCCCATGGCCACCATCACGACCTCTACCACATCCCAGACCCCGACCTTGAACTCTAGGAATTTTCCTACAAACACCACCAAAGGACAAGTTTTAGGGTGTTAGGTGAGGATAACAAAGGGAGAACATAAACTTCAAAATCTATGCAACTAAGACAACATAATGGACTCCTATATATACCCAGAGTACCCAATGTTAGAACTTGGGCTCTGATACCATGTGTAATGCCCTGCCACATAACCTTAGAGGACAACACACTACAACACTTAAATAATGGAACTTTTTTTTTAGTGTAATGTACTAAGATTGTAAAATATGAGTTAATATGTAATCTACACTAAGTCCTCTAAGGTTCCATGACTACGCTACTAGAATCTCATTAACCAAACTAACAAGAATTAATCCATTAATATGATTTTTCTAACAATATGGATTTCATTTAATCCATCAGATTTAAATGATCGACCAATATGAATTAACCATAACATATCATCAATAGAAAACATTCAAAATCAATTTCATTAACTAACATAAATAAAGTACATCATTAACATTAGTAATTACAAGAGAAAGTTCAAAAATTAATTACAACATTGCATCATTACATCAACGCTTCCCGAGATCAATTGGGAAGATTATACATTAGATTTACAATACATGATACAACTGATTTCAATTCAATACAAGTACATAAGAGATATTCCACTTGAACTGGGACAAGTGCAAAAGTCCACATCCCCTTGAGAAATCACCATGAACATGGTCAACAACGGAACCCAATGGAGTAATAGGCATATTCCTCTCGACCATGTGGAACCCAAAGGTCCACCCCCCATGCTAGGAGATAGCAATAAGGTCCCACACAAGAAAATAGACAAAAAGACCACAATAGATATAACAAGGCTAAATAGGACTCCAATATGACATTGCAAAACATTAACATCACATGAGAACATATATTCCTTCAAGAGGACATCACATACCAAGGGGAGAGAACAAATAAGTGAATACTAGTCTATAGAGGGAAGAGTGTCATTGCATGACCCTGACATGGGTTACCCTGGTAGTCTCTCACTAGATGTTGGCCCCGATCTATGGTTACCCTGGAAGCCTCTCACTAGGCGTAGGCCCCATAGGGTGACACATGCGAAACCAATCTTCCTTTCGCGAGGACAAGGAAGTTGGTCTTTCCAACCAGGACTTCTCAACCCATCCTTAGCCTAAATGAGCACTACAGGCTTGGGCGATACATTCACTTATCTTGATTAATGTGTAAACTACCTGTCCCCCTAATTCATTTTAAGTTATCACTAAGTTAAGAAATTCCCATATGAGTTACCCCGGTGCCACTTTGTGTGCTGGCCCCCATTAAGAGCCACTCCCCCTACTAGCAACTAGAAGAACCAAACATATCCAATAGGGTAAAGCCAACTTGTACAAATCACGAAACCTCATGAACATACATAAAAAGGCGAGGCATAAACCATCCTGCACACAAATCTCAATCATAGTGGTGAAAAAACCATGCAAGGCTAATGACCCTCATGAACTCATTCAAGACATAAACATCCACCTCAAAAGAATAATCATAGAATCCATCAAGTAGAAAATTCCCCCTAGCCTCTGGAAGTCTAACTAACCATTTACACAATTAATCTCACAAGGAACAATAACCATGATTACCCAATTTCATATAAACAACACATACTTCACATAACAACCAATCCACTAACATGATCAAGAGACACATGGTGAGTTTACAACTAGTTTCCAGATATTCATCTTCAACCAAAGATAATATATTTCCATATAACTAATATTTCATTTATTTTAAATACAAATACATCCATCCTTCTATACCTAATATTTTCCTTGCTTCATTTATCTAAATACAAATACATAGAAACAACAATATTCTTTTGCAAGAAAACACAATACACATACATGTATACATACACACACACACACACACACACACACACAAACACATATATATATATTAAATAGAATACTATTACCCAAATAATAAATTAAAATATAGCAATGTATATATAAACATTTCTATCAAAACATTTATATATGTATGCCTGTATATATATACATATATATATATCAACATACAAATTACATGAACAAAATCTGATCACTATAATGTTGAAATACAACAAATTGGTACGAAACGCATGCATTCTAATATGCACTAACATATATGTGGCATCAAACAACAAAGTTATCTATATACAATGATTTACTTAGAGTTTAAAGACAACAAGGCACCCTACAAGGCAAGACATACAAGTATACAATTCTTTATTAAGTCGAATATAATGCTCGCTGTAATTTCAATGATACCAACAACGACCTATGAAGGGAAACAAGACATCAATTGTTTCTAAAATTGCATACCCTAGATTAAAATGAGAGTCACTATCTTTATGAAATTTATTCCATCAATCATAAAGGCAACAAAGATGAATATAAGTCGTATCACTCTGCATGGGGAAGCCGAGTTTTCTAAAATTAAATTCACCACCCAACAATCTCATCTTATGAATTCCAATAGTTTCAATCACCACATGCCGACGGCTAGAGGTACAAGGAATGGCTTAATATCACTGAAGGATGCAAAATAAACACATCTAATCAATGGATTCTACAGGGAGAATACGAGGTGTGGACGCTATGCAAGAGATATACACCATGCGTTCTACGCTTCGAAGTTGAAGGCCATGCAATACGTGGCATATTAAATTCTATCGACAACAAGAATTAGGCATACGATAAAATGATAACATGAAAATAAGGGTATATCCACAGTAGATGCAGGGCATAACATACTAATTCCAAACATGGCAATTGATCATCGACTAAGAAATAGGCGAATGGAGTGGGGTCAATAAGTTCCAAACTCGGATGCAAGGCATTGGCAGAAAGGCCGCACTGAAAGAGATCACACGCCAAGTATTCAACAATGACAATACCAAACAGTAAAATTAGAGACATCCTCTAATAACAGAGTTTGCATGAATAGGCATGACACTACCTAAGTGACTCGGTTAATACAAAAGAAAGTAATATTAATATCTTAGCTATAGAAGCGTTTCTACAGTAAGAAGAGAAAATTCCAAAATGATGACTTAGGGAATAAAAGAGCACACTTGGTAGAATATGTAGAACATGCACAATTCGATTTTCAAGAAGAGCTTTAAAACAAATACAGAGAGCATAACTTTTCTTTTTTAAACAGAATTGAATTTAAGAGAAAGGGAAACCATGGGAACCTGGAATAACTCGGCGGAATGATCTGAAGATTGATGTTGAGCTCTCCACTCCAACTTGTAGCTTCAACACTCTTCAAACCCTCAGCAAAACACTACAGGACCCAATTCCCAAAACCCCAAAAAACTAGAAGGAAAGCTTGCAAGAACACGAAAATTATTCCTCAGAAGAAAAAAAGATTAGTTTCGAGTTATAGTTGAAAAACCCTCCTTTCTTTATGCCAATTAACCAATTTATTTACCATTCCCCAAATCTTTGTTGTTGCATGCTCTTCTTTAAATTAATTATTTTATTTTATTTCCCACTACCGTCAACTACCTCATAATTATTATTATTTTATCATTTAACTATACCTTATTATTTGCTCATAATAAATCAATAATTAAAATACTTAATTTATTAATTTAATCTTTCATTTTGATTTCATTTGCACAATACAATAATAATATACATCTACTTTAATATTTCTTTATTAACTCATACTTTTAATTCATTTAAACCAAATAAAGGCATTAATAATATTTTATTTATCAAAACCACAAATGTATTAAAACATTTATTAAATTATCAAAATACCTTTTAACTACAATATTATTTTATTTTAATATACTAATCAATCAAAGCACTAATCAACAAAATAACTCAAATGAACAGAATACCAAACAGTACCTGACCTCACAGTGACGCGGAAGGCAAGACCACGACAATAAAGACAAACCAAATCATAAATGAGCAACACCACCAAGGTGACAACAGATACTCATCCTCGTCAAGGATGATGTCTCAACAAGGGACCTAATGCTATCTCCATCAATGATTTCCATTGGGTTTAAGGCACACTCAAACTTGACAATTCAGGTGGATTCAATGCCCGGTACCTACAACCTGCAACAAACCAACATAGTCGGACATGTGCATTGTCATACAATCAAACACAATGTGAGGGGAAAGTTACAGCATTGTAGGGCACACACAAGTGAGTGATGTGACTTTGTTCCCCTTCACCAAAATACATCAACGTACAATAATCAGATGCTAACAACAAGGTAAAATCAATCATCAAATAATCACATGGTGCACATAACAAGATTAATCCTCATAATCCATTAAATCTATTTACTAGGCGTAACATAAGCATAAAAAATTAGTGATAAAAGTATCGTCAACTATCATCATAACTGTGAATCCAACATCAAGAAAAGTATCATAATGTCTAAATGCTATCAAGTAATTATCAGTAACAAAAATAAAATTGAGGGGCACTACATCCTCCCCCCTAGGACTAGGCTTACTCCTAGAAGCCTACAAACAAATATGGGTACAACTCTCATATCTTGGATGCACCCTCCCAAGTAGCAGAAGACTCATCATTAGGATCCCACCGGACCCTAAAATGATCAATGTCTCGACCCCTGAGGGTGAGTCTCCTGTGTTGTGGTATGCCCATGGGCTCCAAGGTCAGATGCTCATCCTCTATCAGTAGTCTCTACAACTGTACCCTGATGCATAGCCTGGCGGTTCTCAACTGTAGCAAACACCCTGTGAGACCTTGCTACATCACCCACTGTCGGATCTGAGGCTACCAGCCTCTAACTGAATCCTGTTGAGTTCTTTTGAGGACACAATCTAGCTATGTGTCCCTATTGACCACAAGAAAAACATTATGTGCCTCTGACATACCCCCAATCACCTGAGGGTGCACTAGACTACAGGAAATTACCTATAGACTAAGTGCTTTGTGTTGGCTAATCAGAATGATCACATTTGTTTTGCTGCCAACTTCTATCTTTCTTTTTTTGAAACCTACCACCATGTTGAGACTGAGAGTTCTAAGGTTTCAACTGGGAGTGTTGCTATTGTTGCTCACCCTTAGCGGATGCTTGATGGCCCTTAGAGGATCCCGTAGCCTGAGACTGACCACCTTGAGACCCGAAGCCTGTTGGGGGTGCACTACCAATTTGCACACTTGTATAGTCTCGCAATGCCATGGCCATATTCTCCTCAACTATTTAAGCCTTCTCTACAGTCACCTTCATGGTTTTCAGCTCAAACACATGACCACCCCCATTGATACAGGCATTCAAGCCCTTGATAAAATGATGCACCAACATACCCTCATCATCACCTATGCTAGCATACTGCTTAAGCTCATAAAATCTTCGCTCATAATTCTCAACTAACATGGCCATCTGCCTCAACTCATGAAACTCATCTACTCGACGCTGCCTCAAATGATTAGACAAGAAATGAGCTCAGAATCTCTCAAGAAATATCTCCCATGAGACTGACCCTATATCCAAATATAGTTTTTGTTCCTCTAGACGCCACCATATGGAAGCAAAACCTCTAAGGTGCATGATAGAGCACCTCACCTTGGTATTGCTACCATACAGATGCATAGAAAAACACCTGTTCAAATCAATCAACCATGTCTCCACCTCCAAACCACTACCATTCCCATCAAAAGTAGGAGGACGTGCCCTCAAAAGATCATTCATATCACTGGCTAAAATAGCCTCCTACTCCACTGTAACCTCTCTCCTCCTGGGAGACCTCTCTCTCTACCTAACCACCAATTGATCACCCTTCTTTCTAGGACAAAGGTGGGTAAGAACCTCCTCAAGTAAATGATGCAACTGAGTGCCCTCCATCTCCGGCTAACCCAAATTTAGACCCCCGCTCCCCTGAGCATTCTGAGAACTTTGTTGTTCCTCATGATCACTCTCATGGGAACCTTGAGACGAGGTACTTTGGCAGTTGACCCCATGGCCACCACCATGACCTCTACCAAGTCCCTGACCCTGACCTCGACCTCTAGTAATTTTCCTACACATACACCACCAAAGGAAAAATTTTAGGGTGTTAGGTGAGGATAACAAAGGGAGAACATAGCCTTCAAAATCTATGCAAATGAGACAACATAATGGAATCCTATATATACCCAGAGTACCTAGTGTTATAACTTGGGCTTTGATACCATGTGTAACACCCCACCACAGAACCCTAGAGGACAACATGCTACAACACTTAAACAATGAAACAATTTTTGTTTTGAGTGCAATGTACTAAGATTGTAGAATATAAGTTAATATGTAATCTACACTAAGTCCTCTAAGGTTCCATGACTACACTACTAGAATCTCATTAACCAAACTAACACGAATTAATCCATTAATATGATTTGTCTAACAATATTAATTTCATCTAATCCATCACATTAAAATGATCAACCAATATCAATTAACCATAACATGTCATCAATAGATACAATTCAAAATCAATTTCATTAACTAACATAAATAAGGTACCTCATTAACATTACTAATTACAAGAGAAATTTCAACAATGAATTACAAAATTACATCATTACATCAATGCTTCCTGAGATCAATTGGGAAGATTATACATCAGAGTTACAATACATGATACAACCGATTTCAATTCAATACAAGTACATAAAAGATATTCCACTTAAATTGGGACAAGTGCAGAGGTCCACATCCCCATGAGTAGCCACCACAAACATGGTCAACAACAAGAGAACCCAATGGATTAATAGGCACATTCCTCCCAACCATGTGGAACCCAAAGGTCCACCCCCTTGTGTTAGGAGATAGCAATAAGGTCCCACACAAGAAAATAGACAAAGAGACCACAACGGATATAACAAGGCTAAACAGGACTCCAATCTGATATTGCACAACATTAACATCACATGAGAACATACATTGCTTCCAGAGGACATCACACACCAAGGGGAGATAACAAATAAGTGAATACTAGTCTACAGAGGGAAGAGTTTCATTGCATGGCCCCGGCATGGGTTACCCTAGCAGTCTCTCACTAGACACCAACCCCCATCTATGACTACCCTGGCAGCCTCTCACTAGGTGTTGACCCCATAGGGTGACACATGCGAAACCAATCTTCCTTTCGTGAGGACAAGGAAGTTGGTCTTTCAAACCATGCCTTCTCAACCCATCCTTAGCCTAAATGAGCACTACAGGCCTAGGTGAGACATTCACTTATCTTGATTAATGTGTAAACTTCTTGTCCCCCTAATTCATTTTAAGTTATCATTGAGTTAAGAAACTCCCACATGGGTTACCCTAGCGCCACTTTGTGCGTCGTCCCCCATTGAGAGCCACTCCCCCTACTAGCAACTAGAAGACCCAAACATATCCAACAGGGTAAAGCCAACTTGCACAAATCACGAAACCTCATGAACATACACGAAAAAGTGAGGCATAAACCATCCCACACCAAATCTCAATCATAGTGGTATATAAACTATTCAAGGCTAACGGCCCTCGTGAACTCATTCAATAAATAAACATCCACCTCAAAAGAATAATCATAGAATCCATCAAGTAGAAAATTCCCCCTAGCCTCTGGAAGTCTAACTAACCATTTACACAATTAATCTCATAAGGAACAATAACAATGATTACCCAATTTCATATAAACAACACATTCTTCACATAACAACCAATCCACTAACACTATCAAAAGACACATGGTGGTTTTACAACTAGTTTCCAGATATTCATCTTAAACCAAAGATAATCTATTTCAATATAACTAATCTTTCATTTATTTTAAATACAAATACATCCATCCTTCTATACCTAATATTTTCCTTGTTTCATTTATCTAAATACAAATACATATAAGCAGCAATATTCTTTTGCAAGAAAACACAATACACATATGTGTATACATATATACACGCATATATATATATATATATATATATATATATTATTTTTTATTTATTTATTAAATAGAATACTATTACCCAAATAATAAATTAAAATACAATAATGTATATATAAACATTTATATTTGTATGTCTGTATATATATACATATATATTTATCAACATACAAACTACATGAACAAAATTTGATCACTATAATGTTGAAATACAACAAACTAGTACAATGTGCATGTATTCTAATATGCACTAACATATATGTGGCATTGAACAACAAAGTTATCTATATACATCGATTTACTTAGATTTTAAAGACAACAAGGCACCCTACAAGGAAATACATACAAGTATACAATTTTGTATTAACTTGAATCTATTGCTCGCTGAAATTTCAATGATACCAACAATGACCTATGAAGGAAAACAGGGCATCGATTGTCTCTAAAATTGCATACCCCAGATTAAAATGAGAGCCACTATCTTTATGAAATTTATTCCATCAATCATAAAGGCAACAAAGATGAATATAAGTCACATCACTCTGCATGGGGAAGCTACGTTTTCTAACATTAAATTCACCACCCAACAATCTCATCTTATGAATTCTAATAGTTTCAATCGCCACATGCCGACGACTAGAGGTACAAGGAATGGATTAATATCATTGAAGGATGCAAAATAAACACATCTAATCAATGAATTCTACAGGGAGAATACGGGGTGTGGACACTATGCAAGAGATATACACCATGTGTTCTACACTTCGAAGCCAAAGGCCATGCAATATGTGGCATATAAACATTCTAACGACAGCAAGAATTACGCATACGATAAAATGATAACACAAAAATTAATGGTATATCCACGACAGATGCAGGGCATAACATACTAATTCCAAACATGGCAATTGATCATCGACTAAGAAATAGGCAAATGGAGTGGGGTCAATAAGCTCCAAACTTGGATGCAAGGAACTAGCAGAAATGCCACACTAAAATAAATTGTACGCCAAGGATTCAACAATGACAATACCAAATGGTAAAAATAGAGACATCCTCTAATAATAGAGTTTGCATGAATAGGCATGACACTACCTAAGTGACTCGGTTAATACAATAGAAAGTAATATTAATATCTTAGCTACAGAGGAGTTTCTACAGTAAGAAGAGAAAATTCCAAAATAATGACTCAGGGAATAAAAGAGTACACTTGGTATAATTTGTAGAACATGCACAATTCGATTTTCAAGAAGAGCTTTAAAACAAATACAAAGAACATAAATTTTCTTTTTCAAATAGAATTGAATTTAAGAGAAAGGGAAACCATGGGAACCTAGAATAACTCAACGGAATGATCTGAAGATTGATGTTGATCTCCCCACCCAAGCTTGTAGTTTCAACACTCTTCAAACCCTTAGCAAAACACTACAGGACCCAATTCCCAAACCCCCAAAAATCTAGAAGGAAAGCTTTCAAGAACAAGAAAATTATTCCCGGGAAGAAAACAAGATTAGTTTCAAGTTATAGATGAAAACCCCCCCTTTCTTAATGCCAATTAACCAATTTATTTACCATTTCCCCAAATCTTTGTTTATGCATACTCTTCTTTAAATTAATTATTTTATTTTATTTCCCACTATCGTCAACTACCTCATAATTATTATTATTTTATAATTTAACTATACCTTATTATTTTCTCATAATAAATCAACAATTAAAATACTTAATTTATTGATTTAATCTTTCATTTTGATTTCATTTGCACAATACAATAATAATATACATTTATTTTAATATTTCTTTATTAACTCATACTTTTAATTCATTTAAACCAAATAAAGGCATTAATATTATTTTATTTATCAAAACCACAAATGTATTAAAACATTTATTAAATTATCAAAATACCTTTTAACTACAATAATATTTTATTTTAATATAATAATCAATCAAAGCACTAATCAACCAAATAACTCAAATGAATAGAATACCAAACAATACCTGACCTCACAGTGATACGGAAGGCAAAACCACGACAATAGAGACGAACCAAATCACAAACGAGCAACACTACCAGGGTGACAACGAAAACTCATCCTCGTCAAGGATGATGGCTCAACAAGGGACCTAATGCTATCTCCATCAACAATTTCCATTGAGCTTAAGGCACGCTCAAACCTAGCAATTCAGGTGGAGTCGACGCCTGGTACCTACAACTTGCAGCAAACCAATATAGTCGAACATGTACATAGTCATACAGTCAAACACACCATGACGGGAAATTCATAGCATCATAGGGCACTCAAAAGCGAGTGATGTGAAATTGTTCCCCTTCACCAAAATACATCAATGCACAATAATCAAATGCTAAAAACAATGTAAAAGCAATCATCAGATAATCACATGGTGCACATAACAAGATTAATCTGCATAATCCATTAAATCCATATACTAGGCATAACATAAGCATAAAATGTTAGTTATAAAAGTTGTTGGAAATAGGATGCCATTTAATTGCAATCCAAAACATTATTTATTTCATGTATCTCTTAAGTCCTTGGAATGTGTTCAACAACACTAGGATTAGGAAGAGAATAATATTTGATGAAATAATCATGTTCATTGACATTTTTAATTAATTCTAAGTGTTAGGAGCATGTGGGGATGCCTTGGAGTTAGCTCCTACAAAATAGGAGCACATGGGCGCACACATGGCAGGTGGGATCCACCTTGGTTCAGTTAAATGGTTGGTGAATTGAGTTCACTTCAAGAATGCATCCTAGGTTCATACAAAATAGGGATTTTGATTTATGCATGTTGAGGTCCTATAAAATAGGGGGTGATGTGTACAAGGTTTAGTTCAGTTATCTTCAATTAGTTTTAGTTGAATGTTAGTTGACTTCAGTTAACTTGGAATGCATGGCTAATGACTTGAGTTGCATGATAGATAATAGGGACTACTTTCAGTTAACAGGGGATGACCATTCTTGTATGAATGGTGTTGAGAAATGTTTCAGTTAACAAGAAATGTCTTGGAACCACCTTGGGTGCCCATGTTAGCTTCTTGGAATTAACTCCTTTGCATGTTGAGATATTTTAGAAGGCTTAGTTAAGTGGGCCCTCTTTTGGGTGCCTACTTTGAGGATAAAGCCTTGAATATATTTACAAAATTAAGGTTGAGTTATGACTTCAGTTTGGGATGCCCAAATGGATGAAGGAGAGGATTTGAAATTGTTTTATTGCAGTTTTATTGCAGGTTGTGAAGAAGTTTTGGTGAAGGAAAAAGAGGCATTCTCAAGCAAGAATTGGAGCTATTGTAATCTACTTCAGAGATTGAATAAAAGATTAATTCTTGGTGGAGTTTTTTACCCGAAAGGGTTTTCTCCATGTTATATGCTTGTGCGATCTTTCTAATATATTGTCTACTTCCTCTATCAAGTTTTGTCTACATTCTACAAACAGTAAAATGGATTAATCAGATAATCACCCACAAAGAATCTGTAACAAAGGAAAATCATATTTAGATCAGCAATATTAAAGTTTTACAAATTATTAAACTAAGAAAACTCCTCAATTTTCAACATTTGGTATCAGAGCTAAGGTTGGGTAGAGTATTGGGATGCCTTTCTCTTAAAAGTTTCAAGGATTTTTGGCTTAGTGGGGGCTTTTATTATTTTGGTTATTTGCTGATTTTGGAAATAAGTTTTGTTACAATGGGTTCTACTTCTTGTTTAGATATTGAAAGGTTCAATGGATCTGGGTATGAGATGTGGAAATTAAAAATGGAAGATCTCCTTGAAGAGAGAGATTAGTGGTTAGTTATAGGTAATAAGACAAAGACACCTTCATCTATGTAAGATGAGGATTTGGCTAAGCTTGATAAGAAGGCAAGAGGAACCATAAGATTATGTCTTGTTGATGTTGTTCTCTTGAATGTTTCAGATGAATAGACTACAAATGATTTGTGGAAGAGGATATGTGGTATCTATCAATCTAAAAGCCTTACTAATAAATTGTATCTAAAAACACAATTATATTTTTTAAAGATGAAAGATGGTGATTATGTTGCACATCATTTAAATTCTTTTAATTTGATTCTGAGTCAGTTAGCATCTCTAGATGTAAATCTAGAAGATGAAGACAAATGCATTTTGTTACTTTGTTCTTTACTAGAGTCTTGGGAAAATTTAATTGTTGCTATCAGTGGTAGTGGTGCAGATCCGAAGATGGACAATATAATTCCTACTCTCCTGTCAGAGGAGATGAAGAGGAAGTCTAAAATGGAAATCCAAGATGCCTTGTTTGTAAAAGGTAGGCCTGAGAAAAAGGAACCTAAGGGAGACAAGGAAGGAAAGGGTAAGTCCAAAGGATGGTCTAAAAACCCTAGTAAGAGTAAGGTAAAGTGTTGGAACTATGGGAAACTGGGACATGTGAAGAAGGATTGTAAGAACAAGAAAAAGAGTTTTGATTCTTCTACAGAGGAATCCTCAGATGGCAGTAATGATGCATTGGTTATTTCAGCTAATATAGTTTGTGATAACTCTTTGCTTGATTTTACATAGTGATCTTCATGAAAAGGATGGTAGTCACGATTCCATGTATGACTCGGTACCACAGTTCAGTGGGAGTTGTTGGCAGTGACGTGGATGCATCATTGGTAAGGTTATCTTCAGGTGATATGGAGATATGTTTTTCTTGGTTTAGAGTGATTGCTATTATGTCATGGTTTACTCTTGATACGCATTTAGAGTTTGGCATGGTACATGTTCTCTTGAGACTAGGATGTTTATGTAAGTTATGATGCATGTTATCTCCTTGGAGGATATTTTTATATCATGGATGTCATTTTTATGTTCCTGATTTATGATTGGAGCTTTGACATTGATCGTAGTAGTTCTCTTTGTATTGGGTACATTAATCATTTTCTTGATTACTTCATGATGATGTTGTGTTGCATTTGGAGTTTAGCATGAATTGATTGGTTACAGGTCCTCATGGATACTTAGAGAATTAGGTGAGGCTTGAGTTCTCTTATGGAAAGAGATATATGTTGGAATGGTTACTTGAATGAAAAGATTTTTTTTCAACAGTAAAGACCGAGAAGCCTACACCTTGGTTGGACGTGAATTCAACACACTCGAGAGTTCTTTATTTGAGAGGTATTTGCCTGTTATATCTTTTAGATGTGTTATGTTTCATGCTTTTATTTATCATGGGATTGAGTTGATTCATGGTTGATTATGGAGACTCATTTAAGGATGGTTTAGCATGAGTTTATATGTTTTATCTTTGATAGATATGGATCTTAATCTATGGGTAGTAAGTTTTGGATGATTCATTTTGAGGGATGTTATGGCATGGTTTATGGGTTGATTTCCAGTTATGGGGATGGTTACCTTGAGTTTGATCTTCTTGGTTTAAAGATTATGGTTTTACTTGACCTTTTGGGAGCTGTATAGTTAACAGTAGATTCTTTGATTGTGTTGAGGCCATGGATGATCTTAATTTAGGACATGGTTATCACGATGTCATGGATAGCTTGGTTACATGTTTTAGTGGGAGTTTTTTGACAGTGATGGTTTGATGTTTATCTTGTTTCCATGTATAGCTCGATATCATAGTTCATTGGGATCTTTGGTAGGATATGGTTACCTTCATGAAATTTGAAGAGGATGTAGTGTTTTGGGTTTTGAGTATTAATCATTTACTTGGAGCTTCATGATTATGCAGGTTGCATTTGAAGTTGGCATAGATTGATTGGTGGGTACTCATAGATTCTACAGAGACTTGGGAAAGGTATTGATTGAGAAAGTTAACACTTTAATCAATGTTGTTATAAGGTTCTCGTGGTGCAGGAAGGCCATTGGCCTTGAGTCTTGTACTTGATTTATATTAAAATAATCCTAGTTTAGAATAATTGCAATGATAATGTCAAGTGGGAGAATGTTGGAAATAGGATGCCATTTAATTTTAATCTTAAACATTATTTATTTCATGTATCTCCCAAGTCCTTGGAATGTGTTCAACAACACTAGGATTAGGAAGAGAATAATATTTGATGAAATAATCATGTTCATTGACATTTGTAATTAATTCTAAGTGTTAGGAGCATGTGGGGATGCCTTGGAGTTAGCTCCTAAAAAATAGGAGAACATGGGTGCACACATGGGAGGTGAGATCCACCTTGGTTTAGTTAACTGATTGGTGAATTGAGTACACTTCAACAATGCATCCTAGGTTCCTACAAAATAGGGATTTTGATTTATGCATGTTGAGTTCTTATAAAATAGGGGGTGATGTGTATGAGGTTTGGTTTAGTTCAGTTCAGTTCAGTTATCTTCAATTAGTTTTAGTTGAATGTTAGTTGACTTTAGTTAACTTGGAATGCATGGCTAATGGCTTGAGTTGCATGACAGATAATAGGGACTACCTTTAGTTAACAGGGGATGACCATTCTTGCATGAATGGTGTTGAGAAATGTTTCAGTTAACAAGAAATGACTTGGAACCACCTTGGGTGCCCATGTTGGCTTCTTGGAATTAACTCCTTTGCATGTTGAGATATTTCAAAAGGCTTAGTTAAGTGGGCCCTCTTTTGGGTGCCTACTTTGAGGATAAATCCTTGAATATATTTACAAAATTAAGGTTGAGTTATGACTTCAGTTTGGGATGCCCAAATGGATGAAGGAGAGGATTTGACATTGTTCTTCACGGCATAACTCTACTTGTAAGAGATAGGCATATGTTTTAGGGATAGGGCTTGAGCATTGTAATTGTAACTCATTTGGAGTTTACAATGTTGATTAAAGCCTATTTATCTCAAGCAAGTTGAAGAGATTTATTATCAGTTTTATTGCAGGTTGTGAAGAAGTTTTGGTGAAGGCAAAAGAGGCATTCTCAAGCAAGAATTGGAGCTATTGTAATCTACTTCAGAGATTGAATAATAGATTAATTCTTGGTGGATTTTTTCACCCGAAAGGGTTTTCTCCATGTTATATGCTTGTGTGATCTTTCTAATATATTGTTTACTTCTTCTATCAAGTTTTGTCTACATTCTACAAACAGTAAAATGGATTAATCAGATAATCACCCACAAAGAATATGTAACAAAGGAAAAGCATATTTAGATCAGCAATATTAAAGTTTCACAAAGTATTAAACTAAGAAAACTCCTCAATTTTCAACATTTGGTATCAGAGCTAAGGTTGGGTAGAGTATTGAGATGCCTTTCTCTTAAAATTTTGAAGGTTTTTTGGCTTAGTGGGGGCTTTTATTATTTTGGTTATTTGCTGATTTTGGAAATAAGTTTTGTTACAATGGGTTCTACTTCTCATTTAGATATTGAAAGGTTCAATGGATCTAGGTATGAGATGTGGAAATTAAAAATGGAATATCTCCTTGAAGAGAGAGATCATTGGTTAGTTGTAGGTAATAAGACAAAGACACCTTCATCTATGTAAGATGAGGATTTGGCTAAGCTTGATAAGAAGGCAAGAGGAACCATAAGATTATGTCTTGTTGATGTTGTTCTCTTGAATGTTTCAGATGAAAAGACTACATTTGATTTGTGGAAGAGGATATGTGATATCTATCAAACTAAAAGCCTTACTAATAAATTGTATCTAAAAACACAATTATATTTTTTAAAGATGAAAGATGGTGATTCTGTTGCACATCATTTAAATTCTTTTAATTTGATTATGAGTCAGTTAGCATCTCTAGATGTAAATCTAGAAGATGAAGACAAATGCATTTTGTTACTTTGTTCTTTACTAGAGTCTTGGGAAAATTTAATTGTTGCTATCAGTGGTAGTGGTGCAGATCCGAAGATGGACAATATAATTCCTACTCTCCTGTCAGAGGAGATGAAGAGGAAGTCTAAAATGGAAATCCAAGATGCCTTGTTTGTAAAAGGTAGGCCTGAGAAAAAGGAACCTAAGGGAGACAAGGAAGGAAAGGGTAAGTCCAAAGGATGGTCTAAAAACCCTAGTAAGAGTAAGGTAAAGTGTTGGAACTATGGGAAACTGGGACATGTGAAGAAGGATTGTAAGAACAAGAAAAAGAGTTTTGATTCTTCTACAGAGGAATCCTCAGATGGCAGTAATGATGCATTGGTTATTTCAACTAATATAGTTTGTGATAACTCTTTGCTTGATGTTACATAGTGATCTTCATGAAAAGGATGGTAGTCACGATTCCATGTATGACTCGGTACCACGGTTCAGTGGGAGTTGTTGGCAGTGACGTGGATGCATCATTGTTAAGGTTATCTTTAGGTGATATGGAGATATGTTTTTCTTGGTTTAGAGTGGTTGCTATTATGTCATGGTTTACTATTGATACGCGTTTAGATTTTGGCATGGTACATGTTCTCTTGAGACTAGGATGTTTATGTTCCTGATTTATGATTGGAGCTTTGACATTGATCATAGTAGTTCTCTTTGTATTGGGTACATTAATCATTTGCTTGATTACTTCATGATGGTGTTGTGTTGCATTTGGATTTTAGCATGGATTGATTGGTTACAGGTCCTCATGTATACTTAGAGAATTAGGTGAGGCTTGAGTTCTCTTATGGTAAGAGATATATGTTGGAATGGTTACTTGAAAGAAAAGTTTTTTTTTCAATAGTAAAGACCGAGAATCCTACACCTTGGTTGGACGTGAGTTCAACACACTCGGGATTTCTTTATTTGAGAGGTATTTGCCCGTTATATCTTTCAGATGTGTTATGTTTCATGCTTTTATTTCTCATGGGATTGAGTTGATTCATGGTTCATTATGGAGACTCATTTAAGGATGGTTTAGCATGAGTTTATATGTTTTATCTTTGATAGATATGGATCTTAAGCTATGGGTAGTTAGTTTTGGAGGATTCATTTTGAGGGATGTTATGGCATGGTTTATGGGTTGATTTTCAGTTATGGGGATGGTTACCTTGAGTTTGATCTTCTTGGTTTAAAGATTATGGTTTTACTTGACCTTTTGGGAGCTGTATAGTTAACAACATATTCTTTGATTGTGTTGAGGCCATGGATGATCTTAATTTAGGACATGGTTATCATGATGTCATGGATAGCTTGGTTACATGTTTCAATGGGAAATTTTTGACAGTGATGTTTTGATGTTTATCTTGTTTCCATGTATAGCTCGGTATCACGGTTCAGTGGGAGCTTTGGTAGGATATGGTTATCTTCATGAAATTTGAAGAGGATTTAGTTTTTTGGGTTTTGAGTATTAATCATTTACTTGGAGCTTCATGATTATACAGATTGCATTTGAAGTTGGCATGGATTGATTGGTGGGTACTCATAGATACTACAGAGACTTGGGAAGGGTATTGATTGAGAAAGTTAACACTTTAATCAATGTTACAAAAAGGTTCTCGTAGTGTAGGAAGGCCATTGGCCTTGAGTCTTGTACTTGATTTATATTAAAATAATCCTAGTTTAGAATAATTGCAATGATAATGTCAAGTGGGAGAATGTTGGAAATAGGATGCCATTTAATTGAAATCTTAAACATTATTATTTCATGTATCTCCTAAGTCCTTGGAATGTGTTCAACAACACTAGGATTAGGAAGAGAATAATTTTTGATGAAATAATCATGTTAATTGAAATTTGTAATTAATTATAAGTGTTAGGAGCATGTGGGGACGCCTTGGAGTTGGATCCTACAAAATAGGAGAACATCGGCACACACATGGAAGGTGGGATCCACCTTGGTTCAATTAACTGGTTGGTGAATTGAGTACACTTCAAGAATGCATCCTAGGTTCCTACAAAATAGGGATTTTAATTTATGCATGTTGAGGTCCTATAAAATAGGGGGTGATGTGTACGAGGTTTGGTTCAGTTTAGTTCAATTTAGTTCAATTTAGTTCAGTTTAGTTTAGTTCAGTTCAGTTCAGTTCAGTTCAGTTTAGTTCAGTTTAGTTCAGTTCGGTTAGTTTTAGTTGAATGTTAGTTGACTTCAGTTAACTTGGAATGCATGGCTAATGACTTGAGTTGCATGACAGATAATAGGGACTACCTTCAGTTAATGGGGGATGACCATTCTTGCATGAATGGTGTTGAGAAATGTTTCAATTAACAAGAAATGACTTGGACCCACCATGGGCACCCAAGTTGGCTTCTTGGAATTAACTCCTTTGCATGTTGAGATATTTCAGAAGGCTTAGTTAAGTGGGCCCTCTTTTGGGCGCCTAATTTGAGGATAAAGCCTTGAAGATATTTAAAAAATAAAGGTTGTTATGACTTCAATTTGGGACTCCCAAATGGATGAAGGAGAGGATTTGACATTGTTCTTCACGACATAACTCTACTTGCAAGTGATAGGCGTACCTTTTAGGGATAGGGATTGAGAATTGTAATTGTAACTCATTTGGATTTTACAATGTTGATTAAAGCCTATTTATCTCAAGCAAGTTGAAGCGAGTTATTATCGGTTTTATTGCAGGTTGTGAAGAAGTTTTGGTGAATGCAAAAGAGGCATTCTCGAGCAAGAATTGGAGCTATTGTAATCTACTAAAGAGATTGAATAATAGATTAATTCTTAATGGAATTTTTTACCCGAAAGGGTTTTCTCCACATTATATTCTTGTGTAATATTTCTAATATCCTATCAACTTCTATCTACATTCTACAAATAGTAAAATGGATTAATCGGATAATCACCCACAAAGAATCTGTAACAAAGGAAAAGCATATTTAGATCAGCAATATTAAAGTTTTACAAAGTATTAAGCTAAGAAAACTCCTCAATTTTCAACAAAAGTATCATCAAATATCATCATAACTTTGAATCCAACATCAAGCAAAGTATCATAATGTCCAAATACAATCAAGTAACTCTCAGTAACAAAAAGCAAACTGAGGGGCACTACATAATGTGCTTAAAAATCCAAAAAATAAATATTGGAAAAATCCAACTTGCCAAAGTTGGAGTTAAAAATATTTATTGTTGTAAATTAATATTGGGCTCAAAATAAAATGCCCATGTGCTACTGAAAAATTAATGGGGCACTAGACATGTTGCAAGAGAGATTACATGTAGCAGGGAGTTATATTCTTGCATATTTTTTTATTTTTTTATTTTCAAGATAGAGGTAGTGGATTGCAAGAGGTTTTGGAGGCCATATTGGAGTTATTTGAATGATTAATTTTCAGCTCCAGAAATGAGGAATGGAAATGCCCAGCTATAGAAGAAATGAAATTACAAAAATGAGTTGCAGGAAGGGTTTGAACTAGTGTTCTGAAATGGGTTTTTTTAGATTTTGGCTCAAAAATTAGTATGGTATTGTTGGTAAAAAACTATAGTGATTATGTATCATTGTAGATGAATATGGGAGCTTTCATTGTACAAGATTTTAGAAGAAAATAATTTCATTTGCTGGTTCAATTTATTTTTCAAAAAGTGGTCTATCACAAGGTTATTTGCAACATAGTTCCAGCATTCAAAAATATTTTTTTTGGGATTTCAACTTGATTTTTAGCATGGTTGCATAGGTAGATAAATTTATACCCACATGTATTCTTTTAGATGAAGGTGGGAGCTCTTTATGGATAATTTTTTAGAGCAAATGGAAGATGTCTACATGTTCAAATTTGATTTTGAAAAGTTGTATGTCAACAGTTTTATGTGCACTTATGTGTATGCTTGATGATTTGCAAGTTACAACTTTTTGGGTCTTCTTTATATCCCTTTGAGAATTAATTTATAGTGTATTGAAGAGGAATTGGTGTGGAGGCTACAAAGATCAATACTTCGAATCGGGGTCTTGGTCTTCGACTGCATCAAATATAAATACATCAAAAGATGGGATTGATAAGTTGGCTTAATAAGTAAATGTTATGGGAGACATAAGGATACAAATTAATTATTTATAGTTTAAGATATTTCTAAAATATAGTGCTTGGGGTTTCTAGGGTTTATAATTTAGAGTTCAAAGTTAAGTTATTTGGGTTCAACATTTAGGGTTCATCGTTTAGAGTTCAAGGTTAAGAGCTAAGGGTTTGTTTTAAGGTTCACATTTGAGGTGCAACTTTTAATTTTATGATTTAATATTCAATGCTCAATATTACTCAAAATTAAGTTAAAGGCATTTAAATATTTTGAAGAAAAATCACCTTCCTTTATTTAAAAAAATATACACATATTTTTAGATATAAGTTATTAGTTAGTCTACTGGTTTGATGAGTATTTTACCTACCTCTTTTTGTAATGAGAATATGGTGATCTCCTTTGAGGTATTCATGAGGATAGAATCAATAAGACATTAAATGTCTCACCATGTCTTTTTGTATATTTTTTCAATCTTCATTAAACATATCATTGGTTTTTTATTTCTTTAAAACTACTCTCCATTGATCCTATTCTTCCAAGAGATCCTCCGTCTTCAAATTCCATAATTGATACCTAGTGTCATTGAATTTTTCAATCCCTAAGTGTGAAGTAGATGACTTGGATACAACCATGAATTTATTTACAAATATACTAATTAAATACTCCCACTAAAACAAAAAATATCTCACAACTTCCAAAAATGAATCCTTCTCTAATCACAGTTATAGGCTTTGATACCAAATATTGAGAAATAAGTGAATAAATACTATGATGGTATATGAATTAAATGTTCAAATCTAATTTAGATTATGTGATACACCATTTAAATTTAAAATAGAACTTGGATAATTATGTAGGAATTCAAATTAGAAAATTAAAATCAACAAGAACATATAATTAAACATACAACACCTAATGTACATGAAGAAACCCTTTCACAAAAAAATCCACCATCAAAGAGAGGACAAGTATGTATTAATTCAATAGAAATGTTACATCATTACATCCAACTTTATCCATTCAATATGAGATAATTCTAATAATTTAATAGTGCTCAACCTACAAATGACCCATGAAATAACTATTCAAGACATCTGTTTTATAGAATAATGGAGAGGGAGAACCATGAATAGTTCCTAAAACCAAAATCACCAAAAAATATGGCATGATAAAAATAAAATTTCCCTATGACCAATCAATTAATGTTCCATGAATAAAATACATAACTCTAGTTACAACATCTTTATCCCATGTGAAGAGTGGGCACATTTCCATGTATGGCACTCTAGAATAGAGTGGTTAAATAACATGGAATCCACCTATACATGCTGAAATTTGAAAGCTCAATGATTTAATCTATAAACTCAAATAAAAATTCCAGCATAACTCCTATGAAGCCTTTCTTAAATGAAAACACATGTAAAATGAAATTAAACTATGAAAAACCAAAACACATGTAATCAAAAGAAAATCAGCTCCATTGTTTTCCTATATCACCATGATCTTGATTTATGCATTTGATGCTCTCAAATTTTTATGAGCACAAGTGCAACAAGAAGCTATGATGAATGGAAAAGAAGATTGATAATGTATGATCAAAATTCAATGTATGTGCTTTTTGATGAGAAGAAGGGATTTCATATATGTCCTCACACGGTGGATTGAAGTTGGGAGAGATGTGGGATAAAATATTGAAGTGGGAAAATGCAATATTCAATTAATTGAAATGAGAGAGAGAGAGAGAGAGAGAGAGAGAGAGAGAGAGAGAGAGAGAGAGAGAGAGAGAGAATGGATATATTTTATGATATAATGTAGGTTTAGAAGCTTAGAATGAAAACATATTTGTGAATTAATGAAAGATTTAAATGAATTTATGTATGCAAATGATTTAATGAAATATGCAATTGGATAAAGATTAAAAGATTTGTGAATTTATATGAATGATTTAATGGTTTTAATGCATGGATATTTTAATGATTGTGCAAATGGAGTAATATGAAATGATTTATGGATAAATGGTTGATTATGCAAATGGTTAAATGATCATGAATGCATAAATTCTTATAATATGTTAATGATTTGAGTGAGTTAATGAGTGAATAGAAGAAATATATTAAATGAATTAATTAAACAGATAATAATATCCATTTAATTAATAGATGAAAAATAGGATAATTGTAAGGACAAATTCTGAGTGTCTGCACCACCCATCAGAAAAAAAGATACTTCATTCTCTCTCCTAGTTCATAAGAATGTGAAGTAGTATAAAAATATAATTAAACCACTTTTTAATTGCCACAACACAAGTAACCTCCCCTCTTAGTTCTATTATAACTAATATTCCAAGTTACAAGGAGAATCAATAAAATAATAATATGTCTCAACTACCTACATGAAAATCACAATACCCATTCCCAAGATGTCGAGATTCATCATAAAAACAAGATTATAATATTAATATCATCTTATCCTTTAACACATTTCAACATAAATGATTTAAAATTTAGGGTTTAACACAATTTGGTTAAGTGGTTTGTGTTCAATTCTCATCATTTAGAGTTCAAATTCAATTGTTTGTGTATATTTTTCACCCACTAAGGTTCATTAAACTCAAGGTTCATAGTTTAAGGCTTGGTATTTAAAATTTAGGGTTTAGAGTAGAATATTAATGGTTTAGGGTTTAGGGTTCACATTTAATGTTATTTTAAATGTTAGTGTATAATATTGAATGTTTAGCATTGAGATTGAGTGGATTATGCTTATTATTTTTCATTTAGCAATCAAATTGAGTTGTTTGTGTATAAGGTCCAATAGAAAGTTTCATTGTTTAGGGTTAAGGGTTAAGGCCTAGGTTTCAGAATTTAGGGTTAAGGGTTCATATTAAAGGTTAAATGTTCAACATAAAGGGTTCAACATGTTGAGATATATTAGCTTATGTTTAGTTCTTATAATTTAGTGTCCGTAGTTTAGGATTAACTATCAAGGTTCAAATTTTAACATCAAGGGTTAAACATTGGGATTTAGTACTAGTATGTGTTTAGTGTTCATTATTTGGGGTTCATATTTAATAGTTTGTGCTATCACAACCCATTTTGGCTTTATACATTAGATTAATTTTTTAAGTAATTTAATTTGTTTATTAGATGCAAAGTTATAATTTTTTCTTACTTTATGTATGTACTCAATTATATTTTCATGGAATGTTCTCATGATTGATGCACTTTCTATGTTTCTTGAAGTTGATTGCGTAAATTGAATATAATGTGTGATTTATAATAAATTATTAAAATATTTATTGACGTCATGGTGTATGGATTATTTTTGGTTAATGCTTATGAATTTTCAAGAATTTATGGACTAACTGCTATTTTTGTGGTCATGAGGTGGATGCAAGGATAGTTTCCCCCTCTTGTTTGAAGAGGGGGAGAATAATCTTGGAGAGAGCAACAAATTAGGGATAGGAGGTCATTGTTCCATGTTTCTAAGAAAGCACACATATTTGTACAATTGATAGGTCATGTTTATGTTCAATGCATGTAGTTAGTTGTTAAGTGTTATAATACTAGTATCATTGTTTGGATAATAATTATACATTGAGTGTTTTAATCTATAATGATTATGATTCATGTCTTATTGTTGTGGATGCGCATTGTTTATGGTTTTATATTTTTATGTATACTTTCTTTCCAATCTAAATTATTTTGGATCCTCATGATACCAATAACAAAGGTATATAACCTTGTTTACATAATGTAATATCAACTTAACAAAGGATTATAACCTTGGTTACATAAACTTTACCACATGTACTCTTTCAGTTTTGTATGCTATAAAGTGATAGGAAAATCTAGTTTGAAATCAAAATGGTTTTGAACTTGAAAAGAAAAAAGAAAATAAAAGAGTTTTCATCATTATCAAAGCCCAGTGATTAAGATAGTTGTAATCATGGGGCTAGAACATGAGAGATGCTAGTTGGAAAAGAGAGTGTTGGTACACATGGAAACTTGAGATGTCATTTTGGCCACTCATCAAGGAATTAAAATGAGGATTCTTCTAATTTATTTTGGACAATAGATTTTGGAAGAGAAAAAATTCATGGAAAGAGAAGGAGCTTGAAAGGGTTGGAAACGAGGCAAGAATAAAGGAAAATAGGAAATATTCATCAAATCCTAGGTATGTGAATATCATGTTTATTTTCATTCTTATAAAGATAAATAAACAATTACTTTGTTATAATACTCTTGAAAGGATTATATGTATTTAAAGGTATATTTTGTGGTAGCATTCACCTATAGCATATGCGAGTAATATTTGCATTATTGTGTGAGTTGGTTCTAGCTAATAGTGCTAACTGTTAGTTTATTTTTAGAATTCAAAGGTTGATTCTAAATTTTTGTGTTCTTTATGAGGGGTTCATAGTTTTTAGAATTGAAATGACTTCAATGTAGGATAGAAACTTCTATTTCATTTTTTCAAGCATTAAAATTGTTGTTTGTTAAATGGTGAAAATTTTAATTGCAAAATAGCTTGACTACATTTTAGAGAAGTAGATAAACTTTTCCTTTAGGAATATAAACTTTATGTTGGCTTATTGGCACACTATGTGAAGTATTATGTTATAGTTGGAAAATGGTTATAGATTTAACCATGGCTTCCATCTTATTACAACTAGAAGTAGAATTCACAAGTTCTTGTAAAAACCGTTATTTGAATAGTTTACACAATTGGTTAGGATTGTAGTAATTTTAAAAAAATTGAGTTTGTTTAATCCTTTAAATGGTTTAAAGTTATTTCCATGAGGAATTCGAGCATGCATTGGTGTATTTATCATAAAATACTATAATACTTGTGATCTATATGTGCAAATATATATATTTTAATTTCAAGGGCATGATTACTTAAGTTCTAATACAAGTGTGATCTCAACTTATTTATTTATTGACCTTGAAATATATTAGTTATATCTTGTTATGGATAGAATAAGTTTGTAAATTTCATAGAAATATATTTATTTTCTTTAAAACCTTACTAGTTTATTGTTGATTGCAAGAAATTCTCATTCAATTTCTTTTAAAATGGTTATATGTTCTATATATGCATCTAAAGGTATATAGTCATGGTTACATATTGGTATAAAAAAGTTATACCTATAGAGAATATCAACATCATACCTAGTTTTATTTCTATAATGATTCACTATATAACAATTTATTTATTGTATTTAATTATGTTATGTAGTCGATTATGATTCCAAAGAATTATTGTATAGTCTATTATGTATTCTTACATGGTTGTATACCACATTAAATGGATTATAATATGTTAAAAGCTATGAACAATTTTATTCAAGAGAATATTGACAATTTTATTGTGAAACTTATTAGTAATAGTAGTTATTTAGTTATGGTGTGATATTTATTTTGAAAGGTATGAAAATTGGTAATTAATATAATTGCATACTCTTTATTTTGAGTTATCTATAATTAGATATTTTTTTAAATAAGTGAAAAAATCTATATTAGTATATTTTGGTAGATATATTGATGTAGGGTTATTCACTTAGAATATACCTTATTTTAAGAACTATTATATGTTGCAATTATGTACAATTTTTGTTGTCATTGATGTCAATAGATCTATGTTGTTGTTGCATTGATGTCAACCTTTATGATGCTTTGATTTGTTGTATTATGTTGTTATTAGTAGTATCATTAATGCCAACCTCTAGTGTTGCTTTGATGAGCATTTTTTTGGTTGAGTTGAAGGTGTTCCAAATGATGAGAGTGCTTGTGGTACTTGGTTTCCAAGTGCTTTTGAAAAATTTGAAGAAAAGAGAAAATAGTATGGTTGAGAGGTGTTAAGTATAGCAGAGTAGTGATCTAGATCTTCTCTGCATTCTTCATTGTTGAATATCTTCTTGTGTTGTTTGGATATGTTGATTAGAGGTATTCAAAGGTTCTATATCCAAAGTTTCAGATTTTGGATCATTATGCAGAGAAAGTTGTGTTCACTAGTAAGTGAACAATGTATTATAGTGGTGTTTGGGGGAAATGGTTTTGCTCCGCATTTCTTTGTAGTATGGTTTCTAGTCTTGTGGATCTAAGGGTGTTCTTACATTTCTCATATCTATCTTTAAACTAAGTTTTTTGAAGTTTTCTACTCCAAAAGGTTGGATTCATGTGTTACAATATGAGGAAAGTTAACTAGGTATACAAGATGAGTATGTTCTTCAAGTGAAAGTTGTTGTGAAGGAATTTGTTGAATTTTAGGGTGTTTATGAAATATTCTAGATTATGTTCAAATGATGTATGTTGTATGTGATTCATCCTTGGATTTAAGGAAGCATGTACATTGAATTTTCAATGGTGTTTACACATGTTTGACCGACCTTGGGTGTTTACACTAATTGTGGATATGTCTCAATGTTTGTGAAAGAGTGGTATGACATGTATGTGTTTATTTGGGTCTGAGTTAAGGTGTGGTGTGGTCCACTTTCATTCCTTTCCACCATGGGAATGCTTTGTGCTGACCTAATTTGAATTTTCACAGTTGAGGTACATAGCCAACCTTGTCAATTATTTTCAAGGTTGAGGATGGTATACATAAGTTTTGAGTTGATGGATAATTGAGTAATGGTGTGTGTGATGCTAAGTGCAAAGTTGTGAAGTACAAAATTGAGAAATTTAGTATGAGCTTTAATGTGT
The DNA here is from genome assembly GCA_007115665.2 of Sequoiadendron giganteum. Taxonomy (NCBI): domain Eukaryota; kingdom Viridiplantae; phylum Streptophyta; class Pinopsida; order Cupressales; family Cupressaceae; genus Sequoiadendron; species Sequoiadendron giganteum. Next base: position 403,455,413 of record CM021109.1, read on the forward strand.
TAGACTACTAGAAGTAGTGAGTAGAAGGTCTCTACATTCTTCAAAGAGGTTGTGAATGTACCAGTGATGCTGAGGTGGATTTTCCTGTTGCTTTGAGATGGATTTCTCATTGTAACATTCTTCTTTCTTTTCTTATGTACTCTGGCAACGAGCCCTTCTTTTCTTTTGGGTAGTGATCCCTCTAGTATTGAGCCTATTGTATTTGGTATTGCAATTACTTTATATTATGAGCTAATCCTCAGCATGGTTTTTCCCTTCTTGGGTTTTCCATGTAAATCTGGTGTTCTCATGTGTTTGGATGTGTTTGCATGACTGTTTCCCATGTTTACATTTTGCTAATACATAATAAGGGTTTAAGTGGTTGTTAAGGGTTTAGGGACTAATGCAGATCTGAATGTTAAAGAGGTTTAAATGTTGTAATGTACAATTGATTCACCCCCCTCTCAGTTCTCTTGTGTATTCAACAACTAGTATCAAAGCAAGATTCCTTGGAAGAAAGCTTAACAATTTGAGGTAAATTTGGGATGGTGCACAAGATGGAGGCTCTTTTGTTTGATGGATATGATTATGCATTCTTGAAGATTAGGATGGAAGGTTTCCTTATTTAACTAGGGTTTGGAATTCTATTGAATCTAAATATACTATGCATACAAATGGTTTGAGCATTGATGATGAGATCAAGGCCTATGAAAACAATGGTAAAGCAAGGTATGCTCTTTTGAGTGGTCTCTCTAATACTGAACTTGTGAAAATTATAAATCTTAAAACTGCTAATGAGATCTAAAGAAAGTTGGAAAGTATTTATGAAGGAGATGAAAAGGTAAAAAAAACTAAGATGTGGAACCTAAAGGTCAGTTTGAAAATCTACGGATGTCAGAGGATAAATATATTGCTAACTACATGCAGAAAATGGATGAAGTTGTCAATTTCATCAGAGGTCTTGGTGGAACTCTTGAAGATGATGAGGTGGTAAAGAAGGTACTGATAACTCTTAATAAATCCTATAGTCATAAGGTTTCTACTATTGAGGAATTTCATAATCTAAATAATTACTCTAGAGACTCGTTGCTTGGTACTGTGATTGCTTTTAAATTAAGAGATTTTGGTTCAAGTGATTCAAAGAAAGAGACTGATTTTGAGGTTGGAAAAGTAGAGAAGAATTGGGAATCTAATTCAGATTAATTTGATGAGTTGGAAGCAAACTTTGTGAGGAAATTGAAAAAGGGCACTAGAAAATATAGAGGTAAGTTGCTTTTCAAATGCTTTAGTTGTGGAAATATTGGTCATTATGCTTCAAGATGTCTTGTCAAAGCATCAAGAGATAAACCTAAGAAGAATAAAAGTAAATTAGTTAAGAAAAGTTACTATGTTAGAGAATATGCTAGTATATTTGATGATGAATCTGATTACCCTAATGATAAATATGATGGATGTGTGTTCATGGTTCTAAATGTTGGAAATATTATGCTAACTCTGAGAGATGTATGAAGGAAAGTACTCCAAGAACATGCCACAATATTGAAGGAGAAATGGTGACTGCTCTTCATGCTAGGGAAGAGAAGAATAACTAGATCATGTATTATGGATGCTCAAATCACATGACAAGTGATAAGAGTGAGTTTGTTAATATTGAAAAATTTGAAGGTGGTTTAGTTAAGTTTGATTATGATATATCTGCCAAGATATGTGGAAAAGTTTCAATCAGTTTTGATGGCAAGAATAATATAAATTATGTTCTTTATGTTAAGGGTTTGCGGCATAACCTTTTGAGTGTAGGAAAAATGTGTAGAAAAGGATATAATCTTGTGTTTTAGGACAATGGTTTTGAGATCAAAAAAGGCTCTGAAACTATGGTTGTTGCAGGAAGAATAGATGGAAATGTTTATCAGCTTAAAGGTGCTAATGGTATGTGTTTTATGACTCATATTAATGAAAGTTGGCTATGTCATAGAAGAATGTGTCATGTCAATTTTGATAGCCTAGTAAAGATAAGGTCAATTCAAGTTGTGAGAGATATGCCAAGGATTACAAATCCTATCAATGCTATTTGCAAGGAATGTCAGATTAGAAAGCAAGCTAGAAGGAGTTTCAAAGTCAAAGAACAATATTCTACTAGGTCTTTGGAGTTGGTGTATACAAAACTTTTTAGACCTACAAGAACAAGAATTTTTCAAGGTGATAGGTATTTCATGCTATTAATTGATGATTATTCTAGAACGACTTGGGTTACTTTACTCAAAGAAAAAGTAAAATCTCTAGATAATTTTAAAGAATTCAAAGCTATGGTTGAGAGTGAAATGGATATGAAGATCAAATGTTTGAGATCTCATAAAGGTGCAAAGTTCACCTCCATTGATTTTAACACTTTTTGTGAAGATCAAGGACTAAAGAGTCATTTTCTAGCCCTTAGAACTCCTCGGTAGAATGGAGTGGTTGAAAGGAAGAATAGGACTATTTAAGAAGCAACAAGAACTATGATGAAAGAAGTAAACCTACCATAATTCTATTGGAGAGAAGCAATTCATACTATAGTCTACATACTTAATAGAGTACAAGAAAAAGCAAACAATTCAAATACTCCTTATGAGTTATGGTATGGAAGGACACCTACTGTCAAATATTTCAATGTTCGGAAGCAGATGCTATATCAAGAGAGATGAAGAGAGCTTAGGAAATTTTGATGCAAGATCTAATGAATGTATCTTCCTTGGATATTCTACAAAAAGAAAAGGTTATCAGTGCTATAACAAAAGGTTGAGAAGGATAGTTGAAAGTGCAAGTGTCAAGGTGGATGAAGATCTACATAAAATTTTAGTGGTGATAGATGGATATGAATCAAATGAGTCTTCTTGTAGAGAATAAGAACATGATAAAAGGAAAATGATGTACATATTGAAGAGGAAGAATCTCCAAAAAAATATCTCTAAGAGCCCTAAGTATGTGCTAAAGAATCATTCTAAAGATCAGATCATTGGTGACAAAAGCAAAGGTGTATTGACAAGAAGGAAGGCTTCTATGACAAAAGAACAATGTTTACTTCTAAAGTTGAACCTAGAATAATGATTGAAGCATGCAAAGATAAATTTTGGATCAAGGCTATGGAGGAAGAACTGATGCAGATTGAGATGAATCAAACTTGGGAACTTGTCTCAAGACCTGCAAACAAGAATGTGATTAGAACTAAGTGGGTATTCTAGAATAAATCGAATGAGAGTGGAGAATTTGTTAGGAATAAGGTAAGGATTTTGTGTAAAGGTTACTCACAAGTGGAAGGAATTTATTTTGAGGAGACTTTTGCTCCAGTGGCAAGGATGGAAGCTATTAGGATGTTTTTGGCTTTCACAACACACAAATATTTCAAAGTGCATCAAATGGATGTGAAGTCTACATTCTTGAATGGTGAATTAGAATAAGTTTACATTGAACAACAGGAAGGCTTTCAGTTATCAGATAATCCTAATATGGTCTACAAATTGAAGAAGGCATTATATGGACTGAAGCAAGCTCCTAGAGCTTGGTATGTAAGATTGGATAGGTACTTTTTGTAGCAAGGATTCAATAAAGGTACTGCAGATAATAATCTTTACTTTAAGTTTAAAAAAGATCAATTCTTGATTGTGTGTGTGTATGTTGAAGATATAATCTTTGGAGGCAATGAAGCAATGTGCATGAGATTTGCATAAGAGATGTAGAAATAGTTTGAGATGTCTATGTTTGGGGAGATGAATTTCTTTCTTGGACTACAAATCAATCAAACAAAAAAAGGTATATTCATTTCATAATCAAAGTATGTAAAAGAAATGTTGAAGTTTGGAATGGAAAACTCTAAACTGGTATGTACCCCTATGGTTACTAGCTACAAGTTGAGCAATAAATGGATCTCCTAAGGCTAATCAAAGAAAGTACAGATCAATGATTGGAGGATTGTTATATCTAACTGATGCTAGATTAGATATAATGCATGCAGTTTGTCTTTTGGATAGATTTCAAGAAGATCCCAAAAAGTCACATGTGGCAATAGTGAAGAGAATATTCAGATACTTGACAGTCACTCTAGAACATGACTTGTGGTATTCAAAGGATATTGATTTCTCTCTAAGTGCTTATACAGATGTAGATTGGGTAGGTTGTGTATATGATAGAAAAATTACAAGTGGTGGTGCATTCTTTCTTGGAAAAAAGTGTTGTGATTAAGGTGTCTCAACCTTAGAGTCCTAATATTGATTTAATTAATGTATTATTGTATTTATTTGTATTATTTAATTGCCTATGGTTTCATGTCATAAATTGGGACCCATCGGTTGGGTGGCATCCCCATTGGAGGTGACTGGATGGCACATAATCATCCCAAGTGCACATAGGCATCCCACTTTGGAATCTATGATATATGATAGTTTCTATGATGTGTCATAAGGCATCTTTATGCATGGAGGAAGTTGGCACCCAAGATGGGTTATGACAAGGTGTAAGAGAATCAGGTATTCCTGGTCATTTATGACAGATTCTCTTACAGTTGTAAATATTGTAAGTATGGTATATTTTATGATAGATTCTATGATAGTTGCAAGGCATCTTCCATAGCCTATTTTTAGCATATTATAGGCTCCCAATCTTGGAGAAAGAATATTGCATGTAATGACACTTGTAAGGGGTGTAAGGGAATATTGTACATGTGTCCAAAATGCATGTTTATGGAGTGAGATATTTTGACATGTGGATTTGGACACCCCTCTCCTTCTAGATGCTTCTTCAAGCTTGCATCTATGTTCCTTGCATTGTAGAATGCAGAGTTTTATTGCAGGTAACAGAGTGTTGTCGGATTCACTCCAAGATAGGTGTTTGTGACGAAATACTTGTTGAAAAAAGATTTGTACTTTGGTTTGTATTGTAACTCTTATTAGAAGTAATAAAATAGTACTATGCTTTGGAGGGTGGGGTTTTTTACTCGAAAGGGTTTTCCCCATGTATATCTAGTGTTTTGTGTATGTGTGTACTTGATGTTTCATTATCTTCTCTATGTGTATCTCTTATTGTAACTCTATAAGGTGTTAAGACAATTTTTTTGTAACTCTCCCCTATTTAGATTATTGTAGGAAGCTATTTACACTCACTTGAATTCTTTTAAGTTGGCATCAGAGCCTGGCTAGCAATGATTCCTTTGTTGGGTTAGAAGGGTTTTTTGAGTTGATCTTTGTTTAAGTGGAAGTTTTGCAGAAGTGTATTTCATGGCCTTGTTGTAGGAAAGAGATGGTAGGAAAATATAGGAGGATTGAGATGGAGAATTTTAATGGTAGTAATTTTAAACTTTGGAAGCTCAAAATGGAAGAAATGCTCGTAGATCATGATCTATGGGTTGCTATTTCTAGAACCAAACCGATGGGCATGAAACAAGAATATTGGGAGCTCATGGATCAAAATACCAAGGGTCTTATTAGACTTTGTTTGGATGATTCAATCCTCCTGAATTTCCATGAAGAGAATACTTCTACTTCTTTGTGGAAGAATCTTGGTGATGTCTATCAGGCTAAATCCCTGGTAAACAAGATTTTAATGAGAAAGAAGATGTAATCTCTAAAAATGGAAGATGGAGGATCCATGGCAAACCATCTAAATGTATTCAACATGTTAATTGCTCAACAAGGTTTTGTTGGAGACAAGATTGGATAACAAGACTATTGCATGCTCCTTTTGTGTTCATTTATGGACTCTTGGGATCACTTGGTGATGGCTATTAGAAGCACTACTTCCACCTTCAAGATGGATGAGGTTGTTGCCTCATTATTATCTGAAGAGATGTGAAGGAAGTCTTCTGAGGTGGCCAAGGAGGCCCTTGTTGTTCATGGTAGACCAAAGGAGAGAGGCAAAAGGAAGACAAGAAATCCAAGTCAAAGTCTCTGGGGAGATCTAAGTCTTCTGGTAAGAAGACCAAGGAAAAATGTTGGAACTATGGAAAAACTAGTCATTTTCGTAAAGATTGCAAGAAGGAGAAGAAAAATAAAAATGATTCTTTCTTTGATTTTGAATCCGAGAAATCATCCCAAGATGAAGGAGAAGCATTTATTGTAGCCTTGGCATCCCATGCATCGGATTATGTATGGTCGATAGATTTGGGTGCATCTTTTCACATGACCTCTCATAGAGGTTAGTTCTCAAAGTATGAAGAGTACAATGGAAGAGAGGTGTACCTAGGTGATGAGTCTCACCTAAATATTTTTGATGTGGAAGAGTCAAAATCATATTTCCTTATGGAAGAGTGAAGGGGATTGATGGTGTCTTTTATATCTAGTTTTGGCATGAAACCTAATTTTTGTAAGTAGACTGAATGATTCGGGACTGCAAGTTGTTTTATATGGTGGAGGATGCAAGATGACAAGAGGATCTATGGTGTTAGATAAGGGAGTTCATATTGCAACTTTATTTTAGCTTGATGCATGCACTATATAGTGCAATAGATCTTCTAATGTACCGAAGAAGAGACCTTTAGATTCTTCATCCTCACCATCAGATCATGCAAAAAAGAAGTATGTTGCAACTACATCCTATGGTCATGCATTTTGGGTACCTAAGGGTGTTCATTCCATGGAAATGAAGCTTCCTGCAGAGAAGACAATGTTATGGAACCAACGATTTGGTCATATTGTTGAGAAGGGTCTTAGAACCCTAAAAAATAAGATCCTTGTTGAAGGCCTTGATGATTGTAATCTTGAGTTCAAATTTTGTGAATATTGTGTATATAGAAAACAACACCGTGTTGCTTTTTACTCTAGTTCTCACAATTGGGTTTTGGACTATGTTCATTCAGATGTTTTTGGTCATTTTTCTTTTATAGATGATTACAGTAGAAGGACATTCATTTATTTTCTCAAAAGTAAAGTTGAAGTCTTTAGTCGGTTTAAGGAGTTTAAGGCCTTGGTAGAAAATAAAACTAGTAGAAAGATTAAGTGTTTGAGGACTGATAATGGTGGTGAGTTTTGTTTCGCATAGTTTGACAAGTTTTGTAAAGAGCACGGGATTGAGAGACATAAGACAACTCCCTACACCACAACAAAATGGATTTGTAGAGAGCATGAACATAACGTTGATGGAGAGGTATATGAGTATGTTAAGTGGTACTAGCCTTGAACAAAATTTTTGGATTGAAGCAATAGCCACTACATGTTATTTGATCAATAGATCTCCTACATCAGTGCTTGTTGGAAAGTCACCCATGGAGGCGTGAGCTGGTAAAAATCCTTTGATGAGACATCTCAGAGTATTTGGTTGTGAAGTTTATGCTCGTGTTCTAATTGAGAAGAGGTCAAAGTTGGAGAACAATGTTGTTAAGTGTATCTTCATTAGCTATGGTGTAAGTGTGAAAGAGTACAAGCTTTGGGATCCAAAAGCTCAAAAGGTTCTGTATAGTAGAAGTGTGACTTTCAGTGAGATGAAACCTTCCATTGTTGAGCTACAACCAAAGAAAGAGGAGAAATAGAATAAGGAGGTAGTTCAAATTCCATATACTCCAAAGAAAGATGAACTACACACTCCTGTTGGACCTGACAATGAGGATATCTCAAGCAGCTCTGAAAGTTTTGAAGAAGAAGAACCTTAACCTCAACCTTTGAGGAGGTCTACATGAGCTAGGAGGCAATCACAAAGGTTTGGTTATTCACTATTGGATTCCAGTTGTATTTTTTCTTTGATTGCTAATACTAATGATCCTAGGACTATTAGAGAGGCTATGGGTATGAGTGATGCAGATTCCTGGATAAAATCCATGGATGAGGAGATGGTTGCATTAAAGAAAAATAAGACTTGGGATCTAGTACCTTTTGTTAGTGGATGTAAACCTGTTGGTTGTAAATGGGTTTTCAAGAAGTGTGGTCCTAATGGTAGTGTTGAGAAGTATAAGACACGCTTGGTCACTAAGGGGTTTTCTCAGGTAGAGGGAATTGATTATGGGGAGATATTCTCTCTTGTAGCAAAGCTAACATCTATCTGGATTCTATTGTCACTTGCAGTAGCATATGACTTAGAAGTGGAACAAATGGATTTGAAGACAATTTTCCTTCATGGTGATTTGGAGGAAGAGATTTACATGTCACAGCCAAAGCATTTCGTTGAAAATGGTAAAGAAAATTTGGTTTACAAATTGAAGAAATCTCTTTATGGTTTGAAACAATCTCCTAGAATGTGGTACCAAAATTTTGATACCTATGTGTTGTCATTAGGATTTCAGATATCTAAATTTGACCATTGTGTATATTTTAAATCTGATAATGGTCGCATTTTCATTATTGTCTTATATGTAGATGATATGTTGTTTATTCAGAATGGTAAAAGTATGATTTTAGATTTTAAGTTTTAGTAGTTAGCAGAATTTGAGATGAAAGACCTAGGTGCAAGTAGCTACATTCTGGGAATGGAGATCATGAGAGATAGAGCTAACAAAAATTTTTGGTTAAGCGAAAGCAAGTATGTGATCTCAATGTTGGAGATATTTAGCATGGTAGATTGTAAATAGTTAGTTGTTCTTGTGATGCAAGGGATGAAGCTTTCTATGAATGATTGTCCAAAATATCCTACTAATATGGATGACATGACCAAAGTACCATATGTGAGTGTAGTTGGTAGTCTGATGTATCCAATGGTGTGTATGAGACCATACATTTCCCAAGCATTGGCAGTCCTTGGCCATTTTATGGCTAATCCTAGATGGGTGCATTGGGATGCGGTTAAGAGAGTGTTCAGATATTTATGGGGTACTTTCGAGTATGCCTTGTATTTTCATGGTTATCCTACTAGACCTTAGCATTCTATGAGTATTTGAGGATAGGTGGATTTAGATGCGGCAAGTGACATTGACAACAGAAGATCTGCCAGTGGTTACATGTTTATGATGTTTGGTGGTGCTATCAATTGGATGAGTAAGTTGTAGGTTGTATTCATGCTATCCACGATAGAGGAAGAGTATATGGCAGCCACTCATGCCTATAAGGAATCTATTTGGATTAATAGATTGTGTTTTGATATTGGTTTTGATGTAATACATATTATAGTTTGCTGTGATAGTCAAAGTGAGATTTTCCTAGCAAATAATCCTACCTTCCATGCTAGAACAAAGCACATTGATGTTTAGTATCTTTTTTATGTGATATGGTAGAAGATGGAAAGGTGAACTTGGAGAAGGTTGACACTTTGGTCAATGTTATAGATGCACTAACAAAACCAGTGAGCACAAAGAAGTTCAAATAGTGTTTCAATTCCATGGGCCTTAGGGCCCTAAGAATATGATTATGTATGACTCTCGATAGGTCTACGACAAGTGGGAGAATGTTGGGATTAAAGTATCTCAACCTTAGAGTCCTATTATTGATTTAATTAATGTATTATTGTATTTATTTGTATTATTTAAAATTTTCTATGGTTTCATGTCATAAATTGGAACCCATTGGCTAGGTGGCATCCCCATTGGAGGTGACTAGATGACACATAATCATCTCAGGTGGACATAGGAATCCCACTTTGGAATTTATGAAATATGATAGATTCTATGACGTGTCATAAGGTATATTTATGCATGGAGGAAGTTGGCACCCAAGATGGGTTATGACAAGGTGTAAGAGAATCAGGCATTTCAGGTCATTTATGATAGATTCTGTTACAGATGTAAGTGTTGTAAGTATGGAAAATTTTATGACAGATGCTATTATAGATTTTATGACAATTGTAAGGCATCTTTAATAGCTTATTTTTAGGTTATTCTAGGTTCCCAAGATTGGAGAAAGAATATTGAATGTAATGACACTTGTAAGGGGTGTAAGGGAATGTTGTGAATGTGTCCAAATACATGTTTATGTCATGGGATATTGTGCCATGTGGATTTGGATTCCACTCTCCTTCTAGATTCTTCTTCAAGCTTGCATCTCTATATATTGAGTGTCTTGCATTATAGAAAGCATAGTTTTATTGCAAGGAACGAAGTGTTGTCGGATTCACTCCAAGATAGGTGTTTGTGTCAAAAAACTTGTTGAAGAAAGCTTTGTACTTGGGGTTGTATTGTAAATCTTATTTGAAGTAATACAATAGTATTGTACTTTTGGAGGGTGAGTTTTTTTACCCGAAAGGGTTTTCCCCACATATATTTGGTGTTTGTTATATTTGTGTACTTGTTGTTTCATTATCTTCTCTATGTGTATCTCTTATTGTAATTGTATAAGGTGTTAAAATGATTTTTTTTGTAACTCTCCTCTATTTAGATTAGTGTAGGAAGTTGTTTTTGCTCACCCAACTTATTTTCAACAAGTTGGTGTCTTGGCTAATCAAGAAGTAGGACTCAGTGTCATTATCTATTGCAGAGGCAAAATATATTGTTGCAACATCATGTTGCATACAGGTGTTATGGATGAAACAAAATTTGAAGGATATCAGAGTGGTATATTATGAACCTATTTTTATCTTATGTGATAATACAAGCACAATCAATATTTCACAGAATTCAATAATGCATTCAAGGACAAAGAATATTTCAATCCGGTATCACTTTTTGAGAATGAAAAGTTGTATAGAATAAGGTGAAGCTGGAATATGTGCTACAACAGATAAAGTTGTAGATATATTCACTAAGGCTCTTCCTATGGATATTTTTTGAGTATCTCTAGGAAAATTTGGTTATTTCCCCTCCTTTCAACTATATACATAAGAATATGCATCAGTCTAGTGAATTTCAAGATTCATCCCTTATTTTGGACTAATGATTGGTGGCTACCTCTCAAGGGGATTAGGTAGTGTAATTATTGGTTGTTGCAGTATTTGTTTGGTGTAGTATGGTGCATGACCCTAAGGGGGAGTGTATTGAGAAGTGGAATGTGTAGGTGTGTAGAGAAGGTGCAAAGAAAACATAGTGTACTAAAAAGAAAAGGAAGTTGCACAGAGTTGTAAGAAGTAAGAATAGTGGAAGAACATATATATGTATGTCAAAGGGAGAGAGTGAAAAAAGAGAGAGTAAGCTAAAAGAGGGAGAGAGAGTTAATTCATGAGAAAGAGAAAGTATTGGATAGATTTTATGCTTGTGTAAGGGGGAGTAGTGTGCACTGTGGTGTAGTATGTGTTTTGGTAATCAGAGCTGCTACTTTTGTTGTGGGTGGTTTTTCACATCATGTGTTGCCCTTAATGACAAAGGGGGAGATTGTTGCAAGTATGTGCAGTTTGTGTTGTCATTGATGTCAACAGATCTATGTTTCTATTGTTTTGATGTCAACCTTGGTGATGCTTTTATTTGTTACATTGTGTTTTCGTTAGTAGTATCACTAGTGTCAACCTCTAGTTTTGATTTGATAATAATGTGTTTGTTTGAGCTGAAGGTGTTCCAGATGATGAGAATTTTCTTGTGGTGCTTGGTTTCCAAGCACTTTTGAGAAAATTTGAAGAAAAGATAAAATAGTATGGTTGAGTGTTGTTCAGTATAATAGTGTAGTGATCTAATTCTACTCCACATTTCTTCATCATTGAAAATTTTCTTGTGCAGTTTGGATATGTTGATCAAAGGTATTCAGAGGTGCTATATCCATATTTTCAGGTCTTGAATCATTATGCAGAGAAAGTTGTGTTCACCAGTATGTGAATAGTGTAGTACAATGGTGTCTAGGAGAAACGGTTTTTCTCCGCATTTCTTTGGAGTATGATTTTTGGTCTTGTGGATCTGAGGGTGTGCTTACGTTGCTCATATCTATCTTCAATATGAGTTGTTCAAAGTTTGGTGTTTTGCAAGGTTGGATTCATGTGTTATAGTATGAAGAATGTTAACTAAGTATACACAATGAGTATGTTCTTACATTGAAAGTTGTTGTGAAGGAATTTGTTGGATTTTAGGGTGTTTATGGAATATTCCAGATTATGTTCAAGTAATGTATGTTTTATGTGAGTCATACTTGGATCTAAGGAAGAATGTACTTGAATTTTTAATGGTGTTTACACGGGTTTAGCCGACCTTGGGTGTTTACACTAATTACGAATATGTTTCAATGTTTGTGAAAGAGTGGTATGGCATGCATGTGTGTATTTGGGTCTGAGTTAAGGTGTGGTGTGGTTTGATTTCATTCCTTTCCACTGCATGAATTCTTTGTGCCAACCTAATTTGAATTTGCATGGTTGAGGTGCATGGTTGACCTTGTCAATTATTTTCAAGGTTGAGGATGATATAAATAAGTGTTGAGTTGATGGAGAATTTGGTAAAGGTGTGTGTGATGCAAAGTGCAAAGTTGTAAAGTGTGAAAGTGTGAAATGTAGTGTGAGATTTAATGTGTTAGACTACTGGAAGTAGTGAGAAGAATGTGTCTACATTCTTCAGAGAGGTTTTGAATGTACTAGTGATGTTGGAAAAACAAGGATAGACAACTGAGAGGGGGGGGTGAATCAGTTGTTACCAAAATCAAACTCATAAAACATTAATCAATCCTTATATCACAGATCTGATAATTAATAATGCAAGCATAAGAACAACACATCAGAGACACATGAACACAAAGATTTTATACGTGGAAACCCTGTGAGGGGAAAAACCACGGTGGATGTTAGTCCACAAGATTATACCATGTTAGAAGTATAATGAAGAATAAAAAGAGAATGCACTTGCATTCAGGCACACTACCTAGAGCACACTGCTCAAAGGGGAGGCTCACTGCCTTACATACAGTAATCAGATTAAATCCATCTGATGAATTTGAACTGATAAAATAGCTTCTGCAAAAGCCTAGTTATAGTTCCAGTTAGGCACTCTAATACCTCTTCAACTCTTCCACACTCTGCTCTGAATGATCTGACCTTTATTCGCACTTATACATCGCTTGTAAACTTGTGCACACTCTAAATGAGGAAAAAAATCTTGTATATATATATGCTACACATATTTGCATCCACTAATCAGTTGGCCACAAATAAGGAATAAATTACAATTGTCGGCCTTGATACATGAATAAATTTCAATGTGTACCACACAAGTCGGCCATAACATTGTGAGGACCCAAAAAAAATCTCCAAACACGCCAAACAATAAAATATTAATCCTCATGGATCCACAACACGCTAACACCACAATGTCAGCCAGGAACATGAACACTCGGGCACATATCAAAAAAATCTTCAATCACGAACACTCCAATCACTACAAACGTACACCAAGGATAGAGCACGATCTAGACTCATCCATGAACGTCATAGGCACATGAGCAACACATGAGATTATCATAATTTTATCCGCTTTGACTAAGAACACCATCTATAGAGACTGAATAACTATAGGTATACAGATCATCATAACTTCCACAAAACTTCATGCGCACCACTAAAACTTTCGAACAACATACTAGAAAGGTTCAACACCAAACCCTTTGAAGCGCACCTTCAAATCTTCAATGCACAGAGCTTTCCAACATTTTAACCTTCTCAGCTCCACTGGTTGCCTATACTATATTTTTTACAATTTTCTCAATCTCCTCGACATATATAGCCTTAAGCAGATTAAAATGCTAATAGTGTTGACATCAATGACAACAATATATCAGAAACACAACCACAACATCCAACAAATGTTGTGGTGGATTTTCCTATTGCTTTGAGATGGATTTCTCATTGTAACATTCTTCTTTCTTCTTTTCTATAATCTAGTAGTGAGCCCTTGGTACTGAGCCCTTCTTTCCTTTTGGGTAGTGAGCCCTTTGGTAGTGAGCATATTGTGTTTGGTATTGCAATTACTATATATTGTGAGCTAATCCTCACTGTGGTTTTTTCCTTCCTAGGTTTTCCACGTAAATTTGGTGTTCTCATGTGTTTGGATGTGTTTGCATTACTGTTTCTCATGTTTACATTTTGCTAATGCATGATAAGGGTTTAAGTCGTTGTTAAGATTTTAGGGACTAATACAGATCTAAATGTTAAAGAGGGTTTTAATGTTTTAATGTACAACTAATTCACACCCTCCTCTTAGTTATCTTGTGCATTCAACATTATATACTTGAAACAATAAAATTATAATATATGTTTAGTTGGAATAAAAATTAAGGTAGAATATGTAAAGAGATGATGTTTGTTGTGACAAGTTTGAATAGATTTTAATTACAATTAAGTTGGTAAAATTTATCAATGTTGTGTTATCAAGTTAAGAAAGATTTATTAGTGTGTGAACTTATGAGATGCATATCCATGTATATGAATGTAATAATATTGAAAAGTTTGGCCAACGTAATACTTGCTACATTCATTATTTTTGATTAGCGATAAATAGGTTTTGCATGGACCAGAAACCCCTTACATACCAGTTTTGAGGGGACCAAAAACCCCAACCAACACAACAAAATTTGCAAAAAAATAGGACACATACAATCAGCAACCTAACATCAACAGTCTACCACAACATACAGATGATTAAACAAACTGTAGAGAATCAGCTTTGAAGGAGTCGAAAACCCTTTTATAGCCAAGAATTCATAAGGGCCTACAACCCAATCACTTTAAAGAAACTTCTTGATTTGTCCACGCACTAACCACAACCAGCAACAAAACATTCCACAAAAAATAAGTTTCTCAACATTGAGCTAAAACAAGGGTTGCCAAAGCACCCTTTAAGAACACTCATTTCACCTAGACTCCCTACCTCAATAAGTGAGCAACTAGGGAAAACAAAGTTTGAGAACCTAGAAAATATTTGAGAAGCTTCAACCACCTTGCAGCACTGATCCACCCAATCGTCCATCTCAATATCCACCTCAATCAGAGAGAGCTTCCCTCTACAGGAGAGGATAAAAAGAGAAACCTTCCCATCGAGGCCACTACAATCCACCTCACATAAACTCCACCTCAATAAGAGCTCATAAGAGAGGAAAGAGCAATTCACCACCTCTACAGCCACCACCTCCACCTCCATAGGAGTGGTCTCCTCCTCAATAGGAGTTGTCTCCACCTCAAAAGAAGACACAACCTATAGATCATGGCAAAATAAAATGACAATAGGAAGGATTGGCAAGACATCCTTAGGAATCACAAGCTCCAGGTGCAAGACACAAGAAGAAAATAACCCAGCCAGTAGTGAAAATAAATCAACCACTCGAGCCTTAAGAAAAGACATTTGGAAAAGCTCAACCAGTAATCCAAAACCAATCCCCCTCATCAGCAAAAGCTTTGAGACCCAATCAGGGCACAAAAAAAAAGACCAACAAGACAAGGCCCAAAGCCCAAAGCAAAGAGAAACCAGAAGGCTTCAACAAGAAGAACCATAGAACAAAGGAACCAAACCCCACAAGGAGAGACAACTTCACCAGCCACCTGGTGGACAAAAGAAACAATAGAGACCTCAATAAGGAGGACCAAATGACATGCTACCAGAGAGAAAAAAGCCACAGAGAATACAACAACAAAAAGAAGTGCAGGCCAAAAGACCACCAAGAAAAGAGACCCAACCCCAAAGTGAGTAGGAGAAAACAAGCCCCAAGAAAAATAGGGGACCCTAAACAGGACAAAAACAAGGAGAAGGCCATGTAGAAAAACCACCAAGATACCCCAACACATCGATCAGAGCCAAAAATGGGCCAAAACTCCACATAACCACCCAGAGGGAGACACCATCATTCAACAGGAGAGGAACAAGAAGTATCCAAAAAACACTCAAAGCAAGAACCCCCACAAAATCCACCAAACAAATAGCGGGCAGAAGCGAAGGAGAACCAAGGAGAAGCAAGAAGTAGAACATACCATCACGAGGAGCACCCAAGCCATCCTACTATGCCAAATAGGAGCAGAAAAAAGGCCATTCAACCACCAAACCTCCTCAGAAACACCAATGCACACCTTCACCCACTGCAAGGAAAGAAGTGAGGAGAGAAGCCTCCAGTCCCATCAGGATCTGCAGCACCAAGACATCCCATGAGCACCAAAGGAGAAAAGCCCGACAAAGCAGGGCCCGAGCAAAGAGAAAGCCCCAAAAAAGGAGCACTAATAGAACAAGGCTTGAGCTGAAGAGAGCACTGCAAGAGAAAACTCACCACAATCCAACCCCATAGCCATGACCTCAGAAATCGATATTGGAAGAAAAGTCAGGCACATAGCCACAACCGCGGGGAGAGGAGGCGTTGGCACCACCAACAAACCCACAACCAACCTAGGAAAGACTGAGGCAAGGAAAGAAAGCATTGACGCCTCCATCAAGCCCTCAACCACCACATCATTTGCATCCTCCTCATCTTCATCTGATCCATTGGCATCCACCAACACACTAGCAGCAGCATTCAAACACGAGCCTCCTCCTCCAGAACTCCTGCCCATCGTGGTTGTTTACCCTTAACATGTGTTGAGTGGATATGGGTGCAGGGTTATTTCTTCACCTATCTACACAGGTCTGGGTTATTCCCCAAAGATAGTTAAGTAGCTAGAAGGTATCTAGGGATGCATGGTATACTACATGTGATAGTGTATTAATTTTACAATTAGTTCTCCATTTTGGATATGGTACCCTTACAACTAAAATTATTTGTCACCCTTAATGAAGGATTGGGTCACTTCCAAATGGAAGGTGTGTGGGGGACCATCTGTTTATGGTTGGAGGTAAAGTTTTCAAATGATGCATTCTCTCCACGTAGTTTGATAGAGCTATATTTCTTGTACTAACTCAAAGTATTATATTTTATGCTATTGTTCGAATGTGAACACATGATTATATATTTTATATTTTAACTAAAAGTATTATATTCTTGTATGAAAAGACAATTATGTATAAAGGAGATAACAATTTGTTATGATTCTTTTGTAAATTTGTATAATTGGAATTATCATAGTTAGTCTTGATCAAATGTCAAAAATATTCTCAAACATAATATTGGCTATGCATATCATGTAAAACATTGGTTATGCATATCATGTAAAATATTGGCTATGCATATCATGCATAACATTGGCTAGATATAACTTAGCATGAGATGTATATAGCATTTTGTCTTGATAATCCTCATGAAAATTGGACAGTAGGTGCTTGAGATGCTAAGGGATTGACATGTGAAGACAAACAAATCCTTTGAAACTTTTCGTTAAAACCACATTAAATTTGATCTATATTATTAAGTTTTTTAAAATCTTAGACAAGAAATTGGCGGAATTGAAAATGCACCTTCTAAATGATTTAGTGAATTCATATCCTACATTATGTGTGATAAAATTCAAGGATGACATGGATGGTCAAATTAAATGTATAAAAGGACTTTTTAAAACGTGTGGGAGTTTATCATAATTTTCATTGGGAGAGGAAGGCATTAATATGACCAAGATGGTTAATTCCAAGTTACATGAGTGTATATAGCTGTAAGACCCCTCCGTTTTGCCTCTTTTGATCGAACAGTGTTTTGTTTGGTTATGTCTTGTTTTCTCTTAGTACCTTGTCTATGGTACTCGGTTACTGTTAATCTCTATCTTTATCGTGATTTGGTGTGATATTTTGTTGTGAGGGTATTTGATCCTGATGTTATCATTATGTCATGCTTTGGATTAGCATAGTGGATAATTGAATTAATGATGTTTATGTGTTTGGTCATATTAATGATGTTAGATTCGTCAGTTAGTAAGACTGTATTGGTGAAGGGGACGAGATTGCATCACTCGCTTGCGAGCGCCCTGCGATCCCAAGATTTCCTCTTCACGGTGTGTATTTTATGTTGTTCATATTATATGTTGTTTACTTGATTTTCAGGTTGACAGGTACAGGACATCGACTCCACCTAGTTTCACAAGTTTGAGCATGTCCAATGCCCAACGGTATTCGATTGGGAGATAGTAGCTAGGTTTTTCGTGTCAAGTCATCACCCTAGTCATAAGTGTGTCGTCGGTTTTAGTCTGGTTCAATTGTTTTAATACTGTTTAAATTGTCAAGATTTTATTTAATTGCAAGTTGAAAAGGGTAATTAAATGACTTTATGTATTTAAGTTGTTGATTAAATTAATCTGGTTATAATGTGAAAAATGTTATTTAATTTATTAATTAATTTAATTTAATTAATAAAATAATTTAATATTGGATTAGATTTATTTTATTGATTAATTAAATTAATTGTGTTGATTTGAATTAAGTTATTCATTTTGGAAATTAATAGATATTTTGAATTGAAATTAAGTTTGAAAATTGAAAAAAGGGTTTTAATTTCATTTTTGAAAATTTTAAATGCAATTTTTTTTTGAAATTAGAGATATTTAATATATTTTCTGTTTTGTTTTTAGAAAAAAGGAAAAGTTGTTCATTTTGGAGGATTTTTGCTCTAAAACCCTCTCCTTGTCATTTTCTTTAAAAATGGGAATTGGATGCATTTGTGGATGGAAAGAGATGGGATTTGTTTTGGATTGGATAGGAATGGGTGGAGGATTGCTCGGGTGTCTGGATTCTTCATCTGTCTTTGTGTTTTCCAAGCTTTGTGTGATTGTGTGTGGCAACAAAATTGAGGTAAGTTCATTTTTTTTCTCCCTTTGATTGTGTTTTGTCATTTAGAGGTCATGCTCACCCTTAAGGGAGCATAGGACTTCCCATTTAGATTTCAAATTGAGCAAAATTAGTTCATTTAAATTGTTTTGTGATTTTTTTGGAAAATGTCAATTTGTGCCCTCATCATGGCAATTTTTTTTCAAAATCATTGAAAAGTGAAATTGACATTAAAAGTGTGTTATTGGGCATATTTAGAGCCAAAGGGTATTTTTAGAAAATTGAAATTGAAACTTTAAATTTTGAAGCTTTTCATCAATGGAGTTTTTGGGAATTTATGGTTTTCCAATGTAAAATAAAATTAGAAAAATTGAAATTGTGCATGTTTTATGATGAATTTTAATGTGGGGATAGAATTATCCCTATTAATTTTCGAGTTAGAACCAAGTATTGCTAGAATTTTTGGTTTTTGAAATTTAAAATTTGAAGAAATTTCAAGCTATTTTAATGGTGTTTTGAAGAAATTTTTGGTTATTGGCCATTTAAAAAGTTGGAAAATTTTGAAAGTTTTAAGTGAATTATGATGTCTTGGAATGTGTGAGTGAAGGTGTACCTTGTGAAATTTTGAAAGAAAATATTTTATATTTTATATATTATAATTTATAATATTTAAATATTTAAAAATAATATTTAATATAATATTTTATAAAATTAAATATTAAAATATTAATCAAATGTTTAGTTATGAAGATTATATTGTTTTATTCATATGGTTTTAAATTGTTAATTTTAATATATGGATTTAATGATGGAATTTATACATACGTTAAAATATTGATTTAAGTATAATTGAAAATATTCAAATATTGTGTTCTTAGTCAAATTATTAGATTTATTCTGAAGTAATATTATTTGAAAGGACAAATTTGGAATTTAATATAAATGTGTTTAAAGGCAATAAATTACTGATTGTTATGAAAGGAAATGGATTTAATAATTCCTCGCAACTTGCCTTCGTGATTATTTCCTCTAAGTTCATGTTTTGGGGAAATGGGTTAAGTGTATTTAACCTGTAAGTCTTCCAGAGGACCCTAGAGGTTGGGGGTTGTCATCTGGTGATGTCGATTGTTTGTTAATTCCCTTGGGTAGTGCATGAAGTTATGTCAATGTTATACCCGGTTTCTACGAACGGGAATGTTTTGTGCCTCCTAAGAAAGGAGTGGATTTTGTAATGTGTGCCTCCTTGTCAGGAGTGGTTTTGTTATTGTTGTTACCTCCAGTGTTGGAGATGGCTTTATCTTATGTCGCCTCCTGAGAAAGGAGTGGACGTGTTATCTTGTATGTTGCACTTTGTACCCTTGGTGTTTGGATGGTATGTGTGTTGTCAAGTAGAAGAGTGGCTTCCGTAGGGGCCAGAGCCCGGAAGAGGTAAACTGGATAACTTGCGGAAGTGGTTTAATCAAGTGATAACTAAAATAAAACTTAGAAGATTAGGTGGTACTTCTCACTAATCAAGATAATTATGCCTCACTCATAGACACAAGGGCTCGTTTAGACTTGGGATGGGTGGGAAGGCCTGGAATGGCAAGGTCATCTATCTTGTCTGTACGAAAGGTATTTGGCTCCGCATGAGTGAGTATGGGGGCCGAGATTCGGTAAAGGTCACCAGGATAACCTTTTCTTGTGGGGGTCGGAGCCTAGGAAGAATGCCCAGAGGATAACCCATGACAAGCTGTGTGATGACACTCTGTCTAGGACAACAGTTGGTTCTTGTCTATTGTGGGTATGCTTTCCTTGACATACCTGATGTGACCATAGTTGGTATTCGATCTTGTGGGTATGGTTTCCTTAACATACCTGATGTGACCATAGTTGGTACTCGAGTATTATGTGTATGGTTCTCTTAACATACTTGTCCTGCTTTATTTCTAGAAGCAATGTAACCATGTAGAGTTGTCCTTGTGTGTTACTCGTGATGCTCTTGAGTTGTACTTTTGGTGTACTTATGTTGTATGCATGTGGTACTTGGGTTGTACTTGTGATGTGTTTGTGTGGTACATGTGATTGGATGTGTCAGTTTGGTTCAGTGGTGATTTAGCCTGTGTCTAGAGGTAGATGGTCTTGGCTAGGATTCCTTGTTACTATCTCCTAACACGGGGGGTGGGCCTTTGTGTTCCACTTGGTTGGGCGGCGTGCACCTAAATCCATTGGATTCTTTCTTCATGTTCATGTGGACGAGACTTCCAGTTGGAGAGCTCATGAAATTCAGTTTCAGTTCTTACGTTATTTCATTTCAGTTGGATCTTGTATTTTACCCCTCATCTGTTATCGAGGTGGAAGTTGTATTTGTAACCTTATTTATTGGACTTGCCTCATTCGGGGAATGAGAGTTGTAATTGTAATATTTAATTATGGATAAATGAGTTTGGACAGTTATCTTATGCTTGTTGTAAACTATCTTAATTGGAATGCATGTGTTTAATTATTGTCTAAATTATTGACATGGTTTTATTCATGTTGTTGTTGTGGGTTGTTATGTTATCTCAGTCTCGTAACCTTAGGGGATGGTTGCATTGGGAAGCGAACTTGCATATTATTTGTACTTAAACAAAAAAAAAATAGCCTGTTTAAGTAGTTGTTTGCAACATCCTCTAGGGTTGTGTGGCGGGGCGTTACAATAGCATGAAATTAAATCTACTAAAGGAGATTAAAACCTATATTATGTGGAAGAGGAACAACCTCATGGAACATTTATTAAATTTATTTGAAAATTTATGGTCCCATGCATACAACATAGCTATTTTGAAAACTGGAAAGCAAATCAATTTAAAAATTGAAGGATACTTTTACTCTTGGGATAATCTTATCAATGGTTGAATTTGTAGAGAATTACTCATTTTCCCATCAAAAGGATATTGAAATGCAATACTATCATAAAAAGCAAGTGATTATCATGACAGATGTGTGTTATGGATATGCACTTATGTCTAATTAGTCATCAAGAAAGACTATCACTTTTATATTAGTGACGATAAAGAGTACAACACACACTTAATACAATATTGATATCAATTATTTTTTTAGTGGAAAGGGTGTAAGAATGGAAAAAAAAATTGTTTGGTCAAATGGTTGTCTCACAATTCAAATTATCATGAATATTTTTGCACTTTTTTTATTTGATCAACTTTTACATAACTCTCATGTTTGGAATTTATTGAGAGTGGTCATGGGAAGGGTGAACATGATGGTGCAAGTGGTTGAATCAAATATACATTTAGACAACGTTGAATTGATTATGAGGGAGATTGTTTCAATGATGCTCATTTCATTGTTGAATGATGTTAGAATAATTCCACATGTGATGCACACACTTTAGGGAGGAACCCACTTTCATACAGACTCTTCTTGGAGATTATAGGCACACAATAAAGTTATATTTATATAATTAAGATTAAAATTGTATGTGGGGAGGTGTTTTCAATATATGTAATTAAATTAAATTGATTTATTTTTATGTAGGGGTGGATCAAAAATATCACATGGTTGTCAAAAGATAGATAAGACTAGATTAATCCATTATGTGATGAGTACACGTCAATACCCATGTTCTCTCTATTTAATTCATGTTGATGTCTTGTAAAAGAAGCATGAATCAAGTCTATGGCTATGTAGGCGACTAGCTAACAATGGTTCTTTTTGTGGTTAATATATATGTACAAGAGGATGATAAAAAAATTTTAAGATATTCCTATAATTTAATTGATATTAGCCATATTTTAGGATTGGTTAGAAATGGTTTGAGCATTATTATACTTGATGTTGAGAAAAAATATGTACATGAGTATATACACTAGACATATATTTTTCTCTTTGTTCATCTTCTATTAGGGGATGTTTTTACAATAATTGTGAAAGATATAAATTTGGATAATGAGAAATACTACTTATTGCATCGCACATAGGATAGAATGAAGCTAATAAAATTAGAAGAAGGCAATGATAATGTTTTCGATAGTGTCAGCTATCTTACAAGGAATTATTGATGTGTGGTATAGCACACCTCAATGCAAGTAAATCAAGCTCTTCCCAAGGTCTATATCACCAAGAAATGGCCATGCAAGATAGCTTAGAGGCTAATGGAAATTTATTCCAATTCAAGGGACCTATAGTGTATCCAAGATAAATTACACATAAACTTGGTTATTGCATAAGAAATCAATATTTTTATAATTAATCAACTCAATCACTCATTGCATTCATTAACCATTTGACACTCAAAATAATAATGAATACTACTTGTAATCAACACCAATATATATTTTCAAACTAGATTCACAACTAAAATCCTACACTATATCCTAATCTAACAATGGGGTATAAAATTACAAAACATAAAAATGAAATGAGAAATAAGAATGACCCTATTTTTTATAGATGTAAGATTTGAATCAAGTTGAACCGATAATCCTTGATAAATTAGGCGTGCTTGATCATTTGACACATAATCATTAACAAAAAGTAGTGCAAAAATCTATGACTAACTAGACTAGGAATAAGCATGCAAGAGGCCATGATAAACACATGTAGATCAGACGCACATCTTTCATAGCTTTAAATTCATATGATTTCCCATTAAGCACAAGTGGAGATTTATGTACTAATAGAAATAAAAAATGCAATCATAACAATAGTACTCATTTTTGAAGAATTAGAAAAAAGTAAGAAATTAAACTAGGAAAAATAAAATTTTCTTAAAATTAATTTGTTTTTAGTTTTTACAAACAAAGAACTTAAAAATTAATTCAACAATTGATTATACATATTGATTAATTTCAATCTTATTTTTTTAATTAAATCATGATTAAATATAATTTAAAAGACATAAGAAAAAACTAAATCTAGTGTTGAAAAAAATAATTTTGTAACAATCTCTTTTAAAACAAGATTCTTAAATTCAATTTTCATGAATCAAATTTTTTATGTGACAATTCTCTAACTTGATCCCATTTTCACAATTCCTAAATAAAATCTTAAATTCTTGCTTTCTCCAAAATTTGTGTTCCATAATGATCTTAAATCTTCATGTATTTAGCAATATAAGTGGTTTTAGTCTTTGTCTTCATGTTTCATAATATTTTAGATCAATGCATCACCTATGAAAATCTAGAAAACAAGGAATTAGATCATGAAGTCTATTTAAATGAAGTTCAATATAAATCAAACTTAAAATTAAGATTCTTTTAAAAAGAAATTCCTCGGTTCAAATAGCATTCATTTTATTTTAGATCACCAAAATAAAGCATGAGTATTTATGTGAAACAAAGTAAAATAAGGCATTGGGATGAGCACCATTATCTAGAATATTATGTGAAACCATCAAATTTTATTAATACTTCATGAGACATCTATAACATATATAGCCTAACATGGGGTTGTGTGACCTAGCGGGTGTAAACCAGTTTACCAATGCTATGAGTTATGTGTACAAAGCTAACAAAGCTAATTCTCGTAGATTTTGAAAAAGGAGGGCTAATGCACATGGTTAACTTGACTTTATAAGTACTCTTGACTATGGTGGTATATGCCATCTTTTAGATGTAGAAAGCCTACCAAAACATGACATATAATCAATCTAAATGTAATTTCACGCGGAGGATTTATAAACTTGGAATTGTAATTTAAAGTTTGTAAGTTTTAAAAATGGTATTTTGATGATGATTTGATAGTTCAATTCATGATCCACGTGATATGAATGGGACTTTTTTTTTAAGTCTTTTCAATTTTGAGGGAAGTGTCTAGAATTCTCCCTTGCTCATGTCTTGT
Source organism: Sequoiadendron giganteum (assembly GCA_007115665.2). Taxonomy (NCBI): domain Eukaryota; kingdom Viridiplantae; phylum Streptophyta; class Pinopsida; order Cupressales; family Cupressaceae; genus Sequoiadendron; species Sequoiadendron giganteum. The sequence continues at coordinate 403,479,663 of CM021109.1, forward strand.
TTTTCTTAATTCCATCTTATTCATGCACCTTGTTCTTTTAAAATAATAATTTTACCTTTCAAATGGTGTTGTTGGTTGAGCCTTCTTAATTTTTCCCAAACATTCTTAGGTTCACATTGGTGACTTTCCTTGGAAAAAGGGGTGACTCCTACTAGTAAAAGATGTGACCTTGACCTTTTTAGTGATACTTGAAACTTTCATTTTCAATTGTTTTGCCACCATTTTTGGCCTTGATTTCAAGCTTAGCTTAGTTCTAATTATACCTATTTCTATCAACTCTTGATTTCCCCCTTAATTGTGAATCTAATTGAGATTCCATGACTGTATGTACACCTACAAATGGATTCATAGGTGTCTTTAGTTATTCATTGTTTGCCTAGATTGTAGGAATTTTGATTTTGTTGCCTCTTTTCATAGTTGTTTGAGCATGCTAGAAGGTCAATTCTAGAGGTCCCCAAAACAAATACCAAGTTTTTCTTACAATGTCCATGTTCAATACACCCTCTAGGCTCGTTCTATAGTTATTTTGTAGCTTCAAATATTTGAGAATAACAACACCACACTTAAAATTTATTTATTTGTTTAGTTTCTTATCTTCCTTGCTTCTCCCATCAAGTAAATAACCCCAAGTTGGAGAAGATAGAAGGTTGCAAAATCTAAATCTCTAAGGACATTCATGCCATAAGCATCTCATCAACGTCTCAAGCTATTAATATTGTCAGTGTGAATTTATAATTATTTACTCTTGAATTTACTTGTTTTCAAAAGAGTATTAGAATTGGAAATAAAATATATAAGCTATCTTCCATCTTTCTCGAATATATGAAATTTGATCATTATATTATAGATTTATCATTAATTAGATAAGATTTATTTATTTCATTGTATTATATTAGTATAAAATAATTTGTATATTTTAGCTTCATTTTAGAAATGATTTATTTTCAAATTAAACACCATGAATGACACAAACAACAAAACCATTTTTAATCAAAACAAAGCATTACCTTTCTCCCATTGCATTTAGAATCATTCTTGTTTCATTCAATTAACTAATTAGAGTATATTTTTATTTGGGATATAAAACATAAATTAGTTGTTTATTTCTCATATTTGGTTTAATCATTAATTATTTTTTTCCTAAAAAAAATAGTGAATCAAGCACTTGCCAACAAGACAAACGGGGAACAAGAACATAAAAGAAATCAAGTGAATCAAAGTCTCTGCTAACAATACTAGGAAAACCAAGGTAATCAACAAGAAAGTAGAACAAATAAGTGAATCACAACCATCAAATCAAGAGAAATTAAGCAAGCAATCAACTCAACAAACCAAGTCAAAAATGAAAAATAACTAGCACACTAGGACATGTCATACCTATCTTTTCTCTCTCCCATCATTAGGCTCATATTTCCTAGGGTTAGAGAGGATTGGTAGAATCCATTCTAAGTGAGCTATGAACAACTCTTTTGAACTTATAAATAACTAGCCAAGAGCAATTCCAAGTCCAAGATCTCATTTTACAATAAATTTAGGAAGGAAAAAATAGGTGACAATTAAGAGAGTTAGCTCATCTCCAAGATTTAATCAAAATAAAGAGTAACTGACTAAATTCCTTCCTCATTCACACTCAAAAATATCTCAACATAATTCATGCAAACAACACACCAAACCATGTGATGCATAATCAATCTTCATTCACACTCAACTAGAGCTCAAAATAATTCATGTGCAAACAACATACCAAACCATGTGATACATAATTAAATCTTCATTCGCACTCAACAAGAGCTCAACATAATTCATGAAAACAACACAAGAAACCATATGATACTTACAATTACAACACCTCTTGAAAGGTTTAATAGAGCTCACCCCCACATTTTAACCACCACAACATGAACCAAGATGATCAGTCATCACCAAGCACTCCTTCTTCATGAAGAGATATATCAAGTCAACACAACTTTCCCATTTACAAGCATCATTAACACTCTATGGACACTCCTTCCTCATGAAGAAGGTAGTTCCATTGGTATTTCTTCATTCCACTAGCTTACATGCCACATGAGTAGGATTAATTTATTCATATACAAGCCACATTAGTGCAACACGTGTTTTCCCATGTCCAACTCATACATAGTAGTGGATAGTGGATTTGGAGCAACAAATATTTTTATGAACATGACATGAAGGGAAAGTCCTTCTAGGGTATGCACTACCACATTTTCTCAAACCATTTCATTCTATTTCTTCTCTTCTACCACCATCTCATTTATTTTGGGGTACCTAAGGTATCCTTGTGTAAGTTAGGATCAATGGGACCCCAAGGACAAGGTCCTTATAATGAACCTCTTAACCCCTCGTTTGATAAATATATTCCTCATATTCCCATGGCACCTATTTCAAATAGCTACAATTATGAGGATACCAATTGATATGGTAGGTTTCCAAAGAATGAACATAATAGCCGCATAGGATATGAATTTACTACCTTTGACAACCACACATGGATTCAATTTCCAAGAATGCTTTTGCATCTAAATCCAAGATAGATTAGAGGTTGAATTTTTTTAGTTTGGTTAGAAATATGAAGGAAAGAGCCTAGTTAGGCTACTTGTAGGGATACATCTTCTTAGATTGACAATGAGGTAGATCTCCTCAAAAGGGACTTGGTAGATGCTTGAGTGTCATGAGGATCCCTTGAAATATTCCTCTAAAATAACCAATTCTCCATATAATTGATGAGATTTGAGAACTTAGAGTAAGTAATGATAAATGAGACCACTCAACCTTATAGTAAGAACAAAAAAACCTATAACACAGTAGTGGCATGTACCATATAGAAGGAGAAACCCCATAAGAACTCATAGAGACCATGGTATAATTAATTAGGACGCCTAAGGTTGGGGGCACCAAACAAATACTTCAAAACTTGGCACAAATAAATGAGCTAATAAGATCTCACAAGTGCCAACCTCATACCAATCCTTTTACCATTGGCTTGAATGAGCCAAAATAATACGTAACTTAGATACCCCCTACATCAACTTATATTCATGTAATGCAAGCAATAAGGCTTTTTGTAAACACTAAAATAATTCTTCTATTGTCTTTATCACCCCATTATTATTGATTAATTATCATATTCATCATGTATTAAATTATTATTTATTATTCAATTAATACGAGATACTTATTGTCCATTAAATAAATAAATAAAACTCATAATTAACCTTTCATGAGTTCACTCAATCGAATTAGTGATTTCCTCATAATTTTTTTTAATAAATTAATAAAACTCATAATTATCCTACAACCAAACTAGCCTAGCTCAAATAATAAAGTTAGAAAATAATGTACTATAGTCTTTTCATACACCAAAGATAGGAAATAACTTGTTAAGAAAAAGATTCATAGGAAAATAATGAGAAAAAAAAAACATGAGAAGATGAGAAAATGACATACCATTTAGCACACTCACCTCATAAGAAAATTATAAATACATCACCCACTCTTCCATGCTTACTCACTATCTATTCTACTCTTGCTAAACCTTGTGCATTCGGGCTACTTCAAATCAAACCCTATGAAAACTATTTGTCCATTATAACTCTCAACTTCCAAAAATGGCCACAACCACCCTCGTCAATGTTTCTCAAAAGCCTAGGACAAAATATAAGAAATTCCCATACAAAGCAATGGAGACCAACCCAGTAGGAGAATTCTCGAAGGTACCATGGTCGCCATCTACATAGAAGATATCTGAAAGAATATCCATGCACCCCTCACAAAAATTGATCACACTAAGTTTAAAGAACTAAAGCATGTACCCTACTGCAACGAAAAACACAAAAATATATGCCATAGTACAAGAATATCACAGAGAAATGATTGAATGTTTGGAAGGAATTTTCAAACTTCACGGTGTAGGATGATTGGGTTCAAATCATATTGATTGATCCAATTCCATGATGAATATCTCTACCTAGGCCAACCCTACAGAATCACCAAAGATGCCATTAAAGCAATAATAGGCCTATGGGCACATGAAGAAGTACCACCAAAGAAGGCCATCAAGAATGCAAAAATCACATGGTTAACCAAAGCAACAAATGACGACTATAGCCTCAATGTTACCAAAATAACAATTCCAATAGTAAAGTATGCCACCATGGGCATTGCCTACAAGGTATATTACACAAACTAGGACTCAACTACTGCCACCACCATCCATGTAGCCTACCAGATGATAATGAAAGGTAAGAACATTGACCTATATGAGGTCCTATGGTAGGAGCTCCTAAACAACATTGAACAGGAAAATAATCACATTACCAATTCAAGTATGGGACATTATTAATTTTCCTCACCTTCTACTTAATGCAAAAACTCCAACCTTTGCAAGAAATTTTTGGGACACCACCTGGTCGATTAAATCCAAAATTCAGGAACATGTGAAGCATTTCCAAGATGCCATAACCTACTGGGGTTTCTTCAAATCCCTTCTACAAAAGTTGCAGGTTAGGGAACACGTCTCTTATGAGGTGGTCTGCAAGTACATAAAATCCATCATCTTCTTCATCGACAAGGACTATACATTCATAGAAGTGATTGAGCCTATAACATCCTAGATAGCCCAACTCCCATATGAGGTGATGTATGCAAAGATAAACTCTTATGCCTCCACACTCCTGGGCCTTCCCAAGGACCCAAAAGTTGAAAAATTTATAACTTACCAAGAGTACATGGATAATTTGGCTAAGAAGAAATCAAAAGAACACATCGAGAAAAACTAGGAGAAATTGCATAAGTGGGGTCTATTGAAGCAAGAGACAAAGGAACATAGTACATCCAGTCCCCAAAGGTCCAGAAGGCTCCATATTGGTACTCCCCCTAAAAAAACTTTACAAGGAAAAAGTAGCCAACCAAGGAAGAGAAGACTTGCTACCATGCCTCCCACAAAATAAACAATCAAAAGAGGAAGCAACAGAGGCTCTCTTACAAATGAGTGTAGAGAAGAAACCAAAGTGGAGGAAGGAGAAAGAACAAATGGAGGTCTCCCCAGAAATAGTGGATATAGAGGAGGATGAGCAAATAATATCAGAGGACACATCCATCCCTAAAGTTTCCCCACTAATAGATGAGGATTAGTTGTATAGAGATCTATTCCAAATAGAAGTCTTGGATATGACCCTCCAAAAATATCCCAATATGGAAAATCCCAAATAAATTGATCATGGAAAGAGAAATAATCAAGTATATGGTAGAAACCAACATATTGTTGGTGGACCTAATAGATCAATTGCTAGAATCTTTGACCACCGCACTAAAAAGGAGAAAAGAGAAAGCAGCTAAGGAAGAGGAGAAACTAAAAGAGTTGTCCATTGAGGAATTATCCCTTGTAATCACACCTTTGTAGAAGTCGAGGATAGCATAGTTACAAACCAAAGAGCTCAGGCCTAAGTAGAGGTTAGACAAACTCATGATAGAGAAATTGGAGATCACTCAAACGATCCAACAAGAGATCAAGGAGGCCACAAAAAATACCTATCAAAAGTTGTACAAGGAAGAGAAAAATATAAAGTAGCCACCCTAGATAAATAATAATCCTATCATCCTCCATACTCTAAAACACCTTCCTCCTTCGCAACCTCTTCTATGCAGTTCATTAAGGACTTTTTAGCAAAACAAAAGTAAATCCAAATAGTGGCATCTTCGTAGCTACTCCAACTTTTGCTAGTAGGATCACAGGTAGACATTAAGAGTATATCACCCCTACATAAATTCCAATTAGGGGACATCCTATAGAAAATAACAAGAGATTAAATACTGAAAAATCACGTGGAGAACTTCGATCAACTGGAGGAGATGGTTAAAGATATACAAAACAAGTTCCCACATCTCCAAGGGTACTCATCCAACCCTTGGAAAGCCAATTAAGAATCTTGATACACATGGTTATCAAGGATTCCAAAATAAAAAATAAAACAATGAGACAACAAGTTCAGGAAGAGCACCAAAAGGCTAAAACCAGTGAGGAAAGGAAGAAATGTACTACCACACACTTTTCCCTAGAGTTCCATATTAGCACCTTGAAGAACACTGAAGGAGATTACAATGCACTTTACCAGTTTTGTTTGCAATGGCCAATAGTAACAACTCTTATTAAGGCCTAGATAGATTAGCTAGAATTTCAGATAATTTAGAGAGCCACAGTATATAACACCCTCCAAGATACAAATGGATAATGTCGGGTATGGATAGAAGCACTAAATGCCCAGTTTCAATAGTTACAAGATCAAAGGGATAAAAATGAGAACAAATTCCACAAATTGAGGGAAGTAGTAAGCTTAATATTAGCACACATCATGAGAGTCCTCCAAGAAGCACACTAATTAGCACAAAATATCTAAATTCCCCAAACACTTTCAGAGGTAGAGTGGGTGCTACTGCAGATCCAAGTTCAGACCTAATGATTGCACTTAGCCAGAACATAATGGGAGAACACTTTCCTAAACTCAAGGAGATCTATAAGGATATTCTTCCAATAAAGTAGAGTTGACTTGAGGACAAGCCAACATTTTGAAAGCGGGGATGATGTTGGTAGGAAAGAGAAACAGTTCAGACACCATTGAGCAAATCCTATGCCATCTTGCCACAAAGAACTTGCGGACCATAATATTGAAAAGATACTATCTAGGGTAGGGGTAGGATAGATGGGTCACCCCACCCATAAATGTGTGTATAGAAAAATATACATGAATAACAAAAGAATATGTGTGTAGGAAAATATATATGAAAGTATATGTAAGAAGCTTTATGTATAAGGATATATGTAAGAGGGAATATATGCAAGAAGAAGAGAAAATGTGTGGATTATAGGGGGAGATATTTGAATGTACTCCATTGATATAAATAATATAATGATATCATACTTCTATTTGTATGATGTTATCTATCATTTTGTGAATCTATAGTAGATTAATTAGTCTTTTGTCTGAATTAAACCATTAGTCCCTTTATATGACTGAGTTCAGGGTATAAACTACAACATTCAAAAAGTACATGAGGCTCAAAACTCTCGTCTATTTTCCCCAGTTTTCTTGCTAACACCTACCTTTTCCACACAACTCATAAGTAAGGGTCTTTATAGATTTTTCTCAATTTCACTTTGATGTTAATATAATTTTAAATCTATGTTTGATAAACCAAAAAGGGTATATTCAATAAATTCTTAGGATCTTATAAATATAATATATGCCTCATTATAGTTTTAATAGGTAATAATTATTAATTTTCTACATATACTATGTTTGAATTCTTGATAAATATATTGAAAAATGTCCATAACTTTTGAACTCATTGTCCTTTCTCAAATCTAAAATATGCATCACACTCTAGGCTTCAATTGGCTACACATTTTTTTTAAAAGAATTTCATTTTTTGACCAAGTTAGGTTGGTCAAAAAAAGTATTTTAAAAAATTTATAGTAAGAAATTCATAACTAATTATTTACTTATAAAAATTTGCAAAATACGCATCACATTCATTCATGTGTCCTTTACTTATATCCAAAGCTTTAAAAATATATTTTTTACTCATATTTAGGCTAACAAGAATGACAACTACTTTCTTTTTTAATTTTTCATAGTGCCTCATTGAAATATATAATTTTGCCAAATTATTATTATTTTTTCAAAGTAGTAATCTATAAACTACATTAAACTTCCTACAAATTTTAGTAGTACATATATTTTAGACTGTCAATATAATCCATTCAAGTTTTCATGTGAAGTTATTTAAGTTTGTTTTTTAGGATTTAAGGGCATTGTTTGGCCCATTGTGAACCTTTCTAATTGATGCTTTCTTTTTAGTGACAAAGGGGTAAAAACTTTATTGAAAATCAGAACAAAGCATTACAAAGAAGCAAAGGGCCAAAGCCCCAGGAACCAACAGAAACCACCAAAAAAGCCAGGAAGAAAATCACCCTTCTTCAATACCACTCTCATCCTCAGCAAGAATCCTCTCCAAATCTTGACGTAACTCACGAGAAACCTGCTCCCACCCATCGATCTTCCCACCATCTATATTCTCCGACGCCCATTTGGCCAAACAATCAGCTGCCCTATTCCATTCCCTTGGAATATGGACAAAAGATACCGACTCCATCAAAGAGCTAACCTGTAATATCTGTTGCACCATCATAGCCAACTGCCAGCTAACATCAGAAATCTTCTTTTCATGAAGTAAATTGACCAAGACCTGAGAATCAGACTCACAAATAACCTTACGCCACCCTAAAGTTGACGCCCGCTTCAAGGCATAAAGGATAGCCAAGCCTTCCATCCTGTTGACAGTCTGTATCCCTTCATTAGCGGAAAAAAGAAATACCACCAATCCTGAAGAATCCCTACCAACCCCGCCAATCCCAGCGGGTCCAGGATTTCCCCTAGATGAGCCATCTGTATTAATCTTCAGAAAACCAGCTGGAGGGGGCAACCAACTCCCCACCCTTTGAACTTTTTTCTTCACACGCCTACCTCTCCTAACGCACACAGATGCCAAAGATAGCCCCTAAATTCCCAACCGATCAACCATCTCAGCATCTCCTTTCTCTAACGGCAACACAATCTCACCTTTAGCTTCAACCGTCTCCTGGATCATTCCCACAATTCTAAACCAAACTTGTTGAATCCCTAATTTTTCACCCCGAAAGATTCTCCGATTCCTTTCCAACCAAACTTGCCAAAGCAGAAAGATGGGACCAACATACCAAACATCCTACAAGAAAGAGGTCGAGGAGGGGGGCCTCCCTAGACTATTCCAAAACTCCACCAGGGAGGAGGCATGAAAGCAAGGCCTTTTCCAAACACTCCACCAAAAATGCTAGAGTTGTAAGGTAAAGGGACAACGGAAGAACAAGTGAGGAGAGTCCTCCCCACACCCACAGAGAACACACCTAGAAGGGCCTGAAAAACCTCTCTTTCGGATATTATCCCAAGTCAAACACCTATTCCAAGCCAAAGTCCAAATAAAGCAATTACACTTTGGCCAAGAAAACTTATTCCAAACTTTCTTCCACCAATGAACCTCCACCCCCTCAAACTGTTGGGAAAGCAACTCCTGATACCCAGAAGAAACGGTGTAAGCACCCTTGGGATTAGGAAACCAAGCCAACACATCCTCATCCACGAGGGAGCTACAGCTTCGACAAGAAAGAATGTAATGAAGCTCAGCTCACTCCTCCTCCATACCAGCAACAGGCCATTCCTCATGATTCTTCCATCTCACCTCCACCAACTACCCCTGAAAAGAAAGAGACTTAAAGTCACACACCCTCGACCATCCAGCTTCACAGAACCTCTGGCACAAAGTAAGCAAATGAGGATACTGAGAAACAATGGGAGGGTGACCATCCCAAGCGTCGTGCCAAAAATGGACCTCAGACCCACTCTTGCAAATCCAGAATAAGCCACCCTTAACGAGCGCAGCCCCTTTCTTGAGAGTATTCCAAATCACAGATCCCTTACCCGTCAAGCTGTAATGAGGGATATCACTTTGAGGAATCCCTGGATAGTACTTCTGAGTCAAAATTCTGGCCCACACCTGGTCCTATTCCACACACCAACACCAATACAATTTAGCAGCTAGAGCCGTACCTAACAGCAACGACTGCCTTAACCCAAGACCACCAAACTGTTTTGGGCTACAAACAACATCCCATCTAACAAGACTCCACTTGGAGGACAATAAACTACCAGCCCATAAAAATTGTCTTGCTAAGGAATCAAGATCCCTAACAAAACCCATCGGCGCCACCTGAATCATACACCTATAAAGAGGGAGAGCCTGAACCACGGATTTGAGCAACTGAACCCGACCCGCAAAAGACAGCTAGCGAAGGGTCCAATGAGTGACTTTGACACGAAATTTTTCCAAAATAGCCTGCCAAGAATCCCTAGATTGCCTACCAACTGAAATAGGAATCCCAAGGTAGGTCAGTGGGAGATCCCCAATCTGAAATCTGAGAATATGAGCAATTCTCCTCTGAATGGAGTTCGGAGTATTGAAGAAAAAAATGGAAGACTTGCCCTCATTAATTAACTGGCCTAATGCAGCAAGATAAACATCCAACACCTTGTGCATATTATAAGCCTCCCTAATAGTAGCCATGCCCATCAAAGCAGTGTCATGCACAAACTGTAAGTGAGATTGCACTGGTAAGCCACTCCCCATTGCCATCCCTGAATGAGGCCCCCCTCCACATTCCTTTTTATCAATCGTCCCAAACCTTCCACCAAAAGAAGAAACAAGTAAGGAGAGAGGGGGTCACCCTGCCGTAAACCTCGAGAAGCACCAAAGAGTTCAGAGTGCTCCCCATTAATCAAAACAAAGAAAGAAACCGAAGTCACACAGCTCATAACCCAACGTATCCACTCCTCAAAACCAAAGGCCCCCAGAACCTTTCGGAGGAAGGACCATCTAACTCTATCATAAGCCTTAGCCATGTCTAGCTTGATGAACATAGCCTTATCTTTGGAGTTGGCCATAGAATGAATAGTCTCTGTAGCAATAACCACCCCATCCAAAATCTAGCAGCCCGCCACAAAACCACTCTATTCCTCAGAAATCAACAACGTAAGACACTTTTTTAACCTATCAACAATCAACTTAGAGATAATTTTATAAATAACATTGCAAAGAGAAATGGGGCGAAATTGACTTAACCGATCAGCCCCATCACCCTTGGGGATGAGAGCAAGGAAGGTAGAATTTAGGGCCCGAAGCATTTGCTTATTCTTTTGAGACTCTTGAACGACTGCCAATAAAACCAGCTTGATAATCTCCCAAAATTCCTGGAAGAACTCAATCGAGAAACCATCTGGACCAGAAGCTTTACCCTTCTTCATCTGGAAAATAGTCTTCTCCAACTCCTCCAGCAAAATATCACTCATAAGATGCTCCTTCATCTCCCAAGAGACCAAAGAAGGAATACAAGAGAGGACTTGAGCCTCATCAACCGAGTCCCCCTGCAAGTCCTCCCTGAAAAAAGAAGCAAAATACTACACAGCTTCATTTGAGATAGCCTGAGTAGAAGAAAGAACCTCTCCCCTATCAGTCACCAAAGCCGAAATAGAATTACCATGACGCCTGGCCTTCACCGAATTGAAGAAGAAGGCAATATTCTTGTCTCCCTCCTGAAGCCACTCAATCCGAACTTTTTATTTCCAGTAGATCTCCTCCCTCAGCTCCCACTCCTCTAGAGCTTTCAATGCCCTAGCCTCATCCCGCAACAAATCCTCAGACACCCCATCCTCCCTAATCAACCTAGTAATACCATTCAACTCAGCTTGTGGAGCAAGCTTCGCATGGTAAATGTTTCCAAAGCATTGTCGATTCCACCGTTTAAGTTGAAACTTAACATATTGAAGGAGCTTAGCAAAATTATACATTGCAGTACCATAAGTAGGTCTACCATACCTCCACCATTCAGCAACACATCCATAAAGGTTAGGGTCCCGCAACCACATTAGCTGGAATTTGAAGGTTGGCGTTCGAGGCACCCGAGCAGAAGAGATAACTAGCTTTATAGGCTAGTGATCCGAACCTCTCCAATCTAATATCTCAGAACTAGAAGACCACATTCCCCCGACTCAAAAGCAAGAGACCATGAAATGATCCAGTCGTTCAGCAATGCAACTGTCACCCACCCTTCTGTTGTTCCAAGTAAACTGACCATTGCTAGGTTTGATATCAACATGATTGAGAGAAGATATATTGTCTTGAAACAACAACGCAAAAGGCTCAAGTCTTGCAATACCACCCCGTTTCTCAACTAATTCAGTAATAGCATTAAAGTCACCTGCAATGATCCATGGCTAATAGGGAAATAGGCTACGAACGAAACGGATATTTGTCCATAAAAGAAGTTTACCCTGGAACTCAATAGGTGCATGAACATTGGAGAAAAGAATAGACTCTCCCGACTCAAAACACAAAGCAACCGTGGATAAAGAGGACTTGAAGGATAACCACCACAAAGGTTGAATCTTCTGAGGGTTCCAGAAACAAGCCACACCCCCTGAGGATCCCTGAGCCCCAATACACTGGCATTGACCATTCTTCCACAACTTAGGCACTCCTCCAAAGTCTCCCCCATCATCTTAATCTTTTCCAAATCTTTCTTCTTGCCAAGTTTATCGATTTTCTCCGACCCCCCCTTCTTGCCATCCTTTTGCAAAATGCCCAGTTGAGGAGAAGGCTTGCTACTTTTAGCCACATCCGATCCAACATTCCGCGCAAGAAAGGAAGTGCCTCCATCCCCCTTTCCCGACTCAACATTTGGATCCGACAACACTTGAGCCCCAACCTACACATCAGTGACCATAGGCATGACAGACTCCTCCTGTGGAGCAGGAGGAGTAATGGAAGTGTGATCCTCCAGGCCAGAACCCACCACACCTGAATACACACTTATTAACCCTAGATTAACTTCCTGCTGACCCAAATCATCTAGGACCTCAAACCTGTTAAAAGTATCCTCATCTTGTCTCTCCATCAAAGTCCTTTTTTGACCTCTATTTCCGTTACGAGCCTTAATAGGAACATAACCCTCAGCATCCGCCCCCTCAACAGACACAGGATTCTTCCCCTTATCAGCATTAGGGGTGTTACAAGGAGGAGGTGGAGGCTGAGGCACCACAGGCTTAGCCTTTGGGCATCTACGCAACAGGTGACCATATTCATGACAGAGGCGACATCGGAAAGGAAGGGTCTCGTAATCCAATTGCTGCACCCAAGAATGGGAACCCGCACACATATCCAAAGCATCTGGCATAGGTCTACTCAAATCAATTTCCACACAAATTCGAGCAAAAGTCATTACCTTCTTACCTAGGGTTTGTGTCGAAGACCCCACCGGCTTCCCAAGCATCGAGGCAAGCATGTGCAGAACATCCTCATGACAACATTCAATTGGAAATCTGGGGCAACCGAACCCACATCGGAACACGATTCGGAAGCTCCTCCGAGGGATTAAAGCCTGCATGCCATGGCTTGATGAACAACCCAACTTGGTTGTGAAAATAGGGCCCCCCCTCAAAAACCCTATTGTGATCAGCCAAGCAGATAAATGTGACCATGAAAAAATTATTTGCAAGCAGCGTGACCTCTATTTCACCCTCTGGCTCCCAAGTCCTCCAAGCCCAAGTTTCCAAAATTGTAGAGACACTCTCATTCCCAAAAATTTGCAGTACAGAGAATGCTTTGAATAATATTCAATATCCTCAGCAATCATCTCAATTGGAATCACCAATTTAGGTCTCTCTTTGCAATGTTCAAGGCAGTCGTTAATCTTCGAGATCCAAGATCCACTAGACGAATTTGATTCCATAGACCCTGTATTCGGAGAGAAGAGGATGTTTTCAAAAACCCTCGCTCCTTGTCTTGGCGATTTCAAGCCCACCGCAGCCCGAAAATCCATGTTGGGTGCAACCCTAGATGGCTCACCCTGAGACATAGCCGCCAAATGGCCTGGGACAGACATGCACAGGAAAGATCCAGCCCCAGACACAGCAGATCAGAGGAAACCCTCCCACGCAGGAAAAATGGCCAAACACAACCAGGCCAGAGCTTCAAAGAATAGCCGCAGCAAAAAGATTAACCCCCCCACAAAACGAAGCAGACGCCCACCCCAACCTTCACACAAACAGAGAAAGCAAACACGAGCTAGGGCTCGGATGCCCTAGCTCGGCTCCTTGCAATTGCAGACCGAAACGCCATCCTTTTCCCAAGATATTCTCCATTGATGCTTTCTTATACATATTATAATGTTATATAATTTTCTTACACATCTTGTAACTCCCACTTCATGTTGAGTGTTTAATGATGCCTTACAATTCAATCTCCAACATTTTGACCCTTATAAAGAATAATGCCATGCTTGGAAGAATATTATCATGTTCAAATAAATATTTCATTTCACATGTGCCTCTGACTCTTACATGGGCATCCCATTCCACCCATGTTCCATGATTTTTGGAGATATACACATGAATCAATGTCCAAGCAACAATATAATACTAACATAGATTATAACATTATTCATCTAGGACTTGCAAGTTGAATAACACACCTAATCTTGGTAATGAGATAGATGCTACTCATTGTTAATTTCTCATTGTTGTTTTCCTTTTCTTTTTGCAAGTTTTTATGGATTATACATGTTAAGGAGGAATATACAAGATGTCATCTAGTGGGGTTACTTTACATGAACCTTGTATCCTTTTTATGATTGGATGTTTACTTTCATGTATGTTTATGAGAGCTTATTTACTTTGAAATGCATGCTCATTTAGGATTCACAAGAACCTCAATGTGGGGTGCAAAGTATAATGGTGAAATTTGCATACCCATGTCAATTCCCATTTACTTTTGGGTCCATATTGAGAGAATGTATTGATACAATTACATAGCGACATGTGGCACACTTTGTGATAAGTTCATCTCCTTTCCTAATCAAGAACCGGCCTCATTTTCTCTTCCTTAGACATGTCCCCATACATCTATCTTTATCCCTACATTAGCCATACTTATTCACATGCATTCACATCATTTATTAGCCTATATTTCTATACATCTTTAAATTTCACATCCCTTGTCTTGGGTCAATTCTTTGGTGCATAAAATTGATCTTGCATGATATATATTTTGATCCAAAAATTAAATTTTTGAAATTCAAAAGATGAAGTCTCACCCTTTTCTTGTAGCTATTAGGAGTTAATTTGATACATGTTTGTGTAATAAATTATTATGTCATTGTACTTAAAGACATTCATTTGAGAGTTAATTCATAACATATATTATTCAAAATCCCAAGTATTCAATAACAATAGTTTAGATTGGAGCTTTGAAAGGAACTAATGCTTGCATTAGAATAATCATATAGATCACTTGGATGCTTGTTTGTTGTCTATTGATCATTTCACAACCATAAAATCTATCTTTCAAGTAGGTTAACTTAGGAGAACTTGATGGGGCAGCCAAGGGAAATCCAGGGCTTGTAGGTAGTGGGGGGTGATAAGAGATGAGCATGGCAGGTTTATATCAGTTGTGGCACTCTCTTTGGGTACCCAGACAAACCACATTGTCGAAGCTACAACTGCCTATGGTACAACAGTTTGAATTTGGCCCACTCTTTGGGTTTTTCGCAAGATTTGGATTGAAGCAGATTCTTTAAATATTGTTAATTCTTTTACAAAATTAAATAGCCCGAATTGGTCAATTGAAAATTTCATAAAGGATTCTATTTTGATCCTTAATACTTTACATGAAGTTCACATCTCCCATATATATAGGGAGTGAATTTCTATAGTGAATGTTTTTGCTAACATTGGTGTGGGCAATGACTTGTCCCAATGTTGGGATAAGGTGAACAATGTTCCTTTCCACTTTCAAAATCTTATTAATTATGATATGCAAAGGGCTCGTGATGGCATGGGTTTTTAATAATGAGAGGATGATTTTGAAAAGGCCTTATGATTTAATAATTTGCAAAAGATATGCCTTGGGAATTGCTTTGATGGTAATCAATGCGTATTGTCCTCTCACATGGATTATGGGAATTTTAGCGGGCCTTCAAAAATGTTTTTTGTGGGATCGAGAGGTTATTTTCATTGCTTTGTTTCTTAGATGAGCTAAAATGGGAGGGGACGAAAGCAAAATTGAGCCCTCGTCCTATGATAATATCAAAAACAAAGCCATGGTTTGGAAGATTCTCGACAATGGAGTCACTCCCTACATGGAGAAGTTACACGATCATGACCCTGAAGTTACAAGGGCTTTTGTTAATGGTTGGAAGGATCACACTATCAGTGTTGAAGGGAAGGAGTTAATTGTCACGAAGGACCTTATAGCGGAAATTACTGGTCTCTCCACCCAAGGTAGAAAGTTCTTTAGGGAAAGGAAAGCTTTCAAAGGTGCAATTAAACAATTCTTGAAGGGTTCTGAAGGGCAAAAGTTGTTAAAATGCAATGTTGGAGGGTATGATAGCCTATCAATAAAACCCATTTGGGGGGAGGTGCTCATGCACAATTTTATTGTGGATGAAAGGTACACACATATATGTATGGTTTCCATTTCATTCTCCTAAATCACTTAGGCCATAAACATCAAGTTTATTTTCCTTTTTACCTTCTTGCTTCACTAGAATCTGGTCTTAAAGAAAAGAAAAAGAATACGAAACTGCTTGATTTTCATGAGGGTCTTATTCTATTGATTATGGAGTATCTAAAATCCCTCCTTTCTCCTATTATTGTTAAGAAGCTTCCTTTGAACGCATTTCTAAGGCTCGCATTGTCTCTTCTAATGAGGGTTTAGAGTCTGCTTCAAATGGGGATAAGGAGTGGAAAGAAGAGGATGATCTAGAAGTTGTCTAATTCTCTATTTGAGGTTGAGAAAATGAAGGGAAATTCGGCCAAGAAGAGGGCTCAAACCCAAATTTCTTGTTCGAGCAGGTCGCAAACAAAGGGTTTTATTCATGAAGATATTCATATCTCTTCAACTGAGAAGAAAAAGCCTAAAAATTTCGATAATTGGGAGAAAGGTGGTAAAGGCAAGGGTAAAGTGGAGGCTAAGGATAATTTGCAAGCAGGTTGTAGTGGTAAAAGCCCTAATCTTACCCCTAAAAATGTTAATGGTAGCCATATTTTCTCTCCTCAAAATTTTTCAGAGGATTTCCCACAACTGAACACAAACAAAGAGGAAATATATAATGTTTTGGAGTTAGCTAGGGATTGGGTGATGGGTCAATTTCATTTAATCAAATGGTTTTTTCTTGAACCAAATTATATGAATGTTAAGCTAAGATCAATGCAAAATAAAATAGATACCAAAGGGGATGCAAAGGATTCTATGAATGGGAAGAATGAGGAAAAAGAAATTCATCTAGTGATGGAAGTTATTATGAGTGAAATTAGTTTAATAAAAGATGATTATGAGAACCAGGTCAAGGGTTTAGAGGACAAAATGATGTAGATTAATCAGAACCTTGAAAGGGTCATCAAAATTAGCCAGTACACCATTCAAAACAGCTGAGGGTATTCGCATCCTCACTAAGTTGAAGGAACTCAGGGAAGACCAAGTTATCGATGCCTCCATTGTAGCTGAGAAGATGGAGAAGAAGCACAAAGCTAAGGGAAAACAAAGCCACATTGAACATAAAGGTTCAAATACGTGTACAAGGGGAAAGAAGAAATCTTTCCAAGAGGAGAAGAATGATTTGCTTAGCTTGGTTGATCTCCATTAGAGCTTCTATCAGAAAGAGTTGGAAGCGGCTAATACCCTTAAAGGGTTATAGTATTTCGCTGTTTGCTTCTAGTTGTTTAGCAGTTGTTTCCTAGTAGGTTAGCTATAGGTTTGTTTTTGGTTCTTTGATTTTTTTATTAGACTGCTTTGGACTTTTAGGTTTCAGGTTCCTATAAAACCTGTTTAGTTGTAGATGTTTTTCTCTAAACATTCTTATTCTAGCATTTTGCGTAAGGATTTTGGGTCCCTTTAAAACCTGTTTTACCTTAATAAAAAATCTAGGAGAATTTGACCCTAGTGATTTAATAGTTTCTCCAAGGTACTCTTAAATAACGTTAGTCCTTAACAATTATTGATGAGTAAAACAATTTGGCTAATCAAATAGCAAAAACATGTAGTTCAATACATCAAATTCACAAGTCATAGATCAAATCCAACTAACGCAAAATCAACCTAGGGCCATGAGATTAACCTAAAAAAGAATCCAAAGATGTAGAAAATACATAAACAATATCACTGTAAAATTATCATTTTTGAATTTTTTTCAAACTATGATAAATTGATTCAACAAAATATTAACATTCATACTCCTTGAATAAAAAACCTAATTATAAACCTCCTTACCAATTACTTTTTCAAAATAACATTGTTTTATACACTTTATTTTTTCTAATTATCATTATAATTAATCTAAAAAAAAATTGTATTAAATTAACGTAATTAATTTAAATTGTCTAAATTAACATTAGGAGAATATTTCCTTTATTGTATTTTCCTTTACAATTAGTAAAGCTTGTGGGTGGTATATGACTGAAAGAGATTTGAAGCCATCCAAAGATAATAAATATAAATAATAAAATACTTCATCGCTCCACAAGCATTTATATTTTGAATGGGATTTTAGCTTGGGAAAACCTCCTCTTAAACTTCTCTTTAGGAAGCTTTCATGAATTCAACTAGAGAGCTACAGTCACGTTATAACTCCAGTTTTCTCAAAAGCAAATGAATGGTATCCAAGCTGGAAAGCTTACACTATGTATAGCTATAGATGCAAAAAGCTACATCAAATACCAGTCTAGCAGAACACTATGTACAGACTTTTACAGTATTCAAGGCAGATGGTCAAATAGAAAAATAAATATGAAGAAACTTGGGTGGATTACAATCTGATGAAGAATGACATTTTCCCATGGTCAATCAGTAATAGACCATATAGTTTAGCAATGAGCAGTTGGAGAACTGTCAAGAGATAAGTCTGCCTGCATTGCTTAACCATCCTGGATGGGGACTTTTTGCTTTAAGTGGAGGACTGTGGAGGATGAAACCAAACTGTACTGAGACCTAGGAGCTCTAGCATTTTACTACTCAGGTTCTCAGGCTACTCATTAAGTTCCACAAGAGAATAAGGATTATTGTTACCAAAAATTGATCTACTAGTGACACCTTTACCAGTTGGCCAACCGATCTATATTTGCAGATGTTTGATGGGGGTGAATAGAGAAATTCCATTGAAATGAAATGCTTATCACCAGGAGTAACTGCTCTGCCTAGTACAGATTTTAGGAGTCCATTGCTCCATACCTACACAAGCACCAAATGCTATTAGGTCACCAAATTTTCAAAAGCTTTAACCATCAAACAGTTAGGTTTAAACAGCATACTCTAAGTTTTGACTTGTTTAGACGGCTCATCTTAAATTACATTAGCATATCCAGTAAGACCCACTTATTAATGTGATTTCAAATGAACCAATTAAACAAACCAAAACTTCAAGTATACCATTTAAACCAAACCCCATCGAACAGTCAATGAATGATAACTAATAGAGTTCATATGCAGATATTTAGATCACTGTAAATGCCATTTATGAAATGAATTACATACCCTGAGGATATTGCCCACTGTGATAACGAGGGTATTGGGCTTGAGACTGAATGTTGTCCAACCCCGATCAGCATAGACATAGAATGCAGATGGGCCCTTATGATGATGCACGCTCAAAACATGGGAATGTGAATGGCGGATACCAGCAGAGTGAGATTTATATGGACCCTCATGACTATACAGGCATAGCAACGATGAGTTTTCAGCTCCAAGAAGCTCCTTCAGATTATATGGATCGAGGCTAAGATTCTCATATATGATTTCAAGGACCTCAGATGCAATCTTCTCCAGTGCAGCTGAGTATTCTGAAATTGCGTAACTGAAAATTCAATTCCACAAAAATGGGTAAATCAAAATATTGGTTTTGAAGTTACGGAGAAAGATTTTTAATTTAATGAAATAGTAGGATCTACAAGTCCCCAAGAATGTACAACGGTGAAGGAAAAGAGTACACAGCTTAAAATAGGAAAGGAATGTGCCCAGTATAGGAATTTGAAGATCACTCAGAATAAGAAACCAAAGAAATCTATGAAGCAACAAATGCAATACCTCAACCTATGTGATTTTGTGTATATGTATTAAAATAGAGAGGTGATAAGGAAAATTGGTAAGCTGTGTAGCTCTGGTAGCAAAAAGTTTTTAATCGTGACCAGACCTTTTATCACTTTTCAACCAGAAAATATCTGGTAGTTCTGATCAGCTTTCAAAATTGTTTTGTGATAGTGAAGCAATCAATAAAACATCAAAGTTGGGCTTCATTGTCTACATTACAAAGTAATTTGAAATTATATAATATATATAATTGTAAGAAAAATATATTTTATCTAAAAGTTTAAACAGAAAAATAAAAGATAATTATAAGTATGAGGTATTTTTGATAGCGTGTGAAAATTGTGATATTGTTATCAAAATGCAATTGTGTAGTTTGAGTCAAATTTATTGATCCATATTTCATAAATATGGTTGAATGCATTTGATTCAAAAACTATGCAATGGAATGAAATATGGGTTGATAAGTTTGACTAAAAAATTAGGCTGTTGTATCCTGATTGCAATATCATCAGAAATATGGGTCAATGAGTTTGACTCAAAAATTATACAGTTGAATGAAATGTGGACCTATAAATTTAAATAAAAAATTAGGCACTTGAATCATGATTGCAATATCATAGTAAATATGAGTCAATGAATTTGACTCAAAAATTATATAGTTGAATGAAATATGGATCAATAAATCTGTCTAAAAAATTAGGCAATTGAATTGTGATCGCAATATCATCGTAAATATGGGTCAATGAATTTGACTCAAAAACTATCCAATTGCATGAAATATAAGTCAATAAATTTGACTAAAAAATTAGGCAGTGTAAATATTAGTCAATGAATTTGACTCAAAAACTACACCTTTCAATGAAATATGGCTTAATAAGTTTGACTAAAAAATTATATAGTTGAATCTTGAAAACAATATCATCGTAAATATAGATCAATAAACTTAACTCAAAAACTACTTAGTGAAATATGGATCAATAAATTTGATTAAAAAATCTACAATTAAATTCTAAATGTGATATCATAAAAAATAAATTATACTAAAAATTATGCAGTTGAATCCAATAATAATATTAGACAAGATAGATTATAATAATTTTATTAAATTTTTAAATTAAAATTATAAACACACTAATTATATTAAAAGATTTTTTTTTAAAAAGGCTTCTCAACATAAACTTGACCATTTTGAAGATAGGGTAACACTGCATTTCAGTTATATTTGAGGTAGTCATTTGATTTTTTATACAAATAATTTTGAATATGGAAAAGTCATTGAAATAAACTGATTATATTTTAAAAACATTGAGAATTAATCATATTAATATTTACAAATGTAATAAATCTTAAGATATATTTATTTTATATTTTAAGAGTTATTCATATATCAAACTTTTTATTTAATAATAATAATTTAACAAAATAAATTTTATATACATATATTGAAACAGTTAGATTATATAAATATCCACATTTCTGTTTATATATAACTGATCACAACAAGATAAATAAACATACATCTAAACTAAAAATCACCTTCTTCTAAACAGCTGCCTCTAAAAAGATAAATTCTAATTTTTCGATAAACTTTTGAATTGTTAAATAAGAAATAGCAGTTTGATTTTAAAATTTACTGTTCAAATTTCCTTTTCATACGGAAAAATACGGTAGTATTTGATAACTGTACGAAAGAGTCACTCAAGGCAAAATATGGTGCAGAAATCCTTACATCTCATTACTGTATAGAAAAATAAACCATGGGAACGATCTTCATTGATAATTATACCTGAAATTCTCGAATCCCTCTGACCAAGCGTTTCGGATAGCTTTTTCCATGGAATCGTCATATTTATCCACCCAAAAGCTTTGTTGCACGCTCAAATTCCTTTCCTTTGTATCAACCCCCTCGCTGTCGATGTGCTCGAATCCAAAACGAGACCGATCGGATCGAACAATCATTTGTTTTCTTTCTACAGGAAGATCGAAGAGCTGATTGGATTGCTCCTCTGCTCTTTCCGTGAGCTCCCGCGAAATCCCATGATTGATGACCTGGAAACACCCGATTTCAATCGCCGACTGGACCAACCGCCTCCCTGTCGACCTGCGAAGGTCGCGTGAGCGAATTGAAAGCAGATCAAATGCGGGCAGATCACGAAACGGAATGAAGGGCTCGGGCAAATTAAGCTCGGGAATCCGAAGGGTATGCTCGAGGAACTCTGACAGAATCTCATTGTTCACGCCTGCTGATTTAATCCCCTGAGCCGTTGCAATCGGCGACGGCGGAGGCGCACGAAATGCGCCGTTTCTCTGCTGCGGCGGCGGCGTCTCTGTGCCCTCACAACTCATCTTCCTACCCTACAATTCCTCTGCAACCGAATACCCCTATTAAGCCATGGATTTCCTTTCCTATCAAGTAGCACACCAGTTATGATGAGACAGAGCCCTAACAGATTAAAAAACTGAATTTTGTACCCTAACAAATTAAAGAAACTGAATTTTGCGCCCAAACAATTATAAATACTGGATTTTGCACCCGAAAAACCTACAAGAATCGTATGATTTACTGGCAAATGTGTTGATTTACCGAGAACCGACGTAGTGTATTCAGTGTGCGGGCCCATCCAGCTTGCGAGCATAATGACTGTGCAGTGTGCAGTCACCAGCTCTTCAAGGGAAAAAGGGGGAAAGACCAGAAGTCTTTCTATTTCCTCTGCCCGTCCCATACAAGCTTACTTTTGACCTACTCTGCAGAATCATGGAAAATCCATCATTCTCAGAAGCAATTTTACCAATTTGTGGGGACTGGCGTGGGGTCGAAATGTTCCTTGAAGAATTTTACAGCCAAATAAATGAAGGTGTGGCCTCCACCCATCGAGTGAAGTTTGGCGTGCCCCGCAATTTACGAAGGCATGATGATAATCCGTGGGAATTGGGCAAACATGTTTGGTGTTGGCCATGGCGGATCGGTGGGGTGCGCAGTAGTTTACAGTTTAGACATCCGTGGGATTGAGTGTTCTGCAAGGACATCATAAAAGGCCTCTAATTATGATTATTCATTTGTTTTATTACAATTGGAGGCCCACTCATTTAATAACAACTTTGGTATGGCCGATATGCTTGTGAAAAATGCAACTTTATAATTTTTTAATTTTTTTGGTATTCATTTTAGTTTTGTTGTTAAATGTATTTCTTTTGGGTTTAGTTTGAGAAACAAAAGGGTCTTCCAAGGGGAGGGCCCCTACTATTCTAAGGGGTCGTGGTGGGGGTTTATGTTGTAGGGATCATGAAAAAGAGAGTTCCCTACTATGTATAGGGAGGGGCATGGACCGAACCAATATTGGATAGAGGAGTAGGTCCATGTAATTAGAAATAGAGGAGAAGGCAAATAGGATGGTGGGGTTTTGGCCCTCGAGTCTAAGGCCCCCTCCACCCAAGGCATATAGGGTGGTGAGGTATGCCTTGGGTGGTGGGGTCTGCCTTGGGTAGGGGGGCTAGTAGGGGGGCTAGTAGGGCCTATCTCGAAGTCAATCCATCAATATACGTAATACTCTATCCTCAACCTTATACCTATCCCAATCCTACCTTCTACTTTTATCCTCACTCACTTATTATCGAATTGTCCAAAGTGCCAAGTTGGGCTCGCCTCTGAGAACATGACCATAGAGAATTGATCTCTACTATTTTCTCCCGAGGAACTATAGTGAAAAGAGAGCAGGTCGGGTGGGGCCTAATCAATCAAAGATAAAATTATTGATGTGATTTTTTTAGTTTTGTTTTTTCAAATGAAAGATAAGTGTAATAATAATTATTATTACTCTTACATTATTTTAAAAAATAAATTTATAAATAAGTATTTGGAATCTACAATGTAAAAGAATAGATAAGCATACCATCAAAATGGTATAAGATGTGCCTTGAAAAACCTTCAAAGAGAAAAAAACTCAATCTTCAAAAGTATTGAAACATTCATTGTATTCTCATGAACAAATATTACAGTAGACACCTAAAATATCTAACACATTATGTATTTCTCCAATTCATCATTGTTCATCATTATCACTCATCATCCTCTTTCATCACCTTTTAATTAAATAATTTTTGATTACTTGATTAAATTAATATATTTTCTTCTTTTAATTAAATAATTCTAACTATTTGATTAATTCATTATTTTTCTCTAATCCACCCTTTATAAAATAATTTTAATTATTTAATTAAATTTATTTTCCTCCCCCACTTTACTCAAATAATTTTGATTATTTAATTAATTTCAATTTTCTTCTTATTCATTTAATTAAATATCATTATTTCTTTTCTAATTATTTAATTAGCTAATTTTCTTCAACAATTAAATGAATAGTTGCACATTCCCTCCCAAAATAGAATATTTCAAATTCAAGTTCAAATATCTTACCTCTAAAAATATCTCAAAATATCTTCCTAAAATTTAGGGGCAAGCTTCGCTTAATGAAATCTTCCTCAACATGCATGGCATCTCCATCCTTCATTCACTCTCAACCATTGATCTAAACTTTCAATCTCATTTGTTGATTGAATATCTTGAGATCTATAAAACAAGCCTCATCTTTCATTTGAAAAGGACCTCTCTCTTTAAAATTTGAGCTCCATAGTGATCTAGCATCCATAGCCATCAATCTTTCAAGATTTTGCACAATTGAGTTATGTTTAGCATGAACAATCTACATACCTAAAAGGCATAATGTCACATTGTCAACAATGAAGTAAGGGTTAGCAATCTTTGGGTGAGGTGAAAAAAGTAGATTAGATTTCATTTATGCTTTTATTTCTTGTTTACTTTCATTTGATTTTTAACTAATGAATTCATGGGTATTGTGTTTAATTTGATCAACTAGGTCTTGATTTTGTGATTTGACCTATTTTTTAATGTTGTTTTCCCTCTTTCTTATTCCTTCCATTCATTCTTGTTCACAATTTTGTTTAAAATCTAGTTTTGTTTTTTCAAGTGAATTTAATGAAGAAAATTTATAATAATAATTATGCTTACATTATTTTAAGAGATAAATATATAAACAAGTATTCAGTCAAAGAATAGAAAAACATGTGATCAAGGTGATACATGTCTTAGAAAAACCCTTAAAAGAATATCGAACCTCTAAAAACATTGCAACTTTCAGTGTATTATCTCATGAACAAATATTACAATATATTTGTAGAGTCTCCATGCAAGAATTCTAAAACATCAAGCTCTTTTATTGCACTCCATATAAATAAGTGAATGAGAATCATATAAACACACATCTCAATCCATGATTCATCTCCTTGCATATGTAACCTATAAGAGATGCTCAATCAACGTTAGCTAAAAAGTCAAAATTTATGATAGTCAATCTCAATTCTCAAATACTCATGTGTTTCCTTTTATATAACCAAACTTTCGCAAAACCACTAAGCGGTATCACATAAACCATGTGCTTCTAAACTATGCACTTACACAATCATATCACCCTCATTTACCTCTTGGTATTAAGTTTCTCTTTTGATATTAAGTTCTTCCAATTGGTACTATGTTTTTCAATATTAAATATTTTTTCAATGTGCAACTTGTAAAAGAGGGAAAATGTGATTTAGCTAAGATGTATTAGTCAAACAATTTTTCACTACTTTCACATTAAGATTGAGAATAGTTTACTTTAAGTGCAATATTTTTAATTAACTAGTATGAAGAAGAAATTAATAAAATATATATTTTTTAAATAAAATAATAATTTATATGAAAAGGGGGAAGAAAAGAACTTGGTGCTAGATGTAGAATTTCACTACCCAATACACCAACGCATCATGCTATTGTTGTAATATCCTCGATTTAATAAAAAAAAAAATCTCTAACACGGAAATAGATATCAAATCTGGAGAAAAACACTTAACAAAAAGACCGAGTAACCCTCCAAGAGATGTGACACATGTAGAACACTTGGGAAAAGTGTGAAGGAATGTGTCAAGTTTCTATGAGTTGAGACAACTAAAACACTAAGTGAACTTAAGCTAGTGTGAATAGGCTACTAGGTGTAGGAAATAGATAAAATGAAACTAGATACATAAAGACTCTTTTCACACAAACATCTCCCCTTAAGTGATACTTCAAGAGTAATGCACTAAAATATGAATATCGACAACAACACTTGATGAGGTACTCATATACAAAATAAAAGTCTCTCACAAATAGAGTAATGGAGAAAACTTAGTGGAAAAAGTTCCTCTCCAAAAAAGAGAACTATGTACAAAGGAAGGAGGACTCGAAAACCCCAAGGACAACTTCCTTCACCCCAAGCAACTAGTACAGCACAATATAGTGATACAATGTTAAAGGCTTATTGAAGATGTCTACAATTTTATCCTCAATACACAAATACTCTAAGGATAGAACAAAATCCTAGATAAGTTGTCAAATGAAAATATGAATATCGATGTGCCTTTTTTGTTGATACTCAATTGGGTTGTGTGAAACGTCAATAGAAATTTGGATATCACACCAAATTATGGTAGGATGATCAAGTGGAAGACCAAACTCTATCATAAGATGGAAAAGCCATAGTACCTCCTGGCTAGCAAGAATTGCTCCTTGATACTTAGCCTTAGTAGATGATAATGTCATAGTGGTTTTCTTCTTGCAATACCATGCAACTGGACCAGAACTAAGAGAAAAAATAAAACCAAAAGTGGAATTTTGTGAATCAACGTCTCTTGCCCAATCTGATGGAATGTAGCCTATTATTTGTGAATCCCTTGGTGTGTACCGAATTCCAAAATGACTAATGCCATGAGATACCTCAAAATATGATTGGTTGCCTTCCAATGACTCTCATGAGGGTCATGTGAAAAATGAGATGCAAGCCCACAACAAAGGTAATATTTGTACATGTGTTTTCCAAATACAAAATACTACCAACTAACTGTCTATACAAAGTAGCATCAACAATAGGTGTGGTGCAAGTGGCAATCAACGTGACACCAAACTAGAATTGTGTAGGTGTGGGCTTACAATCACTCATATAAAATCAATGAAGCAAGTCAATGGAGTACTTCTGCTACTATATAAAAATCTCCTCAATAGATTGAAGAACCTTAAGACCAAGGAAGAAATGTAGGAGCCCAATATTTGTCATGTCAAATATTTTCCACCAAACTATGTTGAATATCCCGAATAATGGATGAGGAAATGCTAGTAAGGATCAAGTCATCAACATACAAGACTAGTATCAAAATTTCATATACATGTCTTTGGATATATACTATGTGATATGAGTGGCAATAAGTGAAACCAAATGCAAGCAAGAAACCGTAAATCTTCTCATACAAATCCCTAGGGGATGTCTTGATACCATAAAAAGAATGACATAACCTACAAACAAGTGAAGAGTCTTAGACAAAGCCTAGAGTTTGCTCCATATAGATCTCCTCATGAAGATCACCATGTAGAAAGACATCCTTCATATCTATCTAATAAATTGGCCATCTTTGTGATGAAATAATAGAAATAACATGGCAAACTAAATCCATCTTGGCTACAAGGAAAAATGTAGATCAAAGTATTCAATACCCTCAACCTGTGAAAAACCCTTAGCTACAAGACGTGCCTTGTATCTTTTAATGGAACCATCAATTGCATACTTGGTGCAATACACCCACTTGCATCGAACCATGTTTCTTCCCTTAGGAAGAGTAACTAAATCCCAGGTAGTATTGTTCATCAATGAAGAATACTCCTTTGTCATGTAGCATTTTCCCACTCTCAAATACTAGAAACCTATGAAAAAATCTATGGATCTAGAGATATAACATGACCCAAAAGACTCATGTTGAATATTTATAAACGGATGTGTTGAGAGTATATAGGATCACCAACTAAAGAACCACCCTCCTCAACAACACCTTAAGCCCACTTGAGAAAAACACAAGTGGTAGGAGGTATAAGTGGTGGTGGAGGTCGTTTTGGTGGATCATGATCATCATCGGAAGTATCCTCAAGTAATAAGGTATCCTTGTGAGATGAAGAAGGCAAAGTAGGTAACTTGAGGATGAAAAAGATAGGATCAAATAATCTATAAGCTTTCACATACTCACAATAGCCAATAAAATCATATTGTTGACTCTTCTTCTTCATTACCTTACACCAACCATCTAGTATGAATGCCCAAGATTTGCTACCAAATATCCTAAAGAAGAAAACATCATACTTGAGTTTGGACCAAGCCTCTTCTAGAGTAAGATTCTAAACTACCTTCTGGGGAGTGCAACTCTGAATATAGTTGGCACATTTGATAGCTTCATCCTAAAATGATGGGGTTATAGACCTAGATTGAAGCATACAATTTACCATTTCCTTTAATGATTCATTATTTCTTTCTGTAGACATCTAAATTTGATCACTTCCATATGATCAAAATCGTCTACTCTATTCATCTATTTCATTAATAGTGATTAAATAATTTATTTATTTAATCATTATTTCATTTTCTACCTGAGGTTCCTAAAGTATGTAATTAAATACTTTACCTTACACCTTTTCTTCTCCAAATTAAATAAATGGGACAATTTATTTAATCTAGTCATTTGACTTATTTGGATTAAAACTAATTTGTATTCCTCTTTTTCTCTCTCCTAGTCACATTCTCCATAACCCTCTTTTAATCCGGATTAAATTAATTAATCTGTGATTAGGATGTGCACCACTTAATCAAGATTAGTGTCACATCCTCCATAATCTCCTACTTGCCTCTAATCTCTCATTAATTATCATAATCCTATGTTTGCACAACCTTAATCAAAGTCATTAGCCACATTTGGCTTACCTTTTCTGGTCAACCTTTCCACTTGCCTTTCTTGGCCTTGACTCTCTTTCCCATGTGAATTTTTAATTCACATTTATTTACCCAAGGCTCCTCTTTTCCCCATGTGGATTTTTAATTCACTTTTGTCTTTCCAAGGTCTACCCTATCCCCATGCAAAGTTCTAGAAGGCTTGACTTGTCATTTTGCATGTGCCAAGGACTTCTAGAACCTTTGACTTGTCACATCACCCACATGTGACAAATCTCCAACTTTTTGGAGACTCTCTTTTATCCAATAAACTCTCCAAAGAATATGAATTTTTAATTCACATTTATTTCTCCAACCACTTCCCCTTTTCCCATGGAGATTTTTGAGGAATTCTAAAATTCCTCAAATGTCTCTTTCCTCCTCATTTGGGGACAAGAAGTTCCTTTTTGAGGAAATCTTCTCATCCCCCAAGGTACCTACAAGGTACTTGTCTTTCATCCACCTCATGTACTTCTCTTCCACCTCATTTCCACATCATTCCACCCTAAGACATCTCACATTCAACATGTCAAGATGTGAGGGCTTGTGAGTCCTCAACTCACCATAGTCCTTCATCTTGATCTTGCTGGATCAATCTCAACCATTGAATTCTCTAGATAATTCAAATTATCCTATAAATACCCCCTCATTTCTCTCATTTTAAAAATCAATCTTTTGCTATCAAAACTCTTGCAAAATTACCATTTGAGCTCTCATCCTCCATAGCCTTTTGCATATCATCATTATCATATCTCCATTCATCTTGCATTATCACTTTGCATATTTTTAGTTTGTTATCCAAAGAGCACACAAATCTTCAAAGATCAAAGGGCCAACCAAGGAAGGAGCAGCATGAAGGTATAATCGATTTCAATCAATTTTCATCTTGTTTTCATGCTTACTATTTCTTAGGCTAATCATTGAGGTGTCATCTTTAGTGTTAGTTCTTTTCATTGCATCATTAGATATTTAGCATCTTACATTAGAACATAGCATTTTAGGAGATCACACTTTCAACAACACCATTTTGTTGAGGAGTGTAGGGAACCAAATATTGATGTTAAATACCATGTTCAACACAATATTCCATAAAGGATCGGTTCACATATTCCCTATTATTATTTGTGTGTATCTATCAAATAGCAGAACCTGACTGCTTTTCCATGAATGCCTTAAAGGTCTTGAAATTTTGGAATACATCACTTTTTTACTTAAGAAAGTACACCCAAGTGCAATGAGATAAAATTTTAATGAAGGTGAGTACATACTTAGCTTCTAAAAATGAAAGATTTGGAATTTTACATTGCATTTCTAAAGGCGTCCTATAATAATACATTTCTAATGTGCCTCTTTCCTAGAATCCTGGGAGGCCAAGCTATTGAATGGTTTTCACATTTACCTCATGCGATCAAGACCTTTCATAAATTGGTAGATAGATTTGTTGGGAAATTTTCATACAACATAGAAAATAAAAACCTCCTTGAGCGACCTTTATAGTGTGAAACAAAATGAGGGGGAATCCTTTGTTTTCTTCTTTCAAAGTTAAAGAAATTTGGAAAGTAAAATTCTTAATCCTATACCTTGAAAAGAAAATTGTCCCATATTTATCCAAAACCTAAACCATAATTTGGGTTTTCACCTTTAAATTCAAGGTGCTAATACATTTGGTGAATTCATTGAAATGGGATTTAACATCGAAAAAGCTCTCATTGCTAAGGGTCTTGTGATTTTTTTAAAGATCATAAGGATGACCCTTCAACATCTAAATACAATCCAAGGATTAGGACCAAAAATAAGAACATTTTCAATGATGGTATGGTAGATGTAAAAATAACTCAAAATGTTCAACCTACCCTACAATTGGAAGCAACTAAACCTCAAAATAATCAAGGTGGTAGAAGACAACCTAGGAAAAATAATGCTCCTAAAAGGAAATACACTCCTTTTAGGGGAATCCCTTGAATTTGCATTAAAAAATTAGTCCAAGCTAAACTTATCACCTTACCAAAATTAAGAAACCAAGAACCAAAAATTAAACCTCCATGGTACAAAGAGAATGACTATTGTGAGTACCACAAGATCAAAGGAAATAAGACTTTTGATTGCTACAATTTGAAAAATATTTTCAATATATTATAGATCAAGGTGATGTTGGCGTAGACAATCAACCTTCAACTAATGATGATCTCAAGATATTCAAGAATCATATCCTTGATAATATAAAAGTTTAACCTTCAAACAAAAATGGTAATCCCAAAGGAGATAATTATACTATTGTGTCTTATGATTAAATTATAGCTCATTTAGGGGATTCCTTTCCTTACATATCCATCATAACCCCTTAAATAAAAATCTTTAATATGCAATAACTACACATAGAGGCAAGCTAAAACTTCAAGGAGACCAATTTGCATCATCCTCTAAATTCGATTAAAACCTCTTAGATCATCTAAAGAAAATCCTAACACAAATATCTATTCTAGAGCTTTTAAAAATATCCCACGCACATAAGGAAATCCTAGAGAAATCCCTTCAAGAGTCTTGTGTACTCAAATACATAGACATCACTCAATTTCAAGCCATGTTTGGACACATTTTAGCTCCTCATTATTCGATGTTTATTGAAAAGGAATTTTCTCTAGATAATTCATCTCACAATGAGGCATATACCTTGAGTTTTTCATTTATAGGCACAAAGTCAAAAGATTCATTATCAATCATGGAGTAGGCCTAAAAATTTGTACCCTCTAATTGTTAAAACAACTAGGATACTCTAATGGTGTCATTAATGCTCAAAATAAAATCACCATAAATTTTTATGATGATGTTGAATGAGAATTTGAAGGAACAATAAAATTTCCGATTCAAGTTGGTCCCACTATATTGGATACCTTTTTTCAAGTCTTGAAAGTTAATCTTACATACAACATCCTTCTTGGTCATCTATGGATACATACATTGCAAGTCGTGCCTTCTACATATCAACAATTCCTAAAATTTCCCTATGAGGGCTCCCAAGTCACTATTCCTAGGGATCCTCACCCTTTTGAGTATTGCAAAATCTTGGAAGAAAATATCGAAAACGTATCCAAGTACCTAACAATCAAGCAACTTCATCCTCATCATCTTACAGACACTAAAGGGCACAAAATCTACTGAAAGAGAGGGTGAATCAATAGATTAAACAATTCAAAACAATTTTACAAACCTTTCCAACTACTTAATATATTTTTAATATGAAAAGCACTAAACCAAAAGTAAAACAATCATAGCAAAACACAAGATCACACACAACACCAAATTTTACGTGGAAACCTAAGATGGGAAAAACCATAGTGAAGAAACTCTCACAAGTAGAAATGTAATCAATGAATTTACAATATGATGTAGGCACCAACCAATAGGAGACATGAATCCCCAAGAGAATGTGTAGGCACCAACCTATCATAGACACCAATCATTGAATGGGTCTGTAGGAACCAACCTACTGGAGACATGAATCCTTATCAAAACAATACAGAGATAATGACGGATTTGAAATTTAACTCTAATCTACATCAGAGATTCAACTAACACTTGCTCTCACTCTTCTGAAACAATATTAATATCTCATAAATACATGATTCCAAAAATGCATCATTATTGGATGCACTCCCTCACATGATATATATACATGACATTACATTGACACTCTACAATGTCAGCTAGGGATCTGCACAAACCTAGATGACATAGGGAGGGCCTAAATTCAAATGACATGAAATGTGTAGTACAACAGTCCAAACACAAATATCTTGCAACCAAAATAACATGATGCCTTGTGGGCCACCATAGGGACCATAAAGAGGTCTTGTCCTCACTCCACACGTATGAATTGGATTCTGCACATTGTTAGCCATTAGTGCACAAGTCTCAAACACTGAATATCTTGATAGAATTTTTTGACATTTTAGAACTCTTCGCACAATGAGTTCCACCACTGGAAACTCAAGAAAAATATAGAACTAGTGTAAACATACTCTCCTTCCAAATCATAGAGAAACACTATATTTCCAAGAGAAATTTCAGCCATAATTATTTATCTCTCTACCCAAAAATATCCTTATTACTAGCCTCCAGAACACCACATACATTTCTTACTGCATACTAGGCATGGTATAAAACTGTTTGAGGGAATTCATGTCTCACTCGTCATGATTCCTTGATAGAGTAGACAGTCTTCATACTGACAAACAACATTCAACATGCTTTTGGAACCTCTCTAGTACTACAAAAAAAAATCATCTTTGACATCCTAGACACTCTTTGATAAAAAATTGTCAGCAACAAATGACCTCTTGACATTAGTTTAACATCAATGACAACCTATACTCAATAGAAACATCCACCTTATCATCACTTTCCGATCAACACATATCTCCTCTCAAGATCAAGGTTCAAGTTGATGACAATTGGTTGGGATAATATAACATGAAACCCAACTCCCTCTTTCACCTAAAACATGTGGTAGACCTAAATCTATGCAAGATATATCAACTATGGTTATCAAATCTAAATCTACCACATTGCATTGGGGTAAAATGGGAAAAGAAAACATTAAATATGATGTCTCAACATGGCTATATAAGGATGAAGAAGATCATGTCTCTATTCTACCTATGTAAAACTATCCTAAAGCCCTTCAAATAATTAGGAATATAGGTTATCAAGGTAAGGGTTTAGGTCATCAATAAAAAGGAATCATTGAGCCTATATCTATTACAAGACAGAATAATGATGAGAGACTTGGATATAACTCCCCTTATAAGGTACCTTTCAAACTAAAATATAGTCTAACTAAAGGTACTAAGGCTTCTTTCGTAGTTGAAACTCTTAACTAGGATACCTTGCAAAACTTCATGCATATCACAAATCTATTTTAATAACATTCCATTTGCACCTTATTCGTAATATCATTTACTTCCCATCATCACAATCTAAAGAGAATTTACTTATTTATCCTTGGCTTATAAATTGGGATCAACAAGGTCCACTAGTTCTAAATACATTCCAAAATGATGAGGCCATTGTAGAATTTATGGGATTAAGAGAAACTATGCATTTGGGAGATCATAAAATTGGTTTTTTCATTGAGCTTGATGAGAAATCATACTTTCGTGAAACTTTAAAACCTCTCACTTGTAACAAACAATTGAATATTATAAGGAAAATCTTTAAGGGAAAGAATGATCTATCCTTATTCGAAGAATAAAAAGAGAACCTTGATTTTCCTATCATGCCTAAGTATAAAAAAAATCCTCTATCTTGATAGAGGAGTCACAAGAAGCAAAATTTGGTACAACTAAAAATCCTAAGATCACATATTTTTCAGCATCTTTATCATTGCAATAAAATGAGGACTTCATAGAATTATCTAAAATTAGAACTATAAACTTTGCATTGTCTTATGCAAATATGTCAGGCCTTGACCCCGAGTTGGTAGTTCATCATTTGACATTTTTTCTCGATGCAAAACCAATCAAACAAAAGCTTCATAAGATGCATCCTCAAGTAGCCTTACTGGTTAAGGTTGAGCTTCAAAATTTATTGGATGTGGGATTCATTAAAACTATTGACTATCCTAAGTGGGTTTCTAACCTAGTTCCAATTAACAAACCACTAGGGGCATTTGTATATGTACAAATTTCAAAGATATAAACAAAGCTTGTCCTAAAGATGATTTTCCTCTACCTAACATAGACATGATTGTGGATTTAATGGTTAGACATGAAATTTTATCCTTAATCGATGGACTTTCTTGTTATAATCAAATCCAAATCACTATTGAAGATCAGCATAAAACAACTTCCAATTTCCCTTGGGGAGCATTTTGTTGGAATGTTATGCATTTTGGTTTAAAGAATGTAAGGGCTACCTATCAAAGAGCAATGAAAACAATATTTCATGACCTGAATTTCATAGTATCATGGAAGATTATGTGGATAATCTATTAGAAAAATATATCACAAGAGATTCGCACTTAGTTATCCTTACAGTAATCTTTAACAGATTAGAAAAGTATAAAGTGATATTGAACCCAAAAAAATGTGTCTTTGGTGTAACTTCTGAGAAGTATCTTGGGTATATTATTTCTCATAGCGGCATTGAAATGGATCTTGCTCAAGTTAAAGCTATAATTGAAATGCCTCATCTGAATATCTTAAACAATTATGTAGCCTTCAAGGAAAACTTCCATCAATTAGGCATTTCATATTTCAATTGGAAAATAAATATCAACCTTTCATGCATATTTTGCATTAAAATGTCACATTCAAACAGGATGAGAAGTGTCAACAAGCTTTTCAAAAATTAAAGGATTATTTGGCCTCACCCCAATGTTGATGTCACCTATTCAAGGGAAACCTTTGTTATTATACATCTCAGCTACTACAGTTGTAGTATGTGCTCTCCTCACACAACATGATGATATGGGAAAAGAGAGAGCTATCTTTTATATTAGTTGTAAATTGGTTGGATATGAGCTTAATTATACTCCAATTGAAATGACATGTCTAGCTATTATTTTCACATCACAAAATTTGAGACACTACATGCTTAATCACCAAAAAAAAATCATATCTAAGGTGGATCCTTTTAAAGTACCTTTTGTCTAAGGCTGCTCTAATTGGTTGAATAGAAAAATAGGTCATGATCCTAAGTGATTTTGACATCAAGTATGTGGATTTTGAGGCTATCAAAGGAAAAATAATTACAGATCAATTAGTAGATGCACCTTTATATGTGGATCATCCCCTTATTTTAGAATTTTTAGATGAGATAATTTTTTATGTCAGCTATTTATGTTTGTTAAAAAGCTATATTTTGATGGCTCTTGATGAGGTATAAATAACCTTATAATTATAATAAGCCAAAAACCCTTTGTTGTTCTTACCAATCACTTTATCACTGCCAATTCTTTATTTTTAGGATTAATAGTTGCTTAATTTTTGTAAAAAGATGTATAAATCGTTATTTCCTAAACCATTTAAAATAAGTTGACTAACACTCATATAATGGTATAGTTTTTAGTTATTTTACAGAACATTATGCACGACCAAGTGGACTTAAAGCAGACTTCAAACAGTCAAAGATAAAGCTTCGAAAGTCTAGGCACCGAAAATTCAAGAGTGTGTAGTGGAACACGTCCTTTTAATGCTTTTTGTTTAATTTTAGTTTAGAAACTCTATGGCTCCACTCTGAACCTTAAATATGTTTTAGGTTATGGCCCTCAATTCGTTGGTTAGATGAAATTTTGTTAAAATACTTTTTCAATGGTGATCTTCCACCATCTGAAATGTAATATTTTGGTAGTAGTTTAGTATATATATGTTACTGCCAAAAACAATGATATGGTGATATTGTTATGATGTTATGCAAGTGTTTCTTCTTAGGTAATTTATATTCTTTCTAGTTTAATAATCTCATGCTTTTTAGTTTAAACATTTCATGCTTTCTAGCTTAAACAAGTTTATGCTTTCTAGTTTAGTTGCTTTCTAGTTAATTTTTTGTTTACATCTATTTTAAGAATTTAGAAAATCTAAGAGAGTTAGCCAAGATGTCCCCTATTGCATACAACCTTTAAACACTACCCGGTCAATATCATTGATGCATTTTCAACTAAAGCGATAGGACCTCATGACAGTCTGTCACGTTTTGGCGCCATTGTCGGGGACCCTTCCTTTTCTAGTGTTAGTAGGAGATTGCTTGAATACCTCTACTAGAAAAATATATATATAGTTGTTAGGCTTTTTTTTTTTGCATGGTCAAGAAACAAGGCCCACATGAAATATTCATACCAACCTCCCCCGCCTCCCAAAAAAAAATTGACATTATAACTACAAGCAGGGAGGAAGAAGTCTCAGCTGAAGAACTTATTGAATAATTGATCGAGAAGGATCAACCTGAGACCTCCTAGTATGTTGGGTGAAAATAATGTAATCAACTTTACAATAGATTACGCTATCTAGATTTCAACCACAGTTGTCTGAGATATAATCTCTCCTCTCAGAAAGGGGAGGCACCCTTCTTACTGCTAATAGAAGCTATAGTAAAACTAATGAAATACTTACAAGATGTACACTACACTTACGAAATGGGGGGGTGTGTTACATTCATCCTTCTCTCTTTTTTCAGAGAAGATGTTTATAATGCTTCACAGTTGGAAA
Source organism: Sequoiadendron giganteum (assembly GCA_007115665.2). Taxonomy (NCBI): domain Eukaryota; kingdom Viridiplantae; phylum Streptophyta; class Pinopsida; order Cupressales; family Cupressaceae; genus Sequoiadendron; species Sequoiadendron giganteum. The sequence continues at coordinate 403,516,447 of CM021109.1, forward strand.
GTCCTAGATCTGATAACTTAAACTTAACAAACAGCAGAGATGACGATATTTCTATCTTGTCTAAGCACAGCATAGAAATACCAGGTATGATTTATAATAACAAAAGAAAAAATTAAAAGGGAAAGCTCACGAAGGCACAAAGTCATTTCGTAGCTTTTTCACCGTTGAATTATGTGGAAGTATCATTTGTCATATTAGAAGCACAAAGTCTTCTTAGATACAACAATTCCTCGAACTGCATGAACGATTACAAGCACAAAGTCTTGTAGATCCTTCAACCAAAACATTCACACATAAACAAATCCAAATAATAAATGTAACACAAAGTTTACATAAACTACTTGAAGCCCTTTAGATCTCATACACTAATCACCACCAATATAATCAAACCATAAGATAATCAATCCCAACACAAAGTCTGGTATGCAATCCTCTTCTTTATTGATTAGATCTAGATTCGCAAAATTGAATACAAAGCTTCAATGTTTGTTTCAAAGGAGAAGCACTTCATTGCAAAATATCAAAAGGTAACCATTACAATAGAAATCCCTCTTATTTATAGAAAAGAGGGAAGAGAAAAATTAGGAAATCAGTTGAGCAAAAATAGGAAACCCTAATCTAACTGAGTGTAATTTATTTTCGTGGAATTACATCTCATATTATCGGTGTAATTACACTTTACAAAAAGACATTTAAGATGTCAAAAACTATTTACAAGATGCATAAAGGGAAGCATCAAAATTTTCAACACTGGGAGATCAAGCATCTTCATGGTTCCTTGCTTGGGCACGGAGTCTTCATATTTCTTCCTGGTCTCCTGCATAAATGCATCATTTGGGACGACTGTGTAATCAACAAGGGTGTCAACTCTTGTGATTGACCTTCTGGCGGATGAATGGATTTTCTTGCACCTGTGAAGATGCATCTTGAAATTATCAAGTGTCAGTCGTATATCGCATACAATATGCATGGTGTTCTTTGAAAAATATTTATCATCCACTAGCGTCATGAACGCCTCCTTGAACACTCGAATTATCTCACTGAGAGGAAGAAAGGTGTGGTCATCATCAAGGAGATCACTCGGTAACTCTTCCATTCCATTTATCAGAAGAACCCGATAACCTTCTACATCCTCCTGCACTTGGTGAATGTCATCAACTAAAAACTTTAATACCTGTATTTTATGTTTGAGTGATTCCTTCACCTCCACATATTTATCTTTATCAAGTATAACTCCATTCTTTACCAACTTGCTAAGCTTGGACTCTTTCATTTTCAGCGATTATGATAAGGCCCTTTCCATTTCTCGTTGCTCCTTTGCAAGTGATTCTTCCTCTTTATTAAGCTCAGTTTGAAGCTGGGCTATTTGTACTTTCTTCTCACTTGCTATGGTGATGACCTGTGATCCATGATCTATGATTTCATCAATAAAATCATTCAAAACTTTACCCTTGGCTGCAATCTTCTCTGCCTTTTGTATAGTTGGTTCTTCAACATTCACCAAGGTCATAGATTGGGTATCACCAATTGAACATCCCGCTATGTTTCTCAAAATGTTTGCATAGCGTTCAGCCTTCTCTTTATATAGATTCTTGGCATGTTCCATCTTGTCAAGCCTTCCCTGTAAGGGCATCTAGTACTACTTGGGTGTTTGCTTTAGCACTTTCATTAGTTACCTTCCCAATTTGTATCCTTTTCACAGTATAATCTTGCATACTCACATCGCCCTCTTGTTGTGAAGGAAAACCTACTTCAACGAACTTCAAGCCGGCTTCATCAACATGGATTCTTGACAAAACCTTAGCCTTTTTCTTTTCCTTGATCTTGGGCAGAGGTATTTCTTCCAGGTCTAGCTCATCAAGGGAGATCATCTGCTTCTTGTGCTTAGGGACCTGAGACACCAACCAAGGAGAGAGGGAAGAAGTATATATGTATCCTGGTATTGCTAATTCCTGAGTTGTTGGGGCTCCTTGAGAAATAGCTAAGATAGTAACTATGGGTGTTGTGGTAGTCATTATAGGCCCAGTTGTTTGCACACCAAGCTGACTCTAGAAAGATTCATCCATGAATTTGTTAAATTCAGCCTCCGAAGAAATTTCAAAAGACGGTGATGACAAACAGGGGATAGAAACAGGCAAACTGGATAGAACATTGATAGTTTGTTTCTGGACAACTGCAGAAGAAACCGACACAGTTGATACTGCTGGTGGGGAAGAAATTTTTTTTGCTCCTGTAACTATGGTAGGAAGAGGAGAAGAAGGAATGGGAGGAACAAGATTTTTAGGTGTTGAAGGAGTGTGAGGAAGGTGGACAGGGTCTGGTGAAGATATTGGGATTTCTTCAGTTTCATTCTGAAGAGGGGATAAAATCTGCTCATCCTGATTGAACTCTTCCTCTTGAAATTCCTCAACTTCTTCATGTGATTTCTCATGAGATTGTTCTTCTTCTTCGTTTGATTATGTTTCTCCAGACTCTTCATCTTCTAATTCTTCAAATTCAAACTTTGTATCTCCTCCTTCCTCATCTGAGGATAATTCCTCAGAAAGGATAATTCCTCAGAAACAAGATCCTTCCCTTCTGCACATGATGTGGTAGCTCTTTTTTCCCGTATTTCAATGATTTGTGGAGTATTCTTTCCCACAGTGAACTTGATCCTTGGCCCTTTTCGGGATGAAGAAGGAATCGTGGCCTGATTATCTTTGGCGTGGGATTTTGGCCGTGGACTGGGTTTTTCTTTGGGAGGTTCACCTTCAGAATCTATTTTGAAGGCTTTCATTTGATGGCCATGCTTATGAATCCATTTTGTTGTGTTGTGTAGAATGGGGGCTAGCCTTTCCCTCATGTAACTACACTCTTTTTTGGACCATTGTACTGGAGGTAAAGGATTCCTTGCGATATTATCTTCATCATAGGTAGAATTGAGGATGTCTCCTAGATCTGTGAAATCTTCAGGAAAATCGGCTATATTGAGGGCCCTGATTTGTTCAACTGTCAACCTGCAGAAATCCATCTTACGGATATCTTCTTCATCTCTACATTCTGCCCATATGTCTTCAAAATGATAAATGTGGTTGTGACCTTTCTTGAGTTTCTTCTTTACATCTCTAAAGTCAAAGTCACACCTGTACCTGTAGGTCTTGATAGTCATTATATGCATCTCTGCTGAAACATTCTTAGCCTTCTGTACACTTTTGATTATATATCTGACAATGGTTAGGGGAAATTTAAAACTTGGCTTATGGTTCCTTTGTCGTTCTTTGTGCACTGAAATCAACTGCCTGCACAACTCCATAAGGATCCATTTGTCTGAGGGGTACCTGGGAAGCATGTAAGGGCATCTAGTGAAACAACCTACTCTTATATAAGTAAAGGCTGGGAATTGTAGAAAAACACATCCAACCTTGTTGACTGCCTTGTAGGCTTCATCTGATATTATTTTCTTCTCCAGAGTTGGGCCAAAAGTGAACAACAAAGGAGTAAAGAAAGCATATGTAACTCTCCTGAAGTGGTGGAAGCTTTCCCTCAGGTTTAATTGGTAGTAGTAATCATATATAGGAGTAGAATATTTGTTACCTTTGGTAGATAAACCTAGAAACTGCCTCATTACTGCAGCCGTATACACCAAGAAAGAAGTCATATAGAATTTCAGGGTGGTGGGCACCTTAATCAGCTGCTCATGGATTTCATCATTGATCTGTGTTCCCCAATCAATATGTACTTTCCTCCTTTTGATGATCCAGATATATTCATACATCCAATCTTGAAAATGAGAGGATTCTGGCAAGCCCTTAACTCTGCTTAACAGGGTGATTATGTCTCTCACATCCTCCTTGAAGTCACTTTGAGGAAGTCCCTTAGGCCATCTAGATACAGCATGTCGGGGAGTCTTCAACCATTGTGTGTTAATCAATGTCTTGGCCCTAACTGAATCATTGTCGAATATCTCTTGAGCCTTCTGAATTGTGATGGGTGTGTATTGTTCCATTTGTGGAACTTTTAAGACTATATCAAAAAATTCACCGTCAAGCCTCATCACAACCTAACCTACAGAATCTCTCACAGTTTTGTCTTCTTGGATATAGTGAGAGGCAACTTGAAGCACAAACTCAATGTGATGAGTGGAAGTTGGGAAAGTGGATACCATATGGAGATTGCTATGTATAATGGCCTTTATATTTTCATCACATGGCCTCTGTTGAATCCTCTTTACGAAATCTTCCAGATCTTGATGACCAATCTCGGTATCCTTGATCTCATCTGCTTTGGACAACACCATGGTCGGAGGGAAAATACCTTGGTATTTATACTTCATCTTACCCTTTGCTTTAGGAGATGGTGGTGGCATTTAAGTTGTCATTTAGGGGAGCTAAGACTGATGTTTTCTTACCTCTAAGGACCTCTTGATGAAACTGGGAAATTAACTGCAAGAATGATGGATCCACTGTTGTCAGGAAATACATGCCATATGGGGAAATGTGAAATGAACAGGCGATATGGAGTCACTATGATTTGGCCATATGCTGTGGAAAACGAGGTGTGAAATGCGAAGTGGAAGCGAAGACGAAGAAAAAAACCATGTTTCAGAGTGTTAGGAAAAAAGGCAGATTTTGGTGCTCGGGCGGTGAAAATCACCGCTTGAGCACCGAAATTTTTGTTAAAAGACTAAGTGTTAGGGCGGTGAAAATCATCGCCCGAACACTTAAGGGTTGGCATTGTTGGTGTCGTGACAGTGAAAATCACCGCCCAGACACGGGTATTAAGAAATTCGATGAGTGTCATGGCGGTGATTTTCACCACCCAGACACTTGGGTATTCTGATGAGTGGGTGTTATGGCGGTGATTTTTACCACCATGACACTCATCGACTACTTGGCATTTCATGCAATGTCGGCGAATTTCTTCGCCCGAACACCAAGGGTTGGAAAGACAACACACGACGGTGCGACTCATAATGTGTGGCGAGACTAACGCAAAGGCAAAGAATCGAGAAAGGAAAAATATCAAACGAAGGGATGATGAACCACACATGTCCAAAACAATCGAGGAAAGAAAAGTACTAAAGAAAAATGACTAAACAGAAATGAATAGAACATACCTCGAATGGTGGACGATTGACAAAGACAAGAGCGAAAATCCGTGATATGGAGGATGGAGACAATATTCAATCTTGTGGGAAGCAACCTGGGATAGCGTTGGAGCGACGGAAGGAGAGGAGTCATAAACAAAATGCGAAAATAACTCATGCTTATGAGTTAAAACCTAATAAATTAACCTAAAACCCGCGCATTAAATGTGGAGTTAACACTCGACATAACTAGCAATTAGGTGCTCGGGTGGTGAAAATCATCACTCGAACACCAAGAAAGAAAAAAGGCTAGGTGCAACAATGGTGAAAATCATCGCTTGAGCACCAAAAATAGTTAGAAAATAAACAAAGGTGCAACAGCAGTGAAAAACACCGCCTGAGCACCCAAAAGTGAAAAATGACTAACTCCTGGTTCGAAAGGAGTCACAAACTTTAAACTCGAAAGTCGAGCCTATCGTCACCTTCCTGGACTAGGCAAGATCAGAGACCATGTGTTAAGGACAACTTCAAGATTGTCTCGTTTTACATGCTTGAAACACACGGGCCTAGGAAACGGATTGGTTTCGTAGGGGGGGTATCCATGGATCGAGCGCTACTAGATTTTGTGATAACATAGTATACCCCAGAAATTCACCCATTAGAAAAAACATTTGTAGAGGAGAGCATTCCTTTGCATACCCTAGAACATCAGCCATTAGAGAAAACTTTTGAAGAGGAACGCATTCCTTTTAACGTAATGGGTGACTGCAGAAATGGTGCTAACCCAGCAAGGGGAGCGAGGACATTCACTTATCCTATTTCTCTTGATCAAGATGATGATACACCCATGAAAAACATTTCACCAACCTTCTTTCCAACCTTCATAGGTTTATCCTTCGAAGACCCTAATCAATTCCTTTTTGAGTTTAAAGTCTTATGTCAGATCTATGATTACAAGAATCATAACCAAAAATTGAAAAAAATTCCCTCCACCCTGAAGGACATTGCAATGTGTCGGTTCATGGGATTATCTTTAGGGTCGATAACCTCTTGGGATGATATGGAGTCTACCTTTTTGGACAAATATCAAAGTTACTATAGATTCAATGATAGGAAAGAGGAGTTATTCAAACTAAGACAAAATGAAGATGAAAGCCTCGAAGATTACCTAGATAGGTTCATCTTCTTATCTAAATGATGTGGCAGAGAAGCCATAAGTCTAGAAATTTTGAAGACCATATTTCTCAAGGGACTTGATGAAGATGCTAGGAGAAGCCTAGATTTGATGGGAAAAGGATATATTTCCTAACTCAGACTTGATGATATCACTAAGTTATGATGGAATTTCTCTCGTACTCAAGGAGGTATCCAAAAGTCTACTCTTTTTAGAGGTTCCGATGAAATAGGTAAACTGCATGAGGAGATAGAAAATCTCAAAAGTGACATTTTCATTCAATCAAACATCACGCTCGATGGAATATAGGTCAAAACACATAATCCTGAGACCTTATCCATCTATTGTCCTAGGTGTCGAAACAAACATCTATTAAGAGAATGCCTTTAGGACAAAATTTATGTTTGCCAAATTTGTGAGAAGACTCGTGCTACTAACCAATGTGAGATCCCGAATGTAATAAATAATTCCAAGAAATGGACATCTCAAGTTGAGGAGGAGGTCAACTTTGTAAATCAAAGACCTAGAGGGAATTTCTTTTACGGCCAGAATTCAAATCCCTCCTAGTGGCCCCCAAACAATTGGAATAATAATTAGTGGACAGTACCTTGGCCTCAAGCACCACCTAACTTGGGAGCTTATATTGGAAATTTGTGCCTCAATTTTACTGACTTGCACCCCCTAAAAGAGCAAAATCAGTGAGACACTTGTCCAAACCGAAGAGGCTGGGTTGGCCGAGAGGTTGGCTAGGAGAGAGTTGACTGGTTAGAGGAGATGAATCTACACTATGTGCTATGTGAGGGTATTGTAACAGTGTGAGGATTTTGAATAGTGTTGTTGCTTGTATTCTCCAGATAGATGAGATGTAAAACTCTTGAAAGGCTATGAGCCTGAGATTGTATTGTAACCTTTTGTTGTTGAATAATACAATGGCGATCTAGGCTTTTTGGGGTGTGGGGTTTTTTACTCGAAAGGCTTTTCCCCACGTAAATATGTGTGTCCATTTATGATTATCTTTCATGTTGTTTGATTCTATAAATTTGAATATGTGCATAGTGTTGAATCTGGTTAAGTCTTCATGTACTTTTCTCAAAAGGGTTAATGTGGGAAATCAACTATATCAATTTTCGCTTTATGGCATAGTAGTACATGTCTTTGTGGCAATTTGAAGGAATTACAATCACCAGAGGCATTGTTGTTCTTAGATTTTTCTTTCTGAGATGACCCGATTTTCCCTTGCAGCTTACCCTTAGGGACCACCTAAATGGGAAAATCAGTCCTAAGAAAACCCTCAATGGCCAAACCAGACTCAACAGCAATGGTATCCTCAAAATCTTGTGCCTCAATGGAATCGAACTCAAAATCAATTTTATACTGGGCCAATAAGGATGCCTAATCCAAAGCAAAACCTTTTACCAGCTCCTTAGAACTGTCAACAAAATGAGCAGGTCAACCAACCACAACTCCTAGTGCAACCTATCCCTAATCCAAAGAATAATTAACACAATACCCCAGTGTATTCTACAGAACAGGAAAATGTGACCGGACTTAATGTTATCCATTGTGGAAACCTATAGTTAAGGTCAGGAAAAACACTCCAACATCCTACCATAGTTGAGATCCTGGACGAGCCGATTAAAGAATCTACTGAAACAGCTAAGACATCTTCCACACCTTTAGAAAAAAACCCAATGAGTATTCAAGACAAGACCCTTCCACCATCCTCAACTGGAACTTCTGACTTACCTCAATAGGAGGGTGGTCAGCGTCCAACTAATCTTTTAAAGGAATCCATCTTGAAAGAGAAAACTCAAGCACCTTTTCTAGAGCATCTCAAACCAACTATCTTGAACAACTCTCTGAAAATGACCTTATCCACCGAAATTGCGTTGATACAAGAGATTAAACAACTTCAAATTGAGGTTCCTTTGTTACAATCAATTAAGTAGATTCTTGAACTAAACCAACTGATTAAATACTTGTGCATCAAAACACCAGGAAGGAAACTGAAACAGATTAATATTGTTCATATAAATGGTTATTTAGCTGAGTTTTTGGTTGGAAAACCATAGCTTCAAAATATGATGACCCAGGTAGTCCACTTATAACAGTGACAATCAATGAGGTAGCAATACCTAACACACTTGTGTACCTAGGAGCAGCCATTAATGTAATGATGGTCGAAGTGATGGAAAATTTGGGACTCACTGATTTATGACCCACAACTACAGTGTTGCAAATGCTAAATCAATCCATCGCTATTCCTAAAGTGCCATATAAAATGTTCTTTTTAAGGTTGATAGTTGGGAATATCCAGTAGACTTCCAAATAATCCAGTCCCTCACACCAAAGGGTAGTTATCCGATAATCCTAGGAATACCATGGCTAGCTACTGTTGCAACCAAGATTGACTACAGAGAGGGAGGAATGACCATTTCACATGGTCCTAATAGCAAACATTTATTCCTGTATCCCCTTGCTAAACCTATTGAACATAACAAAGTTTGGATTTCATATGGTCCTAACAAACAAGAGAATTTGGTCTCACTTCTATGGTAGTCATTAAACAACATGGTGAAGAGTTGGAAGATGAATTGGAAAACAATATGGAAAATATTACCATGGACACAAATCATGAGGAAATGGTAGACATAGAAGAGATTCTAGGACACCCAATCGACGTTGATCACACTGAATTTGATTACACCAGCTTCATGGGATTACCTTGTCCTCTGGCTAATATCATTCCAAAAATGGATCACTTCTTTGAAGATATTGCCAAAATCCATAGAACCATACCACATAGTTTTCCTCTCAACACTTTGACTAGAGAATTTTATACTGTCACCTATAACCATCCAAGGGTCAAAACCATCATGTTATTACCAGGAAAAATTTTGAATATCAATAGCTAGTTGATAGAGCTAGAAGAGCACAAATTGTTTGATATTTTAGTGAATAGATCTAAAGCTTTTTCTCGGTATTATACAAACATGAGAGGAATACACCCAAGTTTTTTTACCCATCACATCTATACCGAGGATGTTAGACCTATTTTTCAACCACAACAAAGACTCAATACTGCCTTGAAAGACATTGTTAAAACTGAAATTGAGAAACTCTTGCAAGTGGGATTCATCCATCCCATTTTTGATAGAAAATGGGTTTTTCCTCTGGTTGTGGTCCCAAAGAAAAATGGGAAGTGGAGAGTGTGCGTTGACTATAGGGAACTTAAGAAAGCTACCCATAGATATTACTTCCCTCTACTATTTGTAGACCAAGTATTGGATAATCTGGTTGGGAGGAAGTATTTCTCACTCTTGGATGGATTCAGTGGATATAACCAAATACAAGTAGTCGTGGAAGACCAGGACAAAACAAAAAAAAATTGTCCTTGGGGAACATTCGCATATCATGTCCTTCCCTTTGGGCTATGCAATGCTCCTACAACATTTCAGAGAGCTATCTTGGCAATATTCGCTAAGCTTGTGAATTATTGTGTGGAAGTCTACATGGACGACTTCACTGTCTATGGTTCAACTTTTGATGAAGCCCTTCAAAATCTGGACAAAATATTGAAGCGATGTGAGGACCATCAGCTATCCTTGAGTCATGAAAAATGTTTAATAATGGTGGAACAATGAATAGTATTGGGACACCACATTTCAACTGAAGGGATAAAAGTGGATCCCAAGAAAATTGAGGTAATACAACAACTTGAGACTCTGAAAAACAAAACTAACATTAGAATTTTCTTAGGACATGTTGGATACTATTAGATATTCATAGAAAATTCTAGCAAGATTCCAGCTCCTATGTTTTCCCTCCTTCAAAAGAATGTAAATTTTATCTGGACAGCAGAGTGTCAATCATCATTTGAGATCATTAAGGAGAAACTCATCTCTACTCCTGTTCTACATTGACCTAATTGGAACCTTATGTTCCATATTTATGTAGATGCTTCTGATGATGCTATTGGAGTGGTATTAGGTCAAGAAAATGAGAATGGGGGAAATTATGCTATTTATTTCATTAGTAAAAGAAATTGACTCCCACTAAACAGAATTACACCAACATGGAGAAATAATTTTTAGTTGTAGTACATGCAATCAAGAAATTTTGACATTACATCATAGGGTACAAAATAACTGTCTTCACAGACCATTCAACCATAAATTACCTGATGAACAAACCTATAGTAAACAGAAGGATAATTAGATGGTTATTGCTTCTACAAGAATTCAACATGACCATTATTGACAAACCAAGGAAGTTCAACGTAGTTGTAGATTTCCTATCTCGGATTAAACAAGATAATGGAGATTGCACTCCTGTGCAAGATGAATTCCCAAATGAAAATTTGTTTTCCATATCCATTAAAACCCCTTGGTTTTTTGGTATCACCGATTACTTGGCTAGTTTAGAGTTTCCACTTGATTTTACATCAAAACAGAAGAAACACCTTGTTCGAGAAAGTGCTCCTTTTAAATGGATTAATGAAATATTATTTTGATGCGGTCCTAATATGGTTTTACAATGTTGTGTTAGGGTAGATGAAACATATAGTATCCTTAGAGCTTTCCATGATGACCCCTTTGGAGGCCATTATTTTGCCAAGAGGACATCCCATAAGATTTTGGGTGTGGGATATTATTGGCCCTCTATGCATAAAGATATAAAAGAATATGTTTGTTGTTGTGATGAATGCCAAAGAGTAGGGAGACTCACTTCATCCAATGAAATGCCTCTACAACCCTAGGTAGTTCTTGAACCATTTGAAAAATGGATATTGGAATTTATCGGTCCTATAGACCCTCCTTCACAAGGGAAAGAGTACATTTTGGTTTGTACTGACTATCTAACCAAGTGGGCAGAAGTTCAAGCTCCAAGAGTCGCTAGGGAAGAACAAGTAGTTGACTTCTTGTATAATAAGATTTTTCTCATATTTGGAACCCCTAGAACAATTATCACAGATCAAGGACCCCAGTTTATGTCTAAAGTTATATTAGCCTTAACTGATCATTTCCAAGTAAGCCATAAAAAATTCATCACCCTATCACCCACAAGAAAATGGTGAAGTAGAAGTCACTAACAGGGAGCTAGAGAACATTTTAACAAAAATAGTTTCATTAGGGAGAGAAGACTGGGCCAAAAAACTACTTGAAGTCATTTGGGCTTATAACACAACTTGGAAACCAACCACTAGTTTCAGTTCGTACAAGTTAGTTTTTGGGAAGAAACCCCTTCTACCCATTGAATTTGAACTGGTAACCCTGAGAACAGCAATGGAGTTAGGCTTAGATCTCAAACGAGCCCAAGTTGAACGATTCCTACAGCTTAGTGAATTAGACGAACTCCATTTAGATGTTGTCCACCAAACTAAGCTAGTGCAACAACAACGGAAAACCTAGCATGATAAACATATAAATGAAAGAGAGTTTCATAATGGAGATTGGGTGTTGTTATTTGATTCTTGATATAAAGATCATCAAGGGAAACTGAGGACTCATTGGTTGGGTTCATATAAAATTTATGAAGTATTTCCAAACATAGCAGTGCAACTCAAACCCATTGATGGTGACACTCGAACCCTCTTATTCAATGGTCATCGATTACGCATCTACCATAAACCTGTCAATAAAGAGAAATTTACGAGAATGGTAGAAATACAAGGAGAAATCCAATACATTGGCTATGTTATGGCAGAGCCAAAATAGTTTTCATGATGTTAAAAAAAAACAAAAACCTTGCATGTGTATGTATTTACTTTACTTCAAAGCATTTCTTTTGAACTTGGCTAAATTTCGTTTCCATCTTGCAGGACTTTATTTATAAACAAATATAAATTTTGGTGCATCTTGATGTGATGCTTTGGAACTTGTTGGATCGGTTTTTGCGATGCTCTGGAACTTGCACGCCCGACTGGTGTCATTCCTTGTTTTATTCCTATAGTCTAACGCATCTTTCAACGATGCTCTGAAAATTCTAAAGTCCAAAGTCCTTCATATTGCTTCCTTCTTTCGGTGGCATCTTTCAGTGATGCTCCAAAAAAATTATTGTCGCATTACGATTGCATCTTTCAGCGGTGCTCTGGAATTTTTTTGCTTCTTCCTTCCAACGGTATCTTTCGACGATGCTCTAGAAATTTTGCTTCCTCCTTCTGACAACATCTTTCGGTGATGCTCCAAAAAAATTTCTTTCTTCTTTCGGCTGCATCTTTCGGCAATGCTCTGAAAATTTTGTTGTTGCTTTCGGCTACATCTCTCAGCATGCTCTGGAAAAAAAATTGTTGCTTCTAATTGCATCTTTCAATGATGCTCCGAAAATTTCGTTGATGCGTTCTAATGGCATCTTTCAGCGATGCTCCAAAAAAAAAAATTCACTCTAGCTGCATCTCTCAGTGATGATCCAAAATTTTGCTAATTTGCTTTTTAGTTCTATCACATCCCTCAGCGTGCTCCAAAATTTTGTAAATTCCCTTCTTTTCCAAATTCTCTGATAATTCCAGTGTCATACACATGCTCATCATTAAATTTTTCCACCACCTTCTAAATCCATGCCCTACACTACCATCTCTTATCATAATAAATTGAATTTATTATGGCTACTTTCCATCATAATAATTACAACATTAATTAGTTGTCCCATCTTCCTTCATAATAAATTCATCACCACCCTCTCCATCCCATCCAATTATACTGTTACGTCAACAAAGGTGAGCAATTTTCAAATCGACGGGATGTAAGGTATGTACAGCTTTTACTTTAAGTAGGTAATTATTTTGAATATAAATAAATAAATTGGCACATACCACCACCCTTTCCAAACTTAGTAAATTGTGCAAACTATAACCTCACTTCAAATGCAGCAATTCATGCGCTCTTTTCCATGCAAAGTCATGATTTCAGTACAGTGAGTCCAAATGCCATAATTAATTCATGTCAAAGTACGAGTGATTAAAGAGTTTGCATTTCCTTCAATCTACATCTCAGTTTTGTTTAAACACTCTTTCACCTTTTTAATGCCGCGACATTCAGAAGAAACTAAGTAGAATCAAAAGAAAGGAACAACATGGGAGGAGCCAAGAGAAAATCAGAGCCAGCTTTTGTGGACAAGTTATTGGCACTAGGTAAAATTTCAGAACTGTTTCAGAGGGTTGGATGGCTGGAGTTTATGAAGAAGTTTGAAGGGCACAATGAGTAGTTGGTTAAAGAGTTTTCAAAGAACTTCTCAGATGGACAGTCAATTGTGCATGGGAAGAAATTCAAGGTAAGCCCTCGAGTCATTTTTTGTTTATCTGGCATTAAAAATGAGGGTGTAAATTTATCAGCAACTACAAATATTTATTATCAGAAAATGGTAGAGCTTTTCAGTAGGGAAGGGGAACCTCATCCTTTTTTAACTGTAAACACTTGAGGGCAAAACAAAGGGTTTCAAATAATAACCATTCCAAAGCCATGGAGAACGATAGCTTCCTGAATAATCAATTATTTCACATGTGAAGGGAAATATGCCATAGTAGTTGGTCCCCCTTTTTTATTATTAACCCATTTGTGCCTTGGTGCCAAAAACCCTGAATTTAGAGTCAGCCTTCCTGCTTTTCTTAGTGATTCCATTGTTACTATGATTGAAATATTAAAAATTGGGTCAAGTCTATTGAAACATCATGGCCTCATACATTTAGTTTGCAAATATGATTTCTTGAAGAAAGGATGAACTGAACAAAAGTGGCAAAAATTCCTTCAAAATTTTGAGAACCATGTGCCAACAAGACATATAGAGGAAGGAGAGCCCTCCAGTTTGGTGGCTCAAAATTTAGAAGAACCCTCTTCTGAACCTCAAAACTATAAAGGAGCTCCTGATAATGAGGCACACGAAAATCCAATAAACCCTTCAAATCCTCAGGAAGAACCAAGCTCACAAAATGTATCAGAGGCTCCAATAAAACTAGAAGATAGGGACTTAGAAAAGTTGGAAGACAAGAATGCTCATCCTCCTAAAAAGGGAAAGGGACCCAGAATAGAGGAACACAGGCCTTCCCCTTTGAGAAGAAGCAAGAGATTGTCTTCTGAGATTACTTATGTTGCGGCTTCTGATCAGCCACATATCCCTAAAAAGAAATGACAAAATAAGCAACCCCAAGAAACTATAGCTCAATCAAGTGAAAAAGAGGCCCAGCCATGTGTAGAAACAACTCAGGTAGGTGAATCTAGAAAGGGAAATTTCTCACTTGAGACAAGACAAGAGGAAATAAGAGAACAACTACCAAGTGTTGTCATTATTGAGGATGAGCCTCTAGAATCATTTTCTCCTTTTCGCCAACCAATGGAAATATAGGAAGGTGATGTGACTCACCTAAGTGAAAAATTTTCTTCCTCAATTGCCAGAGATATAGAACTAGACCCACTAGAGGGTCATGATAAATAAAATGTGATTGATGAAATTAAATAAGGTTTTGTTTCTCCTCTTTGTTCTAATGTACAAATTGAAAGTATTGATAACATGAAAACAAAATTAGATGAGTTGAAAACAAAAAATGTTCAGCTAAGATTTAGCTTGCAGAAAAATGAAGAACAAATAAATTAGCAACAGGAAGAAATAGATATACAAACTATAATTTTGAAGAAAAGAGATCAAGAAATCACAGCTTTGAAGGCTCAATTGAAGGTTCAATTAACTTGTTTATTTCTCCCATAGTCAACTCATGACTCATATTGCAGCCTCTCCTCCATTGCAAGGCTTTCATGCTACAACCTCTTTCTCCTTTGTGTATGACACTCACAATGTCATCACCCTTTACACATGCCACTGGAAAAGTGTGGGACTATGAATGGTGAGTTTGCCACTAGAAAATTGTGGGCCTCTATGAATATAAGGCTGCTACAAAATCACACACCCTCGCAACAAAGATCACAAGGTATTACTTAAAAAGACATCATAAAATAATACTAACCTTTTTCCAAACAATGCATGACTCGACCTCTTTCATAGTGATTAGGTTTTCCTTTAATCTACCTTCCACAATAAAAAAATATTTGACCTCTCAAAACCTACAAGGAGATCCACAACATCTACTAATGTACATAGAAACACAAATGAACACATAGAAAACCCAAAAATGCATGAATTAATGTTTTCAAAAAATAATCTCAGTGATATCAAACTCAACCATCAAAATAAATTGGCTTCGATACCATGTAAAATTTGTCAAGATCTTTAGATAGAATGCCAATACCAAATCGAGTCACAAATTTCAAGCAATCACACACTCCCACCTATGATATTAAAAAATAGAATAAAAGAAAAAGATTGCACACAAAAATAGATAAATCAGCATATATAACCTACAAAAATGAGTGTACAATAGGAGAGAAGGAAGAAACTATCACTCTAAATAGTGGAGCTAATTGGGTAGTTGACTCCCACTAACTAAAACAAGTGGCAAGTTAACTCCCTGAAGAATTGCAAGAGGTGGCAAGCTAAATCTCACTAAATGAGACACCTAAGTAGGCTTAACACCATGTGTAAATATTCATGCGCATAATGCATGAAATAATATATACACTAAAATTATGGACATGATATAAAAGAGAAAACTGGGTATATTAAAGTATCAATGAAGATCTAGAAATAGGTAGCTTCAACAATGGAGATATGATCAACAAAATATAGCCAAGAGAGAAAAGAAGAGAAAACTTTTGATAGATAGAGCCAAGAGAGCCAAAAACGGCAAATAGTTTAGTACAGACAAGAGAGGAGATATTGATTTATTGAGCTTCATACATTGTAAGGTCCTCTTCAAAATGGCATGAGAGGGAAAATAAGGACCAATGTTTGAGCTAGTTGTGAGGATTCATCCTAGGTTGGTTAAAAAAATTGAATAGTCAAAATAAGTTGGAGAAAATGCTCTAAAACAATCATTTGATGACAAAACATAGACAGACACCCATGTGTTGCACTTGTGTATGGGAAAAAATGAAATTTTGAAAGTTTGAATCACCAGGGGAAAATAAGGAAAACACAAAATAAATATTATCTTGGAACAAAGGAGGTAAAGAAAGAAAATAAAATTAACATAACATTAATACCAAGGGAGGAAAAAGACTTGAGCAAGGTTCAAAATGAGCCTAAAACATGCTAAGGGATACATACGCTAAAGAGAGAGAAAACATAGCATGAAAATTGTGAAGGTGTCTTTTTTTATGTTACACCATGGTTGCCCTTTCCCATGATCCCTCTCTTTCTATCACCTTCATAAGAGATCATAGCACACTTGTGATGGGAGAAAATGTGGATGTCTCTAATGATCCTATCAATCTTTTTGATACTTAAAAAATTGGTTAATGTCTTTCTAATGATAAGGAGGATTCTCATACCTAGCTCTGACATGATTTTCCTAACCTCTTTTCTTGGACATGTGAGGATATTCCAAGAATAGATAAGATCATGATAGTGCATAATATTTCCCTTCACCCAAATGCTAATCTAGTTAAATAGAAAATCGAGAAGATGCATTCCAAGATAGCTTTAATAGAAATTCACTTTAGATTTATAGAATAGTGACTATAGATAATCATGATAATCACATATTCATTAGGACCATGCTTGTTATCTTCCCTCTATCTTTGAGCATTTACACATCTAAAATGTATCTACCCCAAGAAATATGTTTTTATCATGGGTGTTGGTAAAGTTCTTGATTTCATTGTTTCTTATCAAGGAATCAAGGCAAACACCAAGAAGATCGATGTGATTGTTAACATGCTTCCCCCTTGTAATATATTTCAACTCCATAGTGACCAAGGTTGATTTTAATCCATTTTTATTTTTATGTCTTAGCTAGTTGAGCACATTTTTCTCTTTACCTAATTACTCAAGAAGATACTAATATTTTGGGAATGAATAATTCCAACAAGCGTGACTCACTAAAATATTATCTAACTAATTTTCCTTGTTCTCGTGTCAATTATTCTTATATTTCCCCTCAATTTGTATACATCCACTATTGATCATGCATTGGATAATCTCTTGAAACAACTCAATGATAAAAGTAAGGAACATGTTTGTTATATCAGTCACAGAAAAATTGGTTATGATATTTGATATATTTTAATCGAAATAGTGTCTAGTGATCATGTTCACTGCCCAAAAACTTTGACATTAGCTTCTCTATATCGAAACCATAATCATCATTCTAAGATGGATTTATTGGTTTGCATAGAAGAATATGTAAGGTGCCTTATGCAATTTGACCCTATGCTCATCCCACAAAAGATAATTATTGGACAAGACCTAGCTAACCACTTGGCTAACACACCCACTCCCTTTACCTTGCCTAATCCTAACACTTTTTTAAATGAGCACAACCTTATGACTAGCATTGACCATTCGTAAAAAATGTTCTTTAATGGCTCATGATGAAGGACTAACTTGAGGGTGGGTATGATCTTGATCCCACCATCCAAAAATAATATCCCTCTCTCTTTCCACCTTAATTTCTCATGTATCAATAATGTCATTGAGTATGATGCCCTCATAGCTAGGTTGTGTACCACACTTGTCTATGTATTACTTCTTTATGCATCTATGGTGATACATAATTTATGATATGTCAAATCATGAGCGATTAGTGAGCTAAGGAAGGAAACCTCTCTCTTAATTGTGCCCTCATATTATCTCTTAGATGATTTTCCTCCTATACTTTATATGTTTTACCCAAGAAATAAAAGGGCATTTGCAGGATCATGATGGGCCAAAAAATGGCGATATGTAAGTGATATGATGGCCCATGTGGCTGACAACTTTTTTTTTGCCCAAAATTGATGAAACGAAAAGGGTTTTTAAAGGATATTCTCAACTTTCCACCAATATAAATTATGCTTTACTTTGAATTTAATAAATTATTATTATTCATTTTCTATTTGAATTACGACTAAAGTCCTAATTGATAGGCTGATTGAAAAACATCTATAGCTTTCAAACGGTATCATATTTTTTGAATCTGAAACATGTGTCATATTCTATGCTTCGCATACTATAGGATTGAAAAAAATGAATTTCATGAAGTTTTGACCAAGTTAAGGTGGTCAGACATACGAGTTTTTATATTTTTAAAAATTTGTAATAAAAAATTCATAATTAATTATTTACTTGGAAAAAAATTATAAAAAAATATGCATCACATCGGAACATGAGTCCTCTACTTATATCTAAAATCTTATAAAAAAATATTATCATTTTATTGTGGTTAGGGTGGTCAAACAGACACCTACTTCTTATTTTTTCCCTGAAATTTAAGTACTACTGCATTGAAATTTTAAATTTTCACCAAATATATTTTTTGTTGAAATAAACCTAGTAGTTTAGAAACTACATTCAATTTTCTACAGATTCTATTCTTACATATTTTTGAAATAATATAGATAACTTATTCAATTTTTTATGTCAAGTTTCTTAACTCTGATTTTCTGAATTTTCATCGCCACTTAAGGGCCTGTTTTTTCCATGATGATCCTGCACATACCCAAAACCACCACACCAATGTTATATCTTATGTTGCCTCTCTCATGTTCTCATCCCATGCTATAGATGAATTTTAATTCCTCATTCATGTCCTCTTATCCTACCATTGAGAATTCCCCTTCCCCTCTCAATAAGGCCTCTTGCAATGCACTTGACACAAGTGTTGGTACTTAGAATTATTTTCTCATTTACATGATGGTACCTTTGCCCCCTAATTCTTCTAAAAATATTTTTATTCATATATGCAAAAATATATATCAATGTTTCATCTCCAATGTCTTGTATCAATATGGTTATAATGGTCTTCTTCTTGTAATGTCGCAGAATTGCACCTAGGGGCAATTCCATATTTTTGCATCTTTCCTAACATTTATGACACCCTAGAACATTAATGGAAAAATCCCATGAGTCTTAATTTTGTGATTCTGACTCCATGTGGACATGGAAAAGTGACAAAAGCCTAACAACATGTTTCTCAAAAATATAGGCCCTGGACGCCTATGTAGCACGCAAACGTTCGCACGGTGCGCTAGCGTCCTGGCAGTTTTTTGAATTTGAAGCAAAGAATCTAGAATCCTGACCCTTGTGATTTGTGTCCTGGCGGTTAGGTCTCAAATGTAACGGCTCTATGTCACCCTTTCATGCATGAAAAACCCCTTCTTGGCTCTCATTTTGGGGGATTGGAAGCCATTGATTCAAGCACTACTACTTCTTGCTCTAGTCTTTGGTTAGTCTCATCCTTGAATAGTAGCAATCTCACAGGCGAAGCCATCCCGAACTTAGGTCCCTCCAGCAGTTACATCTCTTAAGCAAGCACTCAGTTGTGCGCATGTGTTTTCTAGAGAGGGTCTTGACCAGTGGGTAATGCTCTCTCTCACACACACAAACTCTTTCCTACTTGTTCACTTAATACTTTGTGGTGCGGGCTCTACTCCGAAGTAGGTTTTGCTTTCACCACGCGCTTTGTTTACACTCCTTTCCAAACCTCATTTTCCATGGAGGTGGGAACACCAAAACATGGGTCTGACTAAGGAAAACCCCTATACAGCCCCAACCTTTCCCCTTTTGATCTTTTGGGTGTAGTTTGTGGATTGAAGCTTAGAGAAAAGATTCGAATGCCCAGTAAAAGGTAATATTCCTTCAAGTTCCTTCATGTTTTCTCCTAGAATCTAGTTTTTTGTTTGGCTATTTGATTTAGCACTCCCTGGATCCAAGCTTAGAGGTGAAACTCAACTTTGTTCGCTTGAGCTCCTGAGCCCCTCGCAACTTAGGATGCTAGCGCATCTTTTAGACGACAGTGTGTCGCATTGGCATCCTGAAACCACGCTGATGTCTTTTAGCTGAGAGCTCCTTCACTAGAGGTAGAGATCTTGAAGTTTTGTTCTTTCGGGGTCTAAGGTGACTTTATTGTATTTCTTTATAGCTTTATCGATTTATGCAAGCTGAGGTGTATAAGGGCAGTTTGTTCCCCGGTGATCTTTTAAGAATAAAGAGACTCATCTGCAACGAATCCCTCTATATCACATTTTGGTGAACCCGACGTGAACGCGTCAGATCCATTTTCGTAATGATGCATGTTTATGATGATCCCTTTTCTAAAAAGGAATTCGATATGTTGGAAGATGCTCTGGACGATTTCTTAGAAGTACTCTCCCCTAGCCATAAATATTTTGAACAGACTCTCCCCTCGCAAGCTAAGGAATCAGTAAATGTGGTCATGGTTTATGTGGCTCCTCCAAGCCCTAAGAAACCCATCATTTATGTGACCCCAGCTGAACCATCCTCTAGGGAGGATTATTCTATCTATGGGATTTTGTGTCATAGTGATTCATTGGACTTATATTTGAGGTTTGTGAAAGCCACTAACTCTACTTCCTATAATGTTTTTGGGCATACGTATAAAACAAGGAGAAACAAATAGAACTTGGATCAGCAACCTTTCGTTCCTATATCGCAACCAACTCAAATTCCTACTTCTTGACCATCTCAACCTAGCCTTCCTCCAACTCCTAAACCCATGATCAAAGCATCGGTTGATTATGATCTTATCGAGCAACTTCGTGTTACTCCAACCAAGATCTCACTTTGAGGCTTGCTTCAGACCACTCTAGTTTATCAAGAGATGCTACAGGAAGCCTTACAAAATATTTTACTGCCTTCCTATGCTAGGCCTACGGATGTTAATGTGTTGCTAGCACATATTCAAGCAGATTCGCCAAATATTACGTTCCACCCACAAGAACTCCCACCTTTGGATGTGCAGAAACAAGCAGATCCCTTCATGATTATAATTAATGTTAATAACATTGATATTAGGCATACTCTCATTGACACGGGTTCAGCTCTCAACGTCTGTGGTATGGACCTATTACCTAAAATTAAAGTTGATTCATCTTCTTTAGTAGCTTCTTCCTTGTATATTCATGGGTTTGATAATGTCGTTCATCAAGCTCTAGGTACGGTAATACCACCTTTGCAGCTAGGCCTCGTTACCTTGCTTACATTGGTTTACATAATGCCTGGCCCGTTACCATACAATCTTCTCTTAGGGAGACCTTGGATTCATGCTATAGGTGTAGTGACCTCTACTTTACATTGTTCTTTGAAATTTGTCACTAATAATTGGGTGGTTACGGTTAAAGAAGATCTGGAAGTTGTGCACCTTCATTTGCTAGCAGTTGTTGGTCGTGCTTCAGTCATATCCACTCTCAAAAATCGTATTCCATCCTTAAAACCACTAATGCTATGACATGTTCTTCATCGATACCCTTTGTCGAAGTTGTTCCCCGAGCGAGTATCAACAAAGATGAATTGCCTAAAGTAGAGGATCCTAAGTCTCCTCTGTCTTCCCCTTTGTCTTCTCAATAAAACGCTTTCTTTGGTGATGATTAGGGGTCCTTGAATTTCTTTGAGTTCTTCATCGTAGAATACAAGTCAAACCCCTTAGGTATAGAGTTTAATGTTTGCGAACTGAGTAAAGAAGGTTTGAACACTTTCGTAGATACTTTTGACATCCATTGGTGGAATGAAGCACTCTACATTGACTCGCCACCTTCTAAAGTTCTAAAAACTCGTTACGGGTTTGGATATGAACTCGCTTCTCAATATGGTTATGGGTAGAAAGGCCTGGGGCATATCGAGCAAGGAATCCAAGTACCTATCCAGTTTAAGCCATGACAAGGTTATTTGGGTTTAGGATGCTTTGTTGAACAATCTAAGATAAAACCTTGGTGGAGTGTTAATATGATTTCAGCCAAGCCATTGAGCTTGGTTCATCCTGAGTTGGTAGAAGGAAAGGGACGGGATGAGAAAACTCCCTTTGGATGTCTTCTCTTCAGATGAATCCCTTGAGAAATTTTTGGGTGCATATTCCTCGTTGCCTCCTTATCACCACAAGAAACGATTCTCCTATCGCTTTCATAAACAAGCATACTTTGGAGAATCCATTTTGAGCATCGATGAGGAAGACCCTCTATCTAACGTCAACAATTATGTTACAATATCCCATCCTGAAGACCGCAGTCCTCTCCTTAAAGGAGATACTATTGAAGTTCCTATGGATCCTAAATCTTCAGAAAAATTAATCAAGATTGGGAAGTGTCTCTCTTTCGAAGAAGCAGATGAACACTCTGATATCTTGCAAACTCACCCTGATATCTCCACTTGGACGTATGAGGATATGCCTAGTATTGATGAGTCTGTAGTGGTCCACAATATTGTCTTATGTCCTGATGCCAAGTTGGTTAAGCAAAAAATTCGAAAGATTAATCCCAAGGTAGCTTTGATGGTCAAGACTGAGATAGAAAAACTATTGAAAGCAAGTTTCATTTGTTTGATTGACTACTCTCCTTGGATTTCGAATATAGTTGTTTTTAGCAAGCCTAACGGTCATATTCGCATATACATTGACTTTCAAGACCTTAATAAGGCCTCTCTTAAAGATGATTTTTCGTTATCTAATATAGACATGATTGTGGACTCGACTGCAAGCCATGTGTTGTTATCTTTTATGGATGGCTTATTAGGTTACAATCAGATCCGTATTAACCCAGATGATTAGTACAAGATAGCCTTTGCTACCCCTTGGGGTACTTTCTACTATGTGGTCATGCCCTTTGGTTTAAAGAACGCAAGAGGTACTTACCAACGGGCAATGACTGATATTTCACGATTTTATTTATAAAATCCTAGAAGACTACATGTCGACGATATCTTGGCGAAATCAGTAACTTGCCAAGATCATGTGAAGAACCTTCATCTTATCTTCGAAAGGCTTTGACTCTATAAGATGAGACTCAATCCCCATAAGTGTGTCTTTGGCATAGACGTCGACAAGCTTCTAGGGTTCATAATCTCTCACCGTGGAATCAAGGTTGACACAAATAAAATTAATGCTATTGTTAACATGCCTCTACCGAGGAATATTATTGAGTTGAAAAGTTTACAAGGGGAGATTCAGGATATCCGTAAATTTATATCTCAATTGGTTGATCGTACCCTTCCTTTCACTCGCTTATTAAAAAAGGATGTTCACTTCATATGGGATGAAGAGTGTCAGAAAGCCTTTAAATCAATAAAAGCTTATTTGGCCAATCCTCTTGTATTGATGTTGGCTATGTAAGATAGACCCTTCCTGCTTTACCTTGTTGTGTCACCATACGCTTTGGCGGCCTTGCTAGCTCAGTATGATGACACAATAAGAGAAAGAATTGTCTACTACATCAGTCGTGTCCTTGTCGATTACGAAATTTGTTATTCCTCCATGGAGAAGCAATGCCTCGCTCTTGTATTCACTATGCAAAAGTTGAGGCACTACCTTCTCCATGTTGAAATGCACGTCATAATAAAAACAAATCTTTTAAGACATTTTTTCTCTAACGCCAACCTTGCTGGGAGATTAGCGAAGTGGGTCATGTTGCTTTCTGAGTTCAATATAAAATTTGTCACTCATAAGTCAATAAAGGTTCAAACAGTTGTCGATCAATTAGAAGACGCTCCCTCATCTTGCTCCTTCCCTGGGTTGGATTTGTTTCCTAATGGGAATATTTTCACAATTAACTACGACCTCGAATGGAAAATGTACTTGGATGGATCGAGGTGACAGAATGGTTCTAGAGCGTGTGTGGTCCTGATATCCCCTGAAGGAAAATTGGTCCCTCTATCCTTTCGATTAGATTTTCCTTGTACCAATAATATCGTTGAGTACGAAGCTCTTATTTTTGGCTTACGTGTCGCAATTGCACTTAAAATTAAACATCTTCATATACTAGGTGATTTTGAGCTTATTGTGAATCAGCTTACGGGAACTTATCAAGCTAAATAATGTAGGTTGTCTCAATATCGAGACCTCAATTTGTCTTTGCACAATCAATTTTCCTCTTTCACAATAGACAGTGTCCCTAGGAGAGAAAATAGACATGTTGATGTCATGGCAAGCACTGCTTCCTTGGTAACTTCAAAAGAGGATACGAAAGAATACCACTTCGTGGTTCAGGTAACCTCAGCATTTTTTGATCAACCCAAACCTAAGTCTCTAGTATGCTTTCATGCAGACTCGGGAGAATGGTTCTATAGTATCTACATTTACTTAAAGACTGGAAACTTTCTCGATGATGTGATAAAAAATGATCGCACTCATATAGGAAATCT
The DNA here is from genome assembly GCA_007115665.2 of Sequoiadendron giganteum. Lineage (NCBI taxonomy): Eukaryota > Viridiplantae > Streptophyta > Pinopsida > Cupressales > Cupressaceae > Sequoiadendron > Sequoiadendron giganteum. Next base: position 403,540,857 of record CM021109.1, read on the forward strand.
TTCAGCACGTTATGTCATTCTATCTGATGTCCTTTATCGAAAGGCCTATAATGGCTTGCTTCTCAAGTGTCTCACTAAAACGGAAATACCCCTTGCCCTTAAGGAAGCACATTCGAGTTCCGAGGGTGGACATTTTGGTGGTAAGTCCTTGGTGAGAAAATTGATACACATGGGGTATTGGCAAATGATGGAACAAGATTCCTTTGATTTTGTCAGAAAGTGCCTTCAATGTCAACAGCATAGCAGTCTTATTCATGCTCTTGCTCGGGAGTTATTGTTAATTGATTTCACTCAGCTCAATCAAGTAGAGCTCTTAAGCTTTCAAATGAAAATAAGATTAATTTTAACACTGCTATATTTCATTCATGTGTATAAAAACAAAAACCAGAAGATTACATTACTGAACTGCATTTATGCTTATGCATACAATATAGGAAAGATTTACAAATCTTTTTAGAAAAGGTAATCTTTATTGATGATATAAATGTGTAAAGTCTCACACAAGCCATGAGACTAACTGATTTAATACAAAAGAAAGAAAATATTATACATTTATAGATATTAACATAAAGGAATACACATGTAGGGAAGATAGACCAGTCATTGCCTGAATGGTTGGTTCTAGTTGAGTTGCCCTACATCTTTGTCAGTCTTCTGCTTGTCTTGCAAATAGCTTTAGTCTCCTTGTTGCTCCCAGTTTCTTGCATCTGAGAGAAGAAATGTTGTTAGAGCAATGAACGGTCTTTAATCCATATATGCACATACCTCTATAAACATACAATGTGATCCTCATGAACACTAAAAAATCTAGCATCACATAGACGTTCAAGGAAATAGCAGGAATATCAAACATCTCTGTCATATGCACATATTTTTCTTAACTTGTTTGCTTCATGTGCAGGTATAGGAAAAGTAATGTTGTTTTGTTTTATCAAATTTTGACATGTGGGTTAAAATGGGCTCCCAAGAGGGTTGAGCTTAGTATGTTGTCTTGTTATGCTTTTAAAAGAGGTATAAGAAGGTAAATTCATCTCTTATGGTTCCCTCAAGCAAGCATGCATTACTTATGATGGTGAGATTTCGGTCACTATCATAAGTGACATATACTTGATCAAGGTAATCATAATACATATATGCAACATCTTGTATCAAAATATATTAATGTCAATGTGCTATCCTAAAGGTAATGCAATAAGAAAAGAAAGTACATTCATACAATAGAATGCCCTAATGATCTTTACATCTAAAGTTAAGAGATGTATTGTGAATCAAACATGTACCCAATATGAATAAAGGCTAGTATGGAATAGCAAGCCTATAAGGATGATCCAGAGGTTATGAATAGTGAGAAGCTTTCTTTTCATCACATATGGGACTGTCATGAGAAAGTGCAGCATGAGAACACTAAAGATGCAATGCATGGTCCATAATAATGTCATTCACAGGGTATCAAATCAAGGTAGCAACTTGCATAGAATCCGGGTAGTCACATGATAAGTCATGATAAAATAGAAGGAACATTCATTTAATCTCATATGAGACAATCATGTAATCAATATGGGTCTCAAAGATTATGGAACAATAAGAGAGGATATCCTCGCATGATGAATATGACAACAAGCATATATGATAGTCGTTAACTTTCAATCATCGGTGGCAACCTTCATTTAAATAGTGTTTTGTAAGGATAGTTTGGGTCTCATCAGCAAATTATTGGAAATGAATTCCCATCCATCTATTCAAAGGAGAATCAAATAATAGAAAAGGTCTCTTCACAGAGATAATATAAGAAAAACTTGCATTGTGTTAAGGAGGAAAAGATCTCATCACCAAGCAAGCAACTGCTAGTCACATACAAAATTACAATAATCAAGATATACTAGATTTGAGGCATTTATTAGATGTTGTTGGTGTGTTGATGGAGGATGTTCCTAAATGGTAAACTCTAATACCTGAAGACAAAGTTTCAGATCAAAAATTTGTGATAGTGAAATTCAACAAGACATGGACAACAAGATGTGAGGTAGCCATAATACACAATCTTGATTTGGGTAGTCATCTTAACAACTCCATTCAAGAAGGCATAGGACAATAATAGACATGACATCCTACAGGTTAAAAACCACACAAAGTCACAGTGCATGAAAAATTTTTAAGATTCTATGCACACATTAATGAAATGGCATAAAATAATATAAAAATGTTTTCACGAGTTCAACAGAAAGACAATAATATGCAATGGGCCAAAAGTAACTACTTGTGGGAAGGGCATAGTGACCACGTTACTGTCATTTAGAAGAACATGTGATAGTCATAATACAGAGAACCTATGACAAGTGGTGGAAGCTTGTGCAATGGCATGGAATCATTTAGCAAATTATTATTTTTATGGGGCTGCATTTTCTTGTGTAACAGTTGGCTGAGAGAGTTTTTGTTTCAGCCATTCACCTTCATAGAGTCTCATTCATAGTATAATCTTGCACAATCTTATTTACAACAAAGGGTTTTTCTTCATAAGGAAACAAATACATCCACAAAAAAAGAATGGAAAGGATCCCTCAATTTTTACAGAGACACACAATCACAGCCATGAAGAGATGACAGAAAATGCACAAAACATGTATAAAGTGCATGGAAATACAAGATTCTTGCACTTACAGAGGGGCTCGAGATGAGCATTTCATTAACAAATAATGAAAGTAAACAGTAGTGTGTTGGAGTACATGTTGAATGGTTTGATATACCATAAACCCTAGCTATTTAAACGGTGCAAGTTTTACAAAACAAAAGAACTTACTATGCTTGGTTGTGTCAAATATGCAAGATTCCACCATTGAAATCTCCAGTCGAACCCTCCAACAGTGCAAAGCTCTCCAATTCAAAACCATGGTGGCGCTGTAAGTTTTCTGGAGTGCGAAGTAATGAGGGAAGAATGAAATGAGAATGGTGAATGCCCACGGTTTTGGTCATTAGGGTTTTTACCCTAAGTCTTTGTTGACTTATGCATATGGGCATTTTTTACCTTTTATTTAAAAATTCTTAAAGATTACTAATATCCTGTGGCATAAGACATTGACTTATATTTTGAATTTTTCAATATCCCCATGTTATGCATAGGATTCTTGAGGACTTAGTCTTTATTTTGTATTGTAATCTCTCATATGGGTCGAGCCCTTGTCTTTATCTTTCCATTGTTTTTTGAATGTAAAATATTTTAATTAAGTGATAATTTATAAATCACTTAATTATAAATGTTATTTAAAATGCAAGATAAGGGTGTAATGCAATATGTCTTGTAAACGCTTTTTGAGAGCATATAGTTGAGTTTATTGCCTTGGAGAGCATATAGGGGAATGTTGGAGAAGTTAACCAACATGTGACACGGATATAGGAAGTTGTTTTCACTTTTTTGCAGGGAAAGAGAGGATTTAGGCATCAGTTTCTTATGCCTTCTTATGCCTCTGTGCTAAACTTGGTCAAATTTGACTTCTTCAACACATTAGAGCTCTTTTAGGGAGGTTTCAGTTGCTAAAAAATAGGCTTTTTGGAGGCATACAAAAATGAGGTTTCTAACTCCTTATTTGTTGGATCTTAGTTGGAGATGGTTATATTCTCATTTTGACTCTTTTGGAGAGTTAGTTCTTACTTGCTTCTTTTTTGCTTTTGTGACTTTTTGGAGTCCTTGAAGCGAAGACAGTTTTGTAACTCTTTTGGACATGTTTGGTAGTGGATACCTTGATGATTAATGGAGATAAGCAGTATTTTTGCCTTCTCATTCTTTGTTTTATTGTGTGCATGTTAGTTGATTGATATAGCTACTTGTGAAGTTTTTTTTTCCTTGTAGTTTTTGTCTCAATGAGAGCACCTTTTGTAGAAAATATGTATGTTGCAAGTCATAGGATGTGTTAAATGCAGATTTTTCTAGTTGTGAGAGATATATTTCCTTCTAGATGTGAAGTGTTCAGGCCCTCCTATGAAACACTAATACAAGAAACATATAATTTTGGGTTGTGTAAGCCAAACTTTTTTATTGATTAAATTGTGTATGCAAGTTTTTTGCAGGTCTAATGAATATTTAGGTGCATCACCATAGGAGTATTTTTCAATTTATGTTATCTCCTTCTACCCTTTTCCTCTGCAAGTTCAATAGAGTAGTTTTAGGTGACACCATAGGAAGTCAGCCTTCTCTAGAGGTTCTTTTCCATTACAGATGACCCACAGCTTGGAAAAGTTCCCATGTTCCTCTAGAATGCTAAGTTCTGTAACTTAGATAGGGTGCATTTCTGAGAGATAACAGTTACAAAATCAAACCTCTCCTTGGCCCTTTGCAAAATGGGGGTTGGATATCATTGGGAAAATATCGCCTCCTTCCAAGGGACATACCTTTATTATCACCACTACGGATTATTTCATAAAATGGGTTGAAGTTATTCCACTCTGATCCACGAATGCTAAAACTATATGTAGTTTTCTCATGAACATTATTTCTAATGTTGGACTACCTGTTACACTTGTTTCTGATAATGGTACACAGTTCAAGAACAAGAAGTGAAGCAGTTCTTGGAGAAATTTCATATTCAACATAGGTTTTCTACACTGTATTATCCATAATCAAATGGTCACGCAGAAGCTCAAACAAAACTCTTGAACTCATTCTTCGTAAAACAGTTAATAAGCACAGTAAGGATTTGCATATTCAATTAACGTACGCTTTGTGGGATTATCGCACGAGTGTTCATACAACGCCTTATAACCTCGTGTATGGCGCTGAAGCTATCATGCCTTTGGAGTTGGAAATTTCGTCCTTGCGGGTTTCCCTTAGAGGATTAATTGACAATGAAACCTACCGAGTCAACCGATTGCATTAGCTGGAGATGCTCGACGAGCGCCATTTACAGGCCCTCGATCATTTTAAAGCTTATCAGGGTTCATTATCAAGACAATATAATCAGGGTGTGCTTCCTAGAACATTTAAGCTAGGAGACATAGTTCTTTGTGAAAACCAGCAAAATGTAAATGTGTCACCTGATCAGAAAGGGAAATTTAGTCCTAATTGGTTAGGCCCTTACATTGTGATTTTTGTGTATGGTTCGGGAGCCTATGGGTTATCATCTATGGATGGAATGCCTTTAAAGGAAACCGTTAATGCGATGCATCTTCACCAATACTATGCATAGTGTTTTAATGTGTCACATGTGTGGTGTTCTCCCTAAGGGGTAGTAATACTACATATGTTGACCATGTGTGTGTGTGTGATAAAAAATACATACGAATGTCCAACTATGCTATGTATCCATACATCACATTACATCTTTTAAGGCAATTAGATCATCATTGTATTTAATTAACATACAATCAAGTGTGTTTATTAAACCATGATTAGCATCTAATGTAAACATACATCCATATGAGCATATAACATACATAGCATGAACATACATGAAAGTAGAAAACATACACATAAACAAAGCCATGACACTAAAACCACTATATCCATGTATGAATTAAATGTCACGTACATGTATCAGGCCACTGCTAAAGTGGGGGAAAAATGTAATGTCGCAGAATTGCACCTAGGGGAAATTCCACACTTTTGCATCTTGCCTAGCATTTATGACACCCTAGAACATTAATGAAAAAATCCCATGAGTCAGAATTTTGTGATTCTGACTCCATGCGGACATATGGCAAAGCGAAAAAATCCTGACAACACATTTCCCAAAAATCTAGGCCCTGGACGCATGTGCGGCGCGCAGACGTCCGCGTGGCACACTAGCATCCTGGTGGTTTTCCAAGTTTAACAAAGAATCTGGAATCTTGACCCTTGTGACACGTGTCCTAATGGTTAGGTCTCGAATGTAACGGCTCTGTGTCGCCTTGCATGCATGAAAAACCCCTTCTTGGCTCTCATTTTGGGGGATTGAGAGTCATTTATTCAAGCACTACTAATGCTTACTCTAGTCTTGGGTTAGTCTCATCCTTGAATAGAAACAATCTCATAGGCGAAGCCATGCCGAACTGAGGTCCCTCCAGCAGTTATAGCTCTCAAGCAAGCACTCAGTAGTGCACCTGTGTGCTCTGGAGAGGGTCTTCACCAATGGGTAACGCTCTCTCTCTCTCTCATTCTCACTCTTTCCTACTTGTTCACTTACTACTTTGAGGTGTAGGCTCTACTCTGAAGCGGGTTTTTCTTTCACCACGCGCTTTGTTTACACTCCTTTCCAAACTTGGTTGTTCGTGGAGGTGGGAACACCAAAATGGGGGTCTGACTGAGGCAGACCCCTATATAGCCCCAACCTTTTCCCCTTTTGATCTTTTGCGTGCAGGTGGTGGAGCGAAGCTTAGAGAAAATATTTGAACGCCCAGTAAAAGGTAATCTTCCTTTAAGTTCCTTCATGTTTTCTCCTAGAATCTAGTTTTTTGTCTGGTTATTTGATTTAGCATGCCCTCGATCCAAGATTAGAGGCAAAACTCAGCTCTGCCCACTTGAGCTCTTGAGCCCCTCGCAGCTTAGGATGCCAACACGTCTTTTAGAGGACAACGCGTCATGTTGGCATCTTGAAACCGTGTTGATGTCTTTTGGCCAAGAGCTCCTTCACCAAAGGTAGAGATCTTGAAGTTTTGCTCTTTTGGGGTTCAAGGTGACTTTATTGTATTTCTTTATAGCTTTATCGATTTACGCAAGCTGGGTGTATAAGGGCAGCTCGTTCCCTGGTGATCTCTTAACAATAAAGAGACTTGTGTGCAGCGAATCCCTCTTATATCACACTTCTTTATTGCCTAACCAAGGCTAAAATTGTCATCACTCTTAAAAAAGCACATTCTCATGTCCATGGATGATACTTTGGTGGTAAAAATTGGCCCATGAGCTCCTTCAAATTGGGTACTATTAGAAAATGATGGAGCAAGATTCCTATGACATTGTCAAGAAATGCACTCAATGCCAATTACCTTTATTTATGGTTCAAGTGTGTATGGCCCCACATCTTCATAAATTCTATGTATAACTCATTTTCCTTGAAAACTTGATCAACTTCTCTTTTACACACAACATTAAATCCCTCATTATTTATGTGGTTTGTACATCATTAGTCACAATCTATCACAATTAAGTGCCATGCTTCCCAAAATTTTGTCTTTTGTATTGTGAGTAAAATAAGAGAAAAATATTTCCTACAATAACCCATTTAGGAGAGAATTGTGCAATATTTGATTAATAAAAACTTCAATGGCATAATAACATGTGACTAAGCACTTGGAAAGAAATAATAAGAGAAGAATAGTAGAAGAGAAGAGACACTAATATACCCTAAAAAAACTTTTCAGCCTAGCCTCCAAAGTATTAAAGCAATGTATTTCTAGCAACAAATAGTCACAATATAATGTCAAGTTTAAAGCATCAACATAGAGATCAACATGCCCCACTCCTTTGGAATAAATCCAAAACCATAAACCTATTAATTATTTTCCATAATGCGTCCATTTCAATCCCTCAATATATAGACTCAAAGAGGCCTGAAAAATCACCAATAGGGATTACCATGGGCACAAACAAGGTCCCAAACTACCATGGTATTCATTATCATGACCCACACCTTATTTTTTGACCCATTATCTTCATTCAAAGAAGCTATATGACAAATTATCACATGCATTACAAATAGGTAAATATTCCTAGTCCACATTCTGACCTCCCTTTTACATTCTTTTACATGTACCATAGAAACTCTTACACATCTTCATATGATATTATGTGCTTATATATATTCTCACAAATCATTCCCAAGAATACACGTGAAAAAATTATCAGTTCATAAGTGGATGCACTTTTCCATGATGACACAAAATATTAGAAATAAATAATAGTTAAATAATCCAAACATTAGGACTTCCAAGGTGAGGGATACATGTAATCCCAACATTATCCCACATGTCATATACCTTGCTAGAGCAAAAGGAAAACTCACAAAAAGGAAAAATCCAACAAATATGTGAACTACTCACCAAGGGTGTAACCATGTTGTACCAACAAATTCCTCTATGCTCGTAGGCTTCATAGAAGCACCTACAACATCTTCCAAGTGGCCACCATTTTTACTATAATTATCTCATCCTCCATCTTTCCCAAGCATGAAAGATAAGAACCCTAAGTCAAGATGACATATGAAATGTCACATAGACATGTCATTGTATCAAACCTCAATACACTAACTAAGCGTAAACCCAAAAGTCCAATCTCCTCCAAAATAGGACTAACCATACATCATATATCAATTCTAGTTGGAACAATGAGCACAACTAGTTGCTCAAATCCAACTAACTATACCATAAATAGGGTAAACATACCCACTAGTAGAACTACTCGCACATATCAAACCTAATCTACAATCAAAATCCTTTGTATATGCTCTATTCTACTTAATGTTATTGTCTTTGTTGATAACAAACACACCAATGTGCAAAAAACCTAAATACCCTTGATACCATAGTCTAATGAAACTTGTCCACCAAGGGTGAATATACCTCCTACGACTCCCACTACATAGGCAATGTCTAGTTTGGTGCCAATAAAAGATAAAAATCCACTAACATCACTCGCATGAATGGTGTGACTCACTAATTATATTGATGGAAAAAATCATCATAGAATGTCCCTAACGTCTTCAAGGGGGCAACCTCCTTTGAGTAAGGCTCAATACAATATAATTCATGGATGCTTGTACAATAGCATGTCTTATATTCATACTAGTTTTTCAAGGTAATTGCTATTTTCCCAGCATATGTGATTATTCATAATAGCTCAAGGGATGTAATACAAAAAATATATGTCCAAATTCTTTAATACAATAAGAAAAGAGTTAGGACTAGAATTTTGTCCTCAAAAATAAATGGAGGGAATTTATTGTTGAATATGGTGAAGGGGTTTTCAAGTAGCATCTTTAGGGTGCATGCCTTGCCACTAGATCCAAACCTTATTGGTTGTGCAATTGTAAAGATGGCATGAGTGTATGTTTAATAATTCCTCTAGCTAGAAAATAATTGATCCTTTAACATCAAGCTCTAGAAGAATGGTTTGAGCAATAACATGTTGGTCAAGAAAATTCTTCAAACAAGAAGCATGGAAGACAAGATAAACACACGAGGAAGGTGGGAATTCCAACTTGTAAGAAACAAGACTAATTGTAACATACCCAATGTTTACCCAATAGTTTTCACCTTAGTTTTAACAAAGAAAGTGAATAATACAAGTTTCCAAAAACAAGGAAATGAAATTTTTCCTTTTCAATAACATAATTGCACATTGCATAAAAAAAATACCTATATCATTGCATAAATGAAATAACATTATATAATTCCAAGTAGATGAAATTCATCTTTTCAAATACATATTACAATTGATCCATGATCATATTCATATACAAATTCATAACTTACAAGAGTTCAAGATCAAGGTGTCCTCATCTGGATCACATTCCTTTTGTTCCACAAGACTTGGTTGCCGACTGCAAAAGAGAGAGCATCACATAAGCGATTTTCCTCCAACCACGGACTTAAGCGGTCCCCCACACATCTCCTAACTGTTAGGTGGCCCTACCCTTCAACAAAGAGTTTAAAACCCTCTATAAATGTCGACTTGAGCATGGTAGTGTGTCCTACATTACTAGTACTTCCATACAACATATGGATACCCACCAACTATGCATGACACTCCTAACTAGCTATGGAATCCTGGCTCATAGTGAACCGACAAAGTGTATGCAGTGACTTCTACACTTAACTTTGGCCAAAATTTTCATATATATAATAAATCCACTTTCTATGAAGCAGTGTCGTATGTTCACCCGCCCCCTCGCTCAACTTGGAAAATAACTTCCCTCTTGGTTTGACCCAAGGTTTAATTAACATAGACAAGATTTCATTCAAAAGTGATAACACATTCATATTGATCTAACTGGCCAATTAGGTTTGACCCAACCTCTTAGATACTCGGTTACACATTTGTAACAATCTTGGGACTGGCAACTGCCACTTATTCAAGTTCTTTCTTTTAATCATGGGAGTAACGACTTTCCTAGTTCATGCATATACTGATGACACCATGTCATCAATTGAACACACCTAGTCTCAACCTAAAGCACTATCAATGTGTCAATATGTATAATAATCTAGAATTAAACTTGATTTTTTAGATTACTTCTTCGTATTGAGTTTCAAACTCTTTGTTGTCATATTTAGCATGGCTCCATCCTTCTAGGATGCCATAACCAATCTGATTAACCTTGTCATTAAATATCATATAAAATATTGTGTTTATAGTAATGTGCAATAATAGTAAATTAGCATAATAAGTTATTTAGCTTCTAGTAAATTCAACTAAGAACCTTTCTAACTAATCTCCAATTTCCTCATGGTTCTTTCTAAGTTATCATTTGCATCATTTATATGAGGTATCTACACTTGTATGTTCATAAACAATCATATATCATTTCCCTCAATATGACACATATATTCACATGTTTAAAATGTATGTTAAGTTTGTATCTAATCTGGAGGACATTTTCAGCTTGAGAGGAGACTATGCTTCTACATCTTAAAATCTCCTCACATTATGGCTTTGGTTTGCCACAACATATAACCTCTCCTTTAAAATTAGAATACCGTGAATGGGTATAGACTCTTGGTCAAGTATAAGATAATATCATTTAAAAATAATAATTAGAACGTAGATATCTTTAATATGTTTTTCAACTCTATTGTTGAATATCAATATAATCACATTCAAGAGTATACCCTAACCCTACGGAATAAACTAATCTCCTACTTTCAAGGGTTATAAATAATTGAGAACGTATGTTCTCCACCCATGGTTAAACTACCAAATAAGGGTATTCATAAAATAGCATCATACTCTAAATAGTAATGGTGTAATACTTCTATTAAAATTTCATCCCTTTCATTGTTAAGCAACATAACTTATTCAAACAATACAAATACCATTCTGTATTTTGGATATTATCATAATACCCTATTCTAGCTTATCTTTGCTATAATAATCAAGCAATATAATTATGATAACAAAATATCATATCCCTTCCAACTTATAATTAGTCTAGCTAATTGCATAAACAAATTAAGTGATTGAAATTGCACACATATTTTCCAATAGCAACAGTATGCACACAAATAATAGCTCAAACATTTTCAGATAGTAATAATACTTAGTTTCAAAATTAATAAAAAATATAGAGATAGCTATCTTAAGCATGTCCAGTATAAATTAGCTCCCAACGAATATCTTGAGACTCCTTGCTCAATGCAAATGGCTCAACTTGCTGCCTCCTCTAATTTCAGCTCTTCTTGTTGCTGCTACTTAGTTACTCTCAAATACGTTGCTCTCAACTCACAAAATAATCTGCTCTCAAACTCACAAAATATGGGACCCAAAATTGATATTACAGTTCTTGAGCTTCTTAAGCTTACGCCCAAAAAATAAGAGAGTTGATATAGTGACAAAATCATTGTACCTGGGATCTCCGGCTATCTGGTATGAGACATAGTTTGATGTGCCTTACTTTATTCAGAGTATTCCATCCTCCATTTTAAAGGATTGTAAATGTAATAATTTCATAGAACTTGGTTTGCATTTTTCCATTTAAAGTTTTTAAGAAAAACTATGATCTATTTCCAAGCAGCACATTAAAGATTAAAGAAAGAGAGCCCAAAAGGTAAACAAGAATGTCATAGAAAGAGGATTGAATGTCAGTATCAGGGCCCCTATTGTAAGAGAACCAACAAGGCAGTGCTAAGCATTTGTAAGATTCTAAGCAAAATTGAAGTACTGTGCAAGATTTACTACCTTCTAGATTAATTTATTTTTAAGATAAAGTCTCTATTGCAGCTCTAAGAAGCTTCATTGATAGTTTAGTATAACAAGGACTACCTTTTCTAGAATCAGTGCCGAAAGCAACAGATAATTTCTCATTTGAACTGCCTACTCTACATCTATAATTTGTAACATCTATGGTAAGCATAATGACAAATAGTGAAAAAAATAATGACAAATAGTGAATGAAACATAATTGCATGTGATTGACATTAATATAAGTGTTTATCGAAGCTTGAGCTAGTAATTGATCAAGACTTCAATTTTGTGGACAAACCTTCCCTAAATGCTCTGAATCCTCTTGTGGTAGACAATCCACATATTGAAAGTTAAAGCATTTAAAATTATTTGAAAATGAACCAATTTGGCAAAAAAAGCCTTATTCAGAATAGTATACAACAGACGAGCCATAGATCTTTATCAATGCAATGTTATGGCATGCTAATTGCTGACAGTACGAGTATTTCAAGCATAAAGAACATATAGACTCTTCTATCTTTTTCCTTAATACAAAGTAGTCAGTCATAACATGCAAGTGTAAGGTAAGACAAGATACATATTGTTTCATTGTTTTCTGATGCTGATGAGGTAACACTAGTGAGGTAATGTAGAGTTGGAAAATCAAAGAGAAAGGAAAATGGATAGGAATGGATAGGGAACAACCTACCCCTTACATTATGGTGAATTCATTGCTTTGCACTAGTAGCGGAAGGGAAATCACTATGGTGATTTAGAACTTGCTGCAGCGAACAAGTGATCGGCAAGGCAGAATCAAGATTTACTGTGATGAGAAGAAGATCCCTATTGTATACTTAGTACTTGTCACAACGAACAAGAATTCACCATAGTACAAACAACATTCTCTACAACAAACAAGAACTTGCTGTGGTGGAAATGGTTTTGCTACTTGCTGAAAGAGGCAAACTCATTTCTGTGGGTTGCCAAAACAGACTTCTTTTTATTATGCTAATGGAAGGAAATGGCTAAATTATTCATCTTCACAATAAAATTAATTATTTTCATTCTTTTCAAGATTGATCTACAACTTATATATTTTCATTTACAACACCTTCCAATTCCTTTCTTTCTTTTTTCATTTACAATTACTATCACATAACTTTGAAGCATACAAAATCCCATTATTCCAATACATCGAAGCTTTTTACATTTTCCAAAATTTCCTATTATTTCAAATGTGCAACAAGGATACTGTTCTCAAGGTCTCTTCTCAACATGAAAACAAAGAAAATACAAAATACCAATTTGGTGTAGGGCACCTAGGCCTCATGTAAACAGGGGTCAAGTGCTAGTATTTGATGTTGGTTAAGTCATTTTTGTTTGTAATAAGGTCTTTAAGACCATGTTTTGTGTCTTTGTGTCGGTTGGGTCATTTGGGATTAGTTTGTTAAAAAGTTGTCCATTTTGCAAGAAGTTGCATAAGCAACTTTTGCATTTTTGGTTTTTTAGGGAAGTTGAACGGTTGGGTTTTGAAAGTCGATTGTGAACGGTTGGGTTTTGATTTGTAATGCTTAAATAAGCCTTGTGAAGGCCGAGGCAAGGTTCTAATGTGAGTTTTGGTGATAAGCAATAAAGAAATACTCTGTTTTTTGCGTTTTCCCATTGATTTTTGCTGCTACACAAACTTGTACGGCTTAGGAGTGAACAAATTTCGACTGGACTTAATGGTGCATTGAATCCTTGTTCTTTTGCTTTTTGTTTCATGTGAATTCATCATGTTTGAAAGGAGTTAGAGCAGATTTACTGAAAGTTGCTTAAAACCCTACCTAGGGTGTGTATTGACAGAAAATAATGGATTTCTTCCCATTCCACCAATGAATAAACCTCAAACTCGATGGAACGGATGTAGACATTTGTGTTTTGTGTTCATAATGTAGCAAGAGCAGGGGATGGAGGTTGGTGCAAATTTGGTGATGCCCTAGCTTGATTTACCTCATGTTTTAAGCATAGGAGTTAGGGTTTGAAGAAGAACTATTAGATAGTGATTGAAATTGCTTGGAAAGGGTTTAATAATCACCCTATGATGTGTCTGAGCCATTGGCATGGAGATTTCAACCTTGGAGTGTGAAAACCTTATAGTAACCTAGTTGAACAAAACTAATTAGGCCTTTTGTCAAAGGGAACAGTCAATTTTAGAGCCTTGTGTTACAAAACAACCACACCTAAGTTTTGGATATGTTCAAGAACTCCCAAAAAGGTACTCAAAATAGTTTTTAGATTGTGGGTTTGAAATCTACCCTGCAAGTTATGCCACAAAAAGCCAATTTGCTGTCCTACAAGGCCTAGTGGCAGTTTGTGAAGAAAGTCACCTTAATTGATGTGTAAAGACTTTGGCAAATAGTTGTTTGAGTGAGTTTTGATCTTTGATACCCCTGCTCTGCATCACAATTTCTTTCTCTACTCAATGAGGACACAAGATTGAAACAAGAGTGTTGGTCTTTTCTTCACAAAATGAAAAATCTAATAGTTGTCAAGAGTAGCATGAACTTCAAGTTCCAATAAGAACATGACCAACAAGAGATGCTAACCTCCCAACCATAGGGTAATCACAAAGCATTTACCAACCCTGAGCTAGGAGGATTACCAAAGAATTAGGTATAAAATGCAACAACAATCACATAATGCCAATAACACAAACCATGCAAATATTACTAAATCTTGGGGAAATTCTACTATGAACCATCTCATGGTTCTTTGGAAAGAGGAGGAAAAGATACTTGTCTATGTAAAGCTGAGGATCTCAATATCCAAGGCCATGATCAATATCAAATATCATTTCCCTGCTTATAGAAAGCAAATAACGAAAAATCACATGAAACCACTTCCACCAGTACTTATCTCTCCGTAACCACATATCAAAAACATATAACCATATAGGCAAAAAAAAAAAGCCTCATTCAGAATAGTATACAACAGACAACAATAATCCAATTCTTATTATTTTGAGGGATAGGCACACCTTGCTCCAAAGCTCCCAATTTGGCATCTAAGTTTGGCTATACACCTATCACCTGATTGCATATCCACATCTGATTTATGCAGTTTTCAAAGATGAGGAAGATAATGTCAAAACCATGCCTGGAACTAATTCTTGCGGATCTCCGATGGCCTGTTCGAAAGCACCTATTTTGGAATTCTGAGGGAGGATCATTGCAAAAGGTTGCAGAAATCAGCATAACACAATATCATATGATGCCCAATGCTTATCAAAAAGCCTAGCAAAGAAGCAATCAACATTTGAGCGACAGATTTTGTTAAAAAACTAGTACAGCATCAAATTGGGTCTTGCATCAACAAGTAATCCCTTCTGATCAAACTTACAGATCTGAATCACAACCTTTGGGGCCGTTTTCTCAAAACAAATTCAAACAAAACTGCAATAAGATGCAAGAAATAATACTCAGGGGTATTTCTTACAACTTCCAACAGAACAGTGATAAATTCAAGGAAGAAAAGGCCTAAATGAAACAACAACAAAAAAGGTTAAATGCCTGTAGATAACAATATTATTGAGATGGGTAGTTGAAATTTGTATAGATTTTGCATCTTAGAAAACTGGTTTATAATAAAAACCCTTTACTACCCAATATGCTAAAACCTATTAAGAAGCAGCAAACAATATACTCGTACATGTAGAACTTGTTTGATAGAAAACTATAGCAAAATCAGTAAGATCGCTTCTTTGGAAAAATTCAGCCAAAAACTATCGTAGAGAAATGCAAAGAAATCAAATCCTTGGGGCTCTTTTGATCATGAAGCTAGGGCAGATAACTGTGCATTCCCACTTTTAGTGGCTCAGAAAGTAAATAGTGCAAAATAGAACATAAGTCTGATTGAGAATTTTAAAAGCACAGCTCAAAACCATTTCAAAAATAGAAGCTCTGCAACAACTAACAATAAAATTATGTCCGTTGTTTCATGACCCAAATTTGAATCTTTTAAGGGTTATAATTCCCAACATTCAACAACTAATACTATGAAAATGGATAGAACTGTCAAGAAATTGGCCTGACAAACATTTGTATTGCACAAATACAATTCACCATCAGGTTGTTACAAGTAGAATCCACTTGTACAGAATACACACCAAATTAGTGGCTCAACATTTTCTGCAACTCCAATAGAATCTTAAGCCACGAGAGTGCTGGCAGTTGCTGACTCACTGCAGTCACATAGCAAAAGTTGTACAATTAGCCAAAC
Organism: Sequoiadendron giganteum; assembly: GCA_007115665.2. Classification (NCBI taxonomy): domain Eukaryota; kingdom Viridiplantae; phylum Streptophyta; class Pinopsida; order Cupressales; family Cupressaceae; genus Sequoiadendron; species Sequoiadendron giganteum. Next base: position 403,556,959 of record CM021109.1, read on the forward strand.
AAAATAAGTGTTAGCCACAAGGCGAGCATAAACTACATCAAATAAACTTAACCAATGATAATTTTCACTAAGAATAGATTGCAATTTTATGATAGTACAACTAAGAAAATTCTATCAGCATAAGACATCCATAAGACATACTAAGAATAGATTGCAATTTTAAGATAGTACAACTATCAGCATAAGACATCCATACTCACTAAGAATAGATTGCAATTTTATGATAGTACATCTTGATGATTTCATTGTCAACAGTCAAAAAACCTTGAAAGTTCAGGAACAATATTTTTTCTAAATGATCCCTTTATTTAATAAAAGTTCTAATTAGAAATACTAATTATCACTTAGACTCACAACCAGTAGCCAAAACCATTTCAAATTCAACTGTATTCATTATCAAACAGATTAAAAGACCAACTTCCATCATGCCATCATTAAACTATATATATACATAATCCTTACTAGTTCCATCTGTCTCCCACCATCATCAGTATCACTGTTTTTTAAATCAGAAAGCAACAGTAACCATTGTTCCATACAGTCCCCTTTTAATGTGGATAACAAAAGGCAGGGATACCTAGTTAGAGCCTCTGCCCCCTAACATCCTAGAAAGAAACGGGCAGCATTAACATCAGTAAAAAGACTATTCTTTACACTAGTAAAATCTTGTCTGAGTTGGAGAGATGGTGCATGGCCAGAGAGCAAAGTTGCTAGAAAAGATTACAGATTATTTGTAGGGATAAGGTATAGGGTGCACAAGAAACCCCACCTGAACTAGGAAAAAGTATGGCCCAGAGGCACAAGAAACCCTGCCATATACTAGGGAAAGAGATCAACCAGACAATGAGAAGGCATTTGCAGTGGGGATGTCCCCTAAACTAATCATTCCTTGCAAAGATAGCCCAGTGACATTCCTACTACATCCTTGTAAACTAAGGGACACATTTACCAGGAACATGACCAATTGAACATACAAAGATTTACGAAAAAAAATACCAAGTTATATTCATTATATGCCTCATAAATATGGATAATAAAATAAGGAATGTCTTACTATTTCCAAACAGGTGGAAGCTTCTTGACCCTCTTGTAATATCTTGCCAACCTATGGACTCTGCTCTCCACTAAAATCAAGCGGAACTTAGAATCCTTATCCTTGCGATTCCTCTCAAGATGCTTCCTTACTGCAACTGCCTTCTTAATCAGATGATATAGATCTTCCGGTATTTCTGGTGCAAGGGCTGCAAGAATCCTCGTCTTAGGAAAAATACTATAAAAGTTCATGGCCATACATAATAGGTTTCTAAGCCAGTCATCAAAAACTAGAATGTCACAATTTATAAATAATGCCTAAAAAACCAAAGTTAGATACCATGCGCTTTCAGAATTCGTAATATTTTACTGCCTGTCACACTCTTGACCTGAGCAATCCCATGGGAATCACGAAGAATTACACCAATTTGTGATGGTGTCAAACCCTTCTTGGCAAACTTGCATATATTCTCCTCGACCTGAGGAAGAACATCAAGAAGATTATGTGCAGTTTGCATTAGTCCAGGAGAATTAACAGTTGCACATAACCATCACTCATAAGAACAACATGCAAAGCAAGAGCATGCACAACAATCTGCAAAGAGGATTGGAATGCCAAGCTAGACATTTAACATTCCCACAAAATTAGCAATTGCATAAAAGAATGTTATTGAATGATTAAAAGTGAACAATGTGATTTTGCCTTTTAAATAATGGTGCCAATATAAATTTAAAAATTTAAAAGTAGATCCAACTTAAATGAGGGAGAAAATACTATATGATCAATTCAAAGGTCTGTATAACCATCCAAGCAGTATCACTGATGATCTATGTCATAAATTCATCTCATATGTAGATATGAAAAATAATTAAAATATAACCATAAATTTGAAGTACCATCACTTGGAACTTACATCCTGAGCTGAAATCTTCAGCCAACTCGGGGGAGTCCTCTTGTAGGGTAGTGCTGAAGAGGAAATACCTTTCCTGCAAAGCAAATCAGCCCATAACAAACATTAATGCTTATTTTAAGAATTGAATTCTTATTGCATAACTAGAATAGAATGTGACTTGATGAGATATAATACCATCAAAAGAAATAATGACACACTTACAAAATAACAAAAGATTTTACCCATCGAAACTGTTGTGCCAAAAACACAAAACAACAGCACTGACTTAGTGTTTTAACTCATCCTTCACAATAAAACAAAATATTTGGCACTTGTGTTCAACCCTGACCATGCAAGTATTTATAGGCACATCAGCATAGGAAACTGCTAAATGGTATTACAATACAATGGGTATAAAACCATGGGCAGGAAAAACCTGCCTATAGGGACCTTCAAAAAAAATTCAGGAGCCCAACTAATTGTGGCACCATGTACTACAAAGATTGAGTGTAAAACTTGCACAATACACTACATACAACATCACTCTCTGTTCTACAGAATATTAAGCCCAAGCATTTACCAAGAAGTCACAATCTCATAGTGCTGCCATGAAAAGAAATATCTCTCATCAGAACAATCCAATGAATACGAGACACAAATTCATGTATCAAACAAAAAAGGAAAATAAAAACAATTATAATAGTCAAAAGAGAAGCTACTTCTTTAAGCTATTGCTAACTAGATTCCTTCCAATTTTAATACCTGTCAGAATTACAAAGGTATGTGGCTTCAAGTTTTTGAATGAACTAAACAGCCACAAATAATAATAAATTAGGAAATGCATTCAAGGCCCCATTCTTTAAGTTTTCTCAAATACAAAGGACCAAAGAATTTCAATATCTACGAATTCTGAAAACTAAATAGAGAATTTCTTAATCTCACTCCATTCCACTACCTTTCAATATCCCATCCTTTACTGCCACAAACCAATTTTACTAATGCTAAGATGCAAATTCTAAATCCATTCAACCTACTGCGATTTAAAAAGCATATGATACAATACATAAACATTCTCCTTTTTGAAAATATGCAAATCAATCTGAAAATAAAATCATCGGTTCATGAAAGATGACTCCTCGCAGGAAAACTCACATAATCTCTCCTATTATTTTCATAAATGCAGATAGCTTGAATACCATTATGCTTGAATACCATTATGCCATTTACAGAATGCAATTTTCAGACAATGAAACCTCAGGAAATGTAACATAGGAGCAATCTTAATTCCTTGGTACATTTATTGGAGATGATTGCAAGAAAGCTTCAGGAAAAAAAAGCAGGAGCATGGAGCAGGTACACAACAGAATCCTTACAGCAATAGAAAAATTGATGGACATTTGATGGATAAGAACAACATGGTCAGAACAGCATTGTCAGTAAACAGAACCATGGAAATTGATTTTGGAAACCACCTGAAATAGGAAGCCCAAAATTTAATTTCAATTGAGCAAAGCCGTGAACCTTTACATGACAAGAGTGGGCGGAGCTTATTAAATGATCAAGGTACTTGGTGCTTATGTTTGCTGCAGACATGTACTGGCAATACTACAATAACAAAGCTAAGGTTCAAAAATTACAGAGATTTAAACTTTAAAGGATTGCCAAGAAGATAGTACAATAGGATGTATCTGGAAGAAGATTATAAAACAAGAATGTCAAAAAAGGTACAGTTTCACTACTAAGAAGATTTAAGATCTACATGAATTGGCTCTAAATAAAGCCCTGTAGCTAAGCGGAAAAGGTACAGTTTCACATGACATTGTTGTGCCAAACAAAGTTAACTTTATCCTCAGAATAGAGCAAAACGACTTCTTGTCAAGCCTGTGCCATAAATTTAGGACAAAAGTAAAATGAGAAGTAATTGTAAATTCTATAGGTTTCCAGCCTCAAGATATATTCAGCAACACTTACAGAACTGCAAAAAAATGATCAAATGAGCCAAACACATATGAATGCAAATGATATTGGTTCTGAACGATATTTGTTCCTCTGATTTAAACTGCATATGCAAGAATGATTATGACATAAATTAATGGCAATCAATTGTATATTCTATTGTGACATTTGGCTTGAGAGTTGTATAGAAATAAAGAAAACAAACAAGCCTAATGCCTAATACAAGGCACTTGCTTGTAAAAAATTAAAAAAAAATCCTCCGCTGACATCAGTTGAATTTCATTTAAGAAGGATGAAAAAGATTAAACCATGTACACAACAAATGTGATTGCAGGTGGAAACACGATTTAATAATGCACATGGCAATAAAAAACACTTGGACAGTGGTGCTAGATATTTGTAAAACTGACTTTCTAAATAATGCTGAGATAAAGGTCCGTGGTTGAAACCTAGCTCATAAATGTATTCCAATTTCTAAGAAAGCAGACAAATCTACAAAGAATATATTTGCAAGCAGTGTTCTTGAAAGTGAAAAGTCCTACTATACGAATAACCAGATCAATGCAAAGCAGATGGGCTCACATTTGTCTATACACTCAGCCTAACATGCTCACAAAAGACAGCGAATGGATCACTAAATGTTTTGCAACAAAAATACCAATGCTAGGATTGTAGTTAAGAGCAGAAGTTTGAAACAAATGCAGGTAACCAGCTCACATATGGGTAATGAGACTGCAAATCAATTGCTGCTTCATATGTAACCAGAGCAAAGTGTCAACAGAAAAATTTAAAGTATAAATAAAAGCACAAACTATTTGATGCTATCAAAGCAAACAGAATCTTTAGCATAAGCAATAAGATGTGAAATTAACAGAAAATGAGGATTGAATAGAAATGGAGCGTAGTATTAAAGCCTTTTTTTCTGATAATATACCTTGATAATACCCATGTACAATTGATGCAAAAGAAACAAGGAAAATATATTTGCTTGTCTTCTTTAAAAATAAAGAATAAATGATTTAAGGGAAGGTGCAAACATTCTAGATGAACAGCGACAGTTGGCAGACAGTTGGTAACTGTCATTTGTCTTGACAAGGGAATGGGTTCAATTCTACACATCAGCATCAACTTTCAGTGACTTGTCTATGGTTAGACAACACTTTAGTGGTATGCATTTGTTAATCAATTTTCTTGTAATATGTCGTTACAAATCCCCTTTGGCCGATTACACTAGAAATCGCGCTTCATGTGAAATGGGCACATCGACAGGTATTTGTAACCAGTGTGAATTAACTTAAAATCGCAAAGCATAATAAATATTTTATTGGAGTGAAGTAAGGACATTCAACAGTGTACAGTGCAAGAGGGTGAAGCACACTGTTGCTTGAAAGTCTGGCAATATGAGGTTGATATTGCATTAAGATGATTCTCGTTTCTCCTAAGAGAAACATATGCACCATCTTTCATGCGGGCATATTCACTGGTAGCTGAAGCTCAGGGACACGCATAGATCTGCCAAACACCACATTGGTGAGATCGCATTGAATGTGAGACCCTGCCGATCAAAATATCCATCTCCAATGTAAGTGGATTCTCTTTCAAGTATTAGACCTTGAGATTTACCGATTGTCAAAGTCAGGAGTTGGCAGCGTTACCACTAGTAACTGGAACAAATACTAATAGTGACGCCACAAACCTAAAAATTCTAGAAACAACACAAATTCCAGAGCTGCGAAGAAAATCACACCATGATATGTATGAACAGCACAGCAGACGGATTCAAGACGTAAATCAAGTACGTTGTAAAACATTCCAGATGTTAAACATATGTCCAATGCTAACAGACGGATAATTTATATCTTGACAAAATACAAAACCAAACTTAAAAAAACTATGTTTTGAGAATTTTTATCTACTATGTTCTGGAAAAATTTATCTTTTCAACGATGCTCTGAATCTTGAATAGGTTGAATCTGCAACATTTTTTAAAGGAAAAAAAGGGGTAAGAGAGAGTAAACAGAATACCCTCTGCTGTGCATGCGACCCATTTTGAACGAGTGAAGAAACGATCGATCTCCCTTCTGATTCACCCGCCCCTCCTCTTCTCTCCTCTTCAAAACCCTGTTCCGAATGGGTTTTTCTGAATATATATTATCACTACATCTAGGGTTTGGATTAGGATTAGGTTACGATTGAGATTGAGGTTGTTTTTATTATATATTATATTTATATAATGTTTATTTATTTATAAAATGTTATATTATTTTATTTATTATATATTATATTTACGTTAGAAATTATTAAATTATATAATTAATATAATACATATTTTATATAATACACAATAAATTATATATACTTATTATTATATATATAAATTCTATTATTTTTTTTAATTATATTATTATATATTATAGTCTATAATAAAAACTATTAAATATAAATATTAAATTACTATAATTAATAATTTTTATATTTTTATATCGTACAAATTAAAGTAGCATTAAATCAATTATGATTAAAGATAGAATTAAAGTTAGGATTGGGGATAGGGTAAAGGTTAAGGTTAAGATTAGGGTTTGGATTATGATTCGAGTTACGATTACAGTTAGAGATAGAAATATATTTTATATAATACACATTAAATTATATATATATATTCTATTATTTTTTTAAGTATATTATTATATATTATAGTCTATAATAAAAACTATTAAATTACTATAATTAATAAGGGATGACCCCGCAGTGTGACGGTAAGTCACAAGCCCTGTTGAGAGGGCAGTCTCATGTTCGAGCCCCACCCACTACTTGCAGGTACGAAGGACCAATATTCAAGGATGTTGCACGATGAACGAGTGATGCTCCCAAGTCGTTGGTCTTGTTAGGCGGAGGATGCGGATACAAGGTTGGAGGTCATCCCAATCAATGGTGGTGTTCAGGCCATGTTAGCCCTGCGGTAGGTGCATGGAGCAGACGCCAAGCAAAGGCAGAGGTTAAGGTGAAAGAAAGCAGTAGTGGGGAGTGAAGCCAGCTGGAGGGAGGAAGGATTGGAGAGATAAGGAGTGTTCGTGGAGCGATAAGGTAGCGGAGCGATAAGGGGTGTCGGGAGAGATAAGGTGTCAGAGTGATAAGGTGCCCGAAGTGGAGGGATAAGGGGAGATATTTGAAATGGAGAGATAAGGAAAGCCTCATGGAGTGATAAGGTAGTAGAGCGATAGGGGATCAAGAGAGATAAGGTGCCAGAGCAATAAGGAGTGGAGGTAAGGTGGTCTACGGAGAAGAGAAGAAAAAGGAGGCAAGCGGTGGATGCAAGAAGGTGATAGCAGTAAGGCTAGAGGAAGGCAGCAGCAGCAAGGGTGGTGGAAGCAAACAGAGTAGATAAGAGGAGAGGAGAGATGACGAGGATGAGGTCCCCTAGATGTGGCCTCACTGGTTCATATCTCCAATCAAAAGCGCTTACAAATAAATAAATAAATTACTATAATTAATAATTTATATATTTTATATAGTACAAATTAAATTAGCATTAAATCAATTAGGATTAAAGATAGAATTAGGGTTAGCGTTAGGGATAAAATTAAAGTTAGGATTGGGGATAGGGTAAAGGTTAAGGTTGAGATTAGGGTTTGGATTAGGATTTGAGTTACGATTACAATTAGAGATAGAATTAGGGTTAGGGTTAGGGTTAAAGATAGAATAAGGGTTAGCATTAGGGGGTATGTGCAGAATCATAATGGGCCAAAAGTGGCAATGGGAAAAAAATTACGTTTTGCATCGACCCAAAAATGTGAAAATCTCGAGTTGACTTTTTTCTGGCTTGGGTGTCATTACATTGCTCCAAAGCAATGCCCAAACCAATATTTACATATCGGATATCTAATTCAAATCGAATATCCGATATGAGTTGCCTATAAATACAAAACAATGGGCTTTTAAAATCATTTTACTCATTTTGAAGAGGTTGCATGCGCACAGTGAAAACGACTTTTTGATATCAAATATCCGATTTCAAATGTAATTTTTTAGATTTTTTTTGTTTTAATCGATTTTTCAATTAGATTTGTATAGTTTTAAGTTTTATTATGGAAAAAAATTTAAGTAGGGTTTTTTATTGATTTTTATTAAAAACTAGAGTTTACAATGATTTTTTATTAAAAATTAATGTTTTTTATGGATTTTGATTAAAAACTAGTGTTGTTGATGTATTTTTATTAAAAACTAGGGATTTTTTACAATAATTTCATTTATATTGTGTAATTTCAATTAGATTAATTAGTTTTTAACTTTAATCAGGTATTATGGTTGAGAATGAAAATGCACAAATGCCAAACGCTCCACCACCTCCACAGTCATCAATTGAAGAATTAATTGGTGAATAATTGGAGCAATTGAGGGGCATTTGTGATGTTTATAAGACAATCCCTCGATTCTCCGAGATGACAAACACATTGAAGGAAATAATTAAAAATATAGAAACCCTCTCCACCCAACATAATGCCTTTCATTCATGGCGAGAAGACATGAGGGAATATTACGCATGTGGATTGTCTTACAATGATGTGAAAGATCTCCAAATAACAAAAACCCAAATAGCCTCTTTATTCGTTAACCCCCTACACCAGTTTACCAGTTAATGTTAATAAACCAAAACTTTCTATAAAATGGTGCACAAATAGGGACATTGTAGATAAATTTTGGGATCGTTGGTGTATGGTTTTTGATAAACCACCGAACAACAATTGTGATATACCATTTTACTTTATTAAAAAATTATACGTTGAGTTTGTCTTAGGGCATCATGTCAATTACTTTGACATTAAACCCTTCCAGGGCATTGATGGAGGTATGCCCCAGGACAGACTAGGGGCAGTTAGAGTAGTCACACGCCCATATGTTCCCCTTCCTCCCCTTCCTCTGCCACCTCCAGTATATCATCCAGATATTATCCAGGATGCAGCCACAGACTATTCAGGTTATTCACTCTTTGAGTGGTCATTTGGTTTCGCATGCTTCTACAGTAGCTCAGCCACATTTTGGTGATGTTGGTGATGGATCGAGTGTTGTTGCATCATCCTCCTCAGGTCCACATATTTGTTTGTCACATACTTGCACTATGTGCCACCAGATATGTTTGGGTCCTCTTGTACAGCCCGCTGAGCATCCCTTGGACACTTCTGATTATGAGCTCCATGATGTGGACATTATAGATCAGACGTAGGGGAGTGGAGTGCACCCTATAGAGTCCTCTCCTGCTAGAGAGGGGGACGTTGGAATAGAGACACAGGTAAGATTTATTTTTAAATGAATATTAATAAGAGATAATATAAATTACTAATATTTATTTACATGGTCTATTTAACAGTTGATGTCTGAGGAGGAGCTCACACAGGTGACTGATAGCACCCTTAGGGCCATTTCATTTGGCCTCGACATGCACATAGTATATATTTTTGCACTCACTCGTTTACATTTTTTTATTATATACTTGCTTGTCATTTGAATTGTCATTAATGAAATTATATAATAACTTATATGTTTATATAATTTTCCTCTTGTAGGAAATACCCAGTGCGAGCGAGGTGCAACCTTGTCTAGACTATGAAGGCGCAAAGTTAGATAAGGGGAAGGTAATTGAACTCAAATTCGATTGAATTAAGATTTTTAAGATCTTATATTGATTATACATACATCAACATAGATTGGTAGTTTCATATGTACTTGTCATTTTTATGTACAAGTAGTTATGAGCTATACATAATTGTTGACAAGTGTCAAAATGTCTGAAGGAGTATGTATTGGAACACCTCAAGGAGTAGGTGTTGAAACACCTCAAGGAGATAAACAAAAAGATTAGCCTAAAGAGGTATGTGTTTATTTTATTTTGTGTTTGGTAAATATGTTCCTATTACCAACAATCGTATGCTAACTTGGATCAATTTTATGTTTTTGTTCACATATATAGATTGAAATTTCAAAAGTTTGTTTGGTTGGTTCTTTGAGAGGGGCATATTCTAGGACTCCTGACCCTTCAAAGAGACGTATATTTCAAGTAATCAAGATTTCAATTTTAGAGTTCAATTAAAATTCAATGTATATTGATTTTGATGATAATTATTCGATTTTAAATTATATAGTATAACTAATCTCAATTGTGGTTTGAATTTTTCTTGTGCAGCTACCTTCAGAGCCAACGAGTGCTTCAAAGAGGCTCCATTTTGATGATCCACCAGTAGTTTAGAATGAGATAGACATTTTGGCGTGTAAATTTTGAATAGATATTGAGATGGCATATGCCACATTTTGTAAAACTTTGTTTGAGTTGGCATTGATGTCATTTTTGTATATGTACATACACTTGATTATTAGATAATTTGATATATAGAAGTTGACAATCAAAATTTAATTTATTCCTCATGTGCATGATTAAACTCTTTGAGAATGTAATCTTGAGAAATGGTTAAATATCAATGTACAATATCATAAAAAAGAATTGTTATATTATGTAGTTTATATTCATATTGTTGATTACATTGCATTGCACATCTTTCAAACTCAAAGCATTACTTCACATTGCATAACTAACAACTAGATGTTGATAGATGAAAAACTTTCAATTACAATATAGTTTTTACAAAGTCAACCTAAGCAATTATGCAATTACTTCACATTGCATAACTAATAACTAGGAGCAGGCATTTGTTTGTCATGGAATTCTATGAGACCACATTTATTTGAGGCTTTTTTTCAAATAGCCCATTGCCTTGTCTATGCTACCACATTTTTCATACATGTCTACCAAATATTTTTATCAAACAGTTCATTGGCTTGTTGCTATGGCTAAAATCCTAAAACAAGTGCTTCCAAACAAGCTATCGATGCTTGGAATTTTTTTATCAAAGCATAATAGTAAGCAATAGCATAGACAAGGTAATGAGTTTTTTGAAAAAAATGCCTCAAAGAAATGAGGTCTCATGGTGATGGAATGCCATGACAATCAATTTTGATTCTCATGGCATTCCATCACCATGAGACCTCATTTCTTTGAGGTATTTTTTCAAATAGTTGATTGCCTTGTTGATTTTCATGGCATTCCATCACCATGAGACCTCATTTCATTGGGGCATTTTTTCAAATAGTTCACTGCCTTGTCTATGCTACCACATTTTTCATACATGTTTATCAAAGAATTCTATCAAACATTTAATTGCCTTTTTGCTATGGCTAAAATCCTAGAATAAGTGCTTTCGAACAAGCTATGGATGCTTGGAAAGAATCTAACAAAGCATAATAGTAAGCAATAATATAGACAAGGCAATGAACTATTTAAAGAAAATGCCTCAAAGAAATGTGGTCTCATGGTGATGGAATTTCATGACAAGAAAATTGCTATAGATTGTCATGGCATTCCATCACCATGAGACCGCCTTTTTTAAGGCATTTTTTCAAATAATTCATTGTCTTGTATATGCTACCACATTTTTCATACGTCTACCAAAGCATTTTATCAAACAGTTCATTGCCTTGCTTCTATGGCTAAAAGCCTAAAATAGGTGCTTTCAAACAAGCTATATGGATGCTTGGAAAATGGTGCAAGAGCACCTTGGAAACAAAGGACTAGTTGGTGGTTAGTTGATGCAACCAAGGATGGAAAACCACTCACTTTCATAATACAAGGGATTCCTAAACACCTTTCTCAACTTAACTCTCATATCTCTTTAACAACTCCTGCAACTAATCATCATTTTAGACACCCATTTTAGTCCCCTTCAACATACTTCTAACTCACATAGGAATCCTTTGGAACAAATTTCACAAATCATGCAAATTGTGTTGCTCAACCTAGCCAAATAAGCCAAATTTTCAAAGCAACCACCCTTGGAACACTTCACAGACCCTAAAAATTGTTGGGGAAGCACTCAAAAAATGACAAAACCTCAAATTTTCCCATTTATCCTCTGGAACTTTCCCTCTAAGACCCTATTCCACAAAACCCTCAAATCACTCAAATCTGGCAAGGGTTTATTGAAAAACCTACTTGCAGACTTCCCCGGACTTTACCACAAACTCCAACACCCTTTAATAACCCTACACAATCTTAAAAGAACAAGAAAAGTGACTGCCCTCGAACAATTCCCACTTTTACCCTCTCTAACCTCACTTTTTCATGCAAAAACACCCCAAATGCCATCTAGAGCATCACCAAAAATCATAATGTTGACCTCCCTTGCACAAGAAACAATGCAAACATGTTTATCTATCCTAAATAAGCCTGTCCACTGAGTTATATCATCATACAGTGGGTGGAAGGCTTAAAATTCCATTTTAAATGCATTCAAACCCTTGGAACAGGGCTCATAGACTAACCTCCAGTAAAATGCCTCTTAAATGCATAAAAATGAATGAAATTACTTGAAACCAAGTTTGTGAAGAATTTAACTCTGCTGCCCACCAGTTTTCATTAAAAAGAAAGCAACAAGCTATGGTCTCATGGCTTTTTTTCACACAAAAATCAGCGTTGGAGTTCGGTTGGAGGCTGAAAACTACTTGTAAAGGGCATAAATAAATCTTGTTCTACAATTCGTATGACCAAACTGAATATTCCATCACATCCGTATGGGTATATTTAGATTAGTTATGGTCCCCTTTCACACCCAAACAGGTTGAAGCATCCCAAGCTACGTTCAATCAACAAAATCCCTTAAGAGTCCAAAGTGCTAAAAGACAACAATCTTTGAAGGGCTATTTCTTGGAAACCATGATGCTTACAGACTCTTTGTTTTAAGCTATGGGATCATGTTGGGACCATCTACAATAACCTCTCTTGATTTTTTCTATCTCAGAGGCATTTTCCCGTGGTGATGAGTTTTCAATTGAGGGAAAAGTTGTCAAATGCAAGCAGTGTAAAGTTGCAAAGTGGTGCAATTTCCATTTTCCAACTCGTACAACCAAACAAACTGTTCCAACACATCCAAATGGGTAGGTTTACGCTATGGATGGTCCTCTTTTGTACCCAAATACGTTGAATCACTCTGAGCTACATTGGACCAGTGATTTCCCTTTTAAGTCCAAAGTGCTAAAAGGTAGCAATCTTTGAAGGGCTATTTCTCAGAAATTGTGACACTTACAAACTCTCTGTGTGAGGCTATAGGATCATTTTTGGACCATCTACAATAACCTCTCTCGGTTTTTTCTATCTCAAGGACGCTTTCTTGTGGTGATGAGTTTTCAGTTGAGGGAAAAGTTGTCAAATCCAAGCAATGTAAAGTTGCAAAGTGGTGCAACTTTCATTCTCCAACTTGAACGACCAAATGGACTATTCCAACACGTCTTTATGGGTACATTTATGCTACGGATGGTCCTCTTTTACACCCAAATACGTTGAATCACTCTAAGCTACATTGGACCGGCGATTTCCCTTAAGAGTCCAAAGTGCTAAAAGGCAACAATCTTTGAAGGGATATTTCTCGAAAACTGTGATGCTTACAGACTCTCTATCTAAGGCTATGGGATCATGTTGGGACCATCTACAATAACCTCTCTCGGTTTTTGCTATCTCAGAGGCATTTTCTCGGGGTGATGAGTTTTCAGTTGAGAGAAAAGTGGTCAAATGCAAGCAGTGTAAAGTTCTAAAAGTGGTGCAACTTTCATTCTCCAACTCGTACAAACCAAAGGGACTATTCCAACATGTTTTTATGGGTATTTTTACGCTATGGATGGTCCTCTTTGCACCGAAATACACCGAATCACTCCAAGCTACATTGGACTGACGGTTTCCCTTAAGAGTCTAAAGTGCTAAAAGACAATAATCTTTGAAGAGTTATTTCTCGGAAACTATGTCGCTTACAGACTCTCTGTTTGAGGCTATGGGATCGTGTTGGGACCATCTACAATAACATCTCTCATTTTTTGCTATTTCAGAGGCATTTTCCTGTGGTGATGAGTTTTCAGTTGAGGGAAAAAGTTGTCAAATGCAAGCAGTGTAAAGTTGCAAAGTGGTGCAACTTTCATTCTCCAACTCGTATGACCAAATAGACTGTTCCAACACGTTCAGATGGGTATTTTTATGTTATGGATGGTCCTCTTTTGCACCCAAATACGCCGAATCACTTCGAGCTACATTGGACCGATCATTTCCCTTAAGAGTCCAAAGTGCTAAAAGATAACAATCTTTGATTGGCTATTTCTTGGAAAATGTGACACTTACAGACTCTGTCTGAGGCTATGGGATCATGTTGGGACCATCTACAATAACCTCTCTCAATTTTTTCTATCTCGGAGGCATTTTCTCGTGGTGATGAATTGTTCAGTTGAGGGAAAAGTTGTCAGATGCAAGTAGTGTAAAGTTGCAAAGTGGTGCAACTTTCATTCTGCAACTCGTACGACCAAACAAATTATTCCAACACGTCCAGATGGGTAGATTTACACTATGGATGGTCCTCTTTTGCACCCAAATATGTCGAATCACTTTGAGCTACATTGGACCAACAATTTCCCTTAAGAGTCCAAAGTGTTAAAAGAAAACAATCTTTGAAAGGCTATTTCTTAGAAATCGTGATGCTTACAGACTCTTCGTCTGAGGCTATGGGATCATGTTGGGACCATATACAATAACCTCTCTCAGTTTTTGCTATCTCAAAGGCGTTTTCTCGTGGTGACAAGTTTTCAGTTGAGGGAAAAGTTGTCAGATGCAAGCAGTGTAAAGTTGCAAAGTGGTGCAACTTTCATTTTGCAACTCGTACGACCAACGAACTGTTCCAACACGTCCAAATGGGTATGTTTACACTAGGGATGGTCCTCTTTTTCACCCAAATACGTTGAATCACTCTGAGTTACATTAGATCGGTGATTTCCCTTAAGAGTCCAAAGTGTTAAAAGGCAACAATATTTGAAGGGCTATTTCTCAGAAATCATGATGCTTACAGAATCTTCGTCTGAGGCTATGGGATCATGTTGGGACCATCGACAATAACCTCTCTCATTTTTTTCTATCTCAGAGGCATTTTCTCGTGGTGACGAGTTTTCAATTGAGGGAAAAGTTGTCAAATGCAAGCAGTGAAAAGTTGTCAAATGGTGCAAATTTCATTTTGCAACTCATACAACCAAACAAACTATTCCAACATGTCCAGATGGGTATTTTTACGCTATTTATGGTCCTCTTTTGCACCCAAATACGTTGAATCACTCTGAACTACATTGGATCGGTGATTTCCCTTAAGAGTCCAAAGTGCTAAAAGGCCATACCATTTATTGTACGACATATAGATCGATGGTATGGCCATGGTAGATGTTATTAGTACTATGTAAGGTGAATATGTGGGTTTAAAGAGCTAGAAAGGTCTGTAGTTGAGTTGGTGAGTTGCCATGCATGGCAAAAATGAGGGAAATTAGGTGAAAAATGGTGGTTACAACATGCTAATGTCAATGAAACATGGGGGAAGCAATATTTAAGGTTGGATCAAGATTGTGCAGGTCCTAATAAATGTGTGATGATTTTATAGGGTGTGGCAAGGTTGGAAACATTGATTTCCTTAAAAACCTCATGAAAGTTGCTAAAAATGAGGGTTTGTTGAAATAGAGCTTTAGAAAGCATATCTCACCAAAAAAAAATGTGGTTTTGGTAGTTTGGTAGGATATTTAATGCTGCCTTATCAAAATTTCAGGTTTGGAAATTGTTTAAATATGAGTCTCTTTGTAAAATGGGCTTATTTTAGTGAAGTTGCACCCAAGTTTGGGTTTGAGGATCAAATTGGAGTTTGAATCATCTTTAATTGTAATTATGTTGTTTAA
Source organism: Sequoiadendron giganteum (assembly GCA_007115665.2). Lineage (NCBI taxonomy): Eukaryota > Viridiplantae > Streptophyta > Pinopsida > Cupressales > Cupressaceae > Sequoiadendron > Sequoiadendron giganteum. Next base: position 403,572,630 of record CM021109.1, read on the forward strand.
AGCCACCTAGCTCTTGCATCAAAAAACTCTTACCCAATCAACTTGAACATCATGCACACCCAAATACCTCGTTTCCACTTTGCTAGATCAAAGACTCAATTACATTGGAAATGACCTTCACATGACCTTTTTACATTTTTTTTTGGAAAAAGTGGCAAGCCACTATAATTTATTATATATAAATAGGAGATATTACAAAACCTGGTTCAAACGAGCATATCGATAGGAAAGAACTAGGAATAAAACCTTTGATTGTAGCTCGATTAAGTACAAAAAGCTCTTACAGAATTGTCCCAATAATAGTAACAAAGCATACACATGTATGACTATTTCGTTTTCAAAATACAGACCCCTTTACATTTTGAACATACCCTTTATACAATGCCAGACATTTGACCCATATTTTAGAAAACATCACTGGATATAGATTATGCCCATACATAGTTATGACCTTTTTACATTGTTTCACATTTGAAAATTCAAATTTTACAAAATTTGCCTATTGGAGGCATTCAGGGCACAATCTTCCATAAGAGTAGTATGTTGACGTTCTAGAGTGACAAGCACCTGTACAAACCATCAAGGTATCAGTTAAACTACATACAATAGACAAAATGCTTAGAATAACCAATCTATATTATTGTAATCTATCGCATACCTCTCTGAAAGGATCATAGTTGCCTATTGTTGCAGTAGGTCCATGATCAATCATGCCAGGAATATCACAAAAGTTATCAAATGAGAAATCTATATTGTCACAATAGAAAATATGCTTATACTAACAAATCTATATTAATCTAAACAACCTGAATGATGATGAATTGATAATGCAAACTATAAAAGATGCTTAGAATAACCAATCTATATTATTCTAAATGACCTAATTGATGATGAGATGGTAATGCAAACTATAAAAGATGCTTTAAATAACCAGTCTATATTATTGTAATTTGTCTCATACCTCTCTGAAAGGATCAGAGTTGGCTATTGTTGCAACAGGTCCATGATCAATTATGCCAAAAATATCACAAAAGTTGTCAAATGAGAAATCTATATTGTCACAATAGAAAAGATGCTTAGACTAAAAAATCTATATTAATCTAAACAACCTGAATGATGATGGATTGGTAATGAAAATTATAAAATATGCTTAGAATAACCAATCTATATTATTCTAAATGACTTAATTGATGATGAGATGGTAATGCAAAATATAAAAGACGCTTTGAATAACCAATCTATATTATTGTAATCTATCGCATACCTCTCTGAAAGGATCAGATCTAGATATTATTGCAACAAGTCCATGATCAATCATGCCAAAAATATCACAAAAGTACATACAAAATATCACTATTAAAGACACTTGCATTGCAATAGTATACAAAATATCAGTATTAAATAAAGAACACTAATGAACTTAAGCATAATGAATCTAAGCATTGTACCTTTCATTCTTGAATATGCTATTCAAGTGTGCCTGAAGGGTCATCTCTTTGCTTAAGAGTATCCAATATTGCTTCATGATCAACATTACTAAATGTACATAATTGTTTTATCTTTGGTTTGGCATAATGCTTCAACAACTTAACATTTGTTGCTATAACAAGGTGTGAATACATGAGAATGGTTTTGTGTTTCTCGTAGTCTTGAAATGCAGGTATGCCATTATTTCTAATCATGTATGTTCGCAACTAAGTTCTTGTAACCACAACTGAACCTGTAGGATACACAAACCCATCATCATCTTCCATCGGTTGTGTTAGCTTGTGCTTTATCCGCACACATCGAGCCAACCAATAGTCTGATCTCTCTTCATTCCCCTATGGTGCAACAACTGCAAAAACATGTCCTGGTTGTAGTAGATCTGAAAGCCAGTTGTAATCAACTGAACTTTCCATTGTGTCATTTTTCATGGATATAGTTTGAGATAAAGGAGTTAGATACTGTGGAACCCATGTACCCACCCACTCACTTTACTCACATTGATCCCACTCGCACTGAATACAACTCTGACAAAAACAAGCCAAATATCGTGTCCAAATAGTCCATGTGCTTGCATCTGAGCTTTGAAATGAATGCATCTTTGAAGAATATTTGATTGTATGACAATCCAATCTGCCTCCCGTTGTACCCTCCTCAACCAACTGAAAGAATCTACGCATTGTTGAATCAAGTATCCCTCCCTGTGACAATGTTGAACTACACCAATCAACAATAGAACGTGCATCACTAAATTTTGCTCCTGAAATCTTCAATTGTTCCTTAACTAGAGCTCTCTTTACACATGCACCTTCTCCATCATGCTCCCCTTTCCCATGCCCAGCTTCAAAAAAACTCCAAATATGAGGTACACCCCTCTCTACATGCATTCTACTCAACTAATAAAACATATGAGAATTCTTGAATTGACCTGTGTAGTTATCTGACCAAATGAGATGTTGGCCCAGTGCTATATCATGCTCCTGCAAGAACTCAAAAAAATTCTCGAAACAATGTTGGACATACTCAGACGAGTGAGATCTATCATCACTCATATAAAAATGATACTCTATGATTATCTTTTGATCCTCCTCTATACTATCAGGTGCATGTCTAAACGTTATGTGGACAAAAATAACAATCTGAATGGAATTGTAATACTAAGATTGTACCTCGTTTTGTGGTTGCAATGTGTAATTTTATGCAAAATCAACCACTGGTATAATAGTGCCAATCGGAAAAGAGTCCTTACACATCCTGAATTGTTGATCCAACCACTAAGACCTATGACTATTCCTTACATACTTGTAGAAAAGAGTATCCTTAAAATCTAAAATAAAATCAACAACATTGCATTTTTTTGTAACCAACTTGCATCTAGAACCTTCATCTCCACTCTACAAAGTATATTTGACTATCTCATATCTCTTTTTCTCAACAAGCTTCTTTCAAAATTCATGTTTGAAACCCTCATGAAAACATTGAACAAACTTTGACAAGCCACCACATTGTGAACACTTCGCATTTAAACAATCATTTCTATAGAAAAAGCAACCATCATCTCTAGAACATAAAAATAGATCTAGCAAGTCCCTTGATGATTTTGGAAGATGCATTGTATCACACTCCTACAACATTTCATTAGTATGCAAAGTAGAATGGATATAGCATAATAGTTCATGGTACATTGAAAACTCCACATGGTATTTGCAACAACAAGTATTACAAATCTTAAGAGGCACACAATAAAATGGCTTTAAACCTTTAAAATTCCTTTGTGAGATTTCCATATTTGGATGTGTTTCAATAAAAAAAATTGAACATTGTTTGGCTTGATTCCAAGAAATGTTTAGGATGTGGTGTACAGTCTCGATTGCCAATTATTAACTTTAAAACATCCTTTGCATTGGGTGATACTCTAGAGTTATCATGCCAAAAAATTTGAATTACCTACTTTACATTATCGGTTAGCTTCTTATCAACACGTGGAAGCCTTTCGACAAAATCCCATGTATCATTTTGAAGAGGATCATCTATTCTTTGTCTTCTTGAAAGTGCTCTATCCAAAGTTTTTTGATTTATGTCAAAATCAATACAAGTTTGTCTCATAAAGCGAGCCTTTTTCAATTGATGGCTTACTAGGGAAATTGTAATGACTCTCTGAGAAACTCTCTTATCTTTTTCCTTGTTATTTTTTCCAATAAACTTGAGAGCATTAAAAAGATTTTTGACAATAATAGAATTTTTTTCAGTCTTCTTGTTCACACGAATCTTCAATTTGGCTAGAAAAGGTCTCATCTTTTGCATCTTTAGCAATTGTACAAAAAATTGGCATTGCTTGGTCAATGTCTTATCGCTAAAATATTGGTTGAAAAGTCTTGTAGCCCACAACCGAACAATTCGTGTTGACCTCTTGCCTTCAAAATTGTTTATAATGTTCTCATCAATTTCAAGTAACCATTTAAGGGTTCTTGAAGGTCTGCAATTTGGAATATGTATTTCTTCCACACAAGGTTCTTCATTTCTCATGTAATCTAGTGAAACATAATTTACACTTGGTTCAATATTATGTTCAACATCTTCAATTCCAAAATTTTTACCTTGAACATTTTCAATATCAATTTGAATAATTTCATTCCCAATTTCAATATCATGTTCAACATCTTCAATTCCAATATTTTCACCTTCAACATTTTCATTCCCAATTTGAATATCATGTTCAACATCTTCAATTCCAACATTTTCACGTTGAACATTTTCATTCCCAATTTCAATATCATGTTGAACATTTTCACCTTGAACATATTCAATTTCCTCTTCACTTGAAAGACCATAGGGCTCAGGTTCACCAATATTTAACATACCTTGTCTTATCTTCCTATGACCTTCTCTATCTCTTTATCTATATGCTTCAATTTGTTCTTTTGTAAGCTTTATCTTATGTTTTTGCTTCTGACGACTGTTGCTCCCCATTATACCTCATAAAAGATGCTAAAAAATCATTGCTTATGACTGATTTGAGTAGAAGATGCTCCAAAAAGTTGATCTTTGTCTCTTCCTATTTGAAACCACGCATTTGTCGCCTGCAAACAGAATGTAGGGTCAGTTGGAATGCACAAAACGGTCCACATGGGGTTTTTCTATGGTCCACAAATCCGATATCCGATAAAATTGAATATCTGATTTGAAAAACATTTTAAAATGTTTTGTAACAATAGGATTTTAGTGCTACAAATCGGATATCTGATTTGAATTGGATATCCAATTTGTGCACATAGACCTAAGGGTTAATGGTAGAGGGTATAGGGTTTAAGGTTAAGGGTTAAGGGTTAAGGGTTAAGGGTTTATGTTTAAGGGTTTAGGGTAGAGGGTAGAGGGTTTAAGGGTTTTGGGTTTAGGGTTAAGGGTTAAGGGTTTAGGGTATAGGGTCGGTTAAGGGTCAAGGGTCAAGGGTTTAGGGTTTAGGGTATAGGGTAGAGGGCTTAAGGGTTAAGGGTTTAGGGTTTAGGGTTTAGGGTAGAGGGTTATAAGGGTTTAGGGTTTAAGGGTTAAGGATTTAGGGTTTAAGGGTATAGGGGAGAGAGATAGAGTGAGTGAGTGAGTGAGTGAGTGAGAGAGAGACCTGAGAGAGGGAGGGGGTACGAGGGAGAGACTTGAGAGAGAGAGAGAGAGAGAGAGAGAGAGAGAGAGAGAGAGAGAGAGAGAGAGAGAGAGAGAGAGAGTTTAGGGTTTAGGGTTTAGGATAGAGGGGAGAGAGATAGAGGGAGTGAGTGAGAGAGAGATAGAGAGACTTGAGAGATAGAGGAAGTCAGTGAAAGAGAGGGAGACAGGGAGTGGGAGAGAGATAAGGAAGGGGGGGTTAATGGTAGAGGGTAGAGGTTTTAAGGGTTAAGGGTTAAGGGTTTAGGGTTTAGGGTTTAGGGTAGAGGGTAGAGGGTAGAGGGTTATAAGGGTTTAGGGTTTAAGGGTTAAGGGTATAGGGGAGAGAGATAGATGGAGTGAGTGTGAGAGAGAGAGACTTGAGAGAAGGAGAGGGGGTATGAGGGAGAGACTTGAGAGAGAGATAGAGACTGGGAGAGAGCTATAGGGTACAGGGTTTAAGGGTTAAGGGTAGAGGGAGAGATATAGAGGGAGTGAGAGAGTGAGAGAGAGAGACCTGAGTGAGGAAGAGGGGATAGGAGGGAGAGACTTGAGAGAGAGAGTAGAGGGTAGAGGGTTTAAGGGTTAAGGGTTAAGGGTTTCGAGTTTAGGTTTAAGGGTAGAGGGGAGAGAGATAGAGGGAGTCAATGAAAGAGGGGGAGGGAGGGAGTGGGAGAGAGATAAAGGGTAGATGGGGGAGAGATAGGAGTGATTGAGTGAGAGACTTGAGAGAGAGAGAGAGAGAGAGTAGAGGGTAGAGTGTTTATGGATTAAGGGTTACAGAGGGGAGAGAGATAGAGGGAGTGACTCTGAGAGGGTAGAGGGTAGAGGGTTTAAGGGTTTAGGGTAGAGGGGAAAGAGATAAAGGGAGTGATTCTGAGAGAGAGACCTGAGAGACAGAGAGGGGGTAGAATGAAGAGACTTGAGAGAGAGAGAGGAAGTGGGATAGTGATAGAGGGTATATAGATATCTAGGGTATATAGGGTAAATGGTAGAGGGTAGAAGGTTTAAGGGTTTAGGGTTAAGGGTAGAGGGAGAGATATATATAGAGAGAGAGAGAGAGGGTTAAGGGTAGAGGGTAGAGGGTTTAAGGGTTAAGGGGAAAGAAATAGAGGGAGTGACTCTGAGAGAGAGACCTAAGAGAGGGAGAGGGAGACTTGAGAGAGAGAGGGAGTGAGAGAGAGATAGAGGGTATATATGGTTAATGGTACAAGGTAGAGGGTTTAAGGGTTTAGGGTTTAAAGGTTAAGGGTTTAGGGTTTAGGGTTAAGGGTAGAGGGAGTGAGTGAGAGAGAGAGAGGGGGGTTAGGAGAGAGAAACTTGAGAGAGAGTAGAGGGTAGAGGGTTTAAGGGTTAAGGGTTAAGGGTTTAGGGTTTAGGGTTAAGGGTAGAGGGGAGATAGATAGAGGGGAGTCAGTGAAAGAGAGGGAGGGAGTGGGAGAGAGATAGAGGGTAGAGGGGAGAGAGATAGGAGTGATTGAGTGAGAGACCTGGGAGAGAGAGAGGGAAAGAGATAATATTTAAATATTTTATATATTAGTAATATATATATTTAAATATTATACATAATAATATAATATATTATATATTAAATACATAATTCGGTAAGAGATTATCATAAATTGTATATTATATATTACATTATAAACTATATTGTATATTATATATTAAATTATAAACTTTATTGTATTTTTTAAATCATATATTATAAATTGTATAATATTTTTTGAACTCATATCTAAAACATATCGGATATCTGATTTGAATCAGATATCCGATATGTCTGACACAATATTTAATGCCTAGGGATTAGCCTTGGGCTTGCTTTGGAATTTGGTTCAAACCTGCCAATCCTAAGAAGTCAACACAAAAAATGTGTTTAACAACTTACCTTGCTTTTCCAGACTTCGTCCATGTGGCTGACGACTTTTTTCTTACCCAAAATTGATGAAACAAAAAGGGTTCGTAAAGGAGCTTCTCATCTTTCCACCAATATAAATTATACTTTACTTTGAATCTAATAAATAATTATTATTCATTTTCTATTAGAATTACGACTAAAGTCCTGATTGATAGCCTGATTGAAAAACATCTATAGCTTTCAAATGGTATCACATTTTTTGAGTCCAAAACATGTGTCATATTTTTATGCTTCACATACTATAGGATTAAAATAAAAAATGAATTTCATGAAGTTTTGACCAAGTTAAGGTGGTCAGATATATGAGTTTTTATATTTTTTAAAAGTTAAAAATTAATTATTTACGTAGAAAAAAATTACAAAAAAATATGCATCACATCCGGACATGAGTGCTCTACTTATATCTAAAATCTTATAAAAAAATATTATCATTTTATTATGGTTAGGATGGTCAGACAAGCACCTACTTCTTATTTTTTCCCTGAAATTTAAGTACTACTGCATTGAAATTTCAATTTTTCACCAAATAGATTTTTTTTTTAGAAAAATAAACCTAGTAGTTTAGAAACTACATTCAATTTTCCACATATTCTATTCTTACATATTTTTGAAATAATATAGATAACTTATTCAATTTTTTACGTCAAGTTTCCTAACTCTAATTTTTCAGAATTTTCATTACCACTTAAGGGCCTGTTTTTTCCAAGATGATCCTACACATACCCTAGGGTTAAAATTAAAGTTAGGATTGGGGATATGGTAAAGGTTAAGGTTAAGATTAAGGTTTGGATTAGGATTCGAGTTTTGATTAAGGTTAGAAATAGAATTAGCGTTAGGGTTAGGGTTAGAATTAGAGTTGGGGTTGGGAATAGGGTTAAGGTTAGGGTTTGGGTTGGGATTAGGGTTATGGTTACAGTTAGAGATGGAATTAGGGTTAGGGTTAGGGCTAGGTCTAGGGCTAGAGTTGGAGTTGGGGATAATTTTATTGTTAAGGTTAGGATTATAATTACAATTAGGGATGGGATTAGAGATAGAATTATGGTAAGGGATAGGGTTAGGGTTAGAGATAGAATTAGGATTAGGGTTAGGGCAAGGTAAGTATTTATTGACCCTACTTTCAAATTCAACTATATTTGAACTTTCTCGAGCTTGCCATACTCCATTGTTCATCATTTCATACCATCATATCAGTTTGCACTTCTAAAGCATCTTTCTGAGCCCTTTTCTAAAATAGGCCCTAACACATTCGAAGCAATTTAACCAACCAAATCACAAAAATGATTAATTTTGAAAATCTATAATAGTTAATGCAAAACCCTTTTGCAAGGTTGATTATAACCTAGTTTTTCTCCATGTGGCCAATTTTTTGTGTCAGAACTCCTTTCTATTTAGAAGATTTTTAATTTTTAATTTTTTGCAAGATAGTTTACAAAAAGTGTCAAAATTCAAGTTTCAGGTGTTTGGAGAAAACTAACATATGGGTTATGTTTTGGTATTACTGTGCACCATTTGGTCAAAATTTCATGCAAAAATGAGTTTCAAGTCAAGAGTTATAATACTTTTTAATTTTTCGCCCAAGGTCATGCTTGTCAAGTTTCAAAGAAATTTTGCAGTTTAAATGTCATTAAGCCCTTCAAAAATCATATTTGTATTCAAAAAGCTCTAAAGGGTTTTTGAAATTTCATGAAGCTAGATTTCTATGTCGGACTTTGACGTGGTTATGACAACCTTGTCGGAGCTCGACAAGGTTGTCACAACCACTAAAATTTATGATAGTGCCCTTTTAAGTTTTGGTAATCACTTAAAGGACCAATGGTCATCATGTTTAAAGAAGAACACGATTTTAAATATCGTCGACACATTACATGGTTCTAAAACTTGTTTCAAGAGCTGAATGGGGTTTCAAAACTCCTCATTCTTGTCGAAAGTTGAATAGGAAACACATTTGTACCATTTCGAAAGTGGCAACTTTAGAAGCCTTCAAGCTTAAATGGTATAATTCTCACAAATCCCTCCTTGGCCTATGTGAGAATGGATCAAGGTTTTTTAAATATGCATGTGGTTTGGCATAGGAAGGACGAACCTTGCAAGAGTTGTGGAAGTATGCATAGTGCATCTTTGATATTTGAGAAATCTACAAAAATAAAATATACCCTAGACTATTTCATAGTCTCTACATTCATCAATTTTTTGAGCTAAAAGGACACACTGATTCTATTGTAGCATTGGCATTCAACAATGATGAGAATTTACTTGCAATTGGTGGTTTGGATGGAGTTGTTCATATTTGGGATGCATCCACTAGGAATCTCACACATGTGCTAGATGGACCTAGAGGAGGGATTGAATGGGTCAGATGGCACCCAAAGGGCCATTTGGTCTTGGAAGGTTCAAAATATTATACAACATGGATGAAGAATGTTGACCTTGGAAAGTGCCTCTCTGTATTTACTAATCATAGTGAATTTGTGTAATTTAAACTATTTGTATTATTTTCGTTGATGGAAGTTTGTGTGTCTGGAACCCATAAATGCAGGAAATAAAATTTACTATAAAAGGTCATCCTTATCACATAAAGGGAATTATATTATTAAACATTAGTTCAGATTCCACATTGGTTATTAGTGGCTCAAAAAATAGCAACGCTCATGTGGTTATCAAAATTGGAAAGCTTGACATGGGTTTTAGCAAGTAGGATAGATGGAAAGCTTATGATTTGGAAACTACAAAGATTTTCTCAAGTCAATGTACTTGTCAACATGAGGAAGGTGTTATAAGGTTCTTATGGTAATATTCACCTTAGCACATCATTACTAGGTGCTTTGATGGAAATGTCTTCCTTTGGGATAGTCAATTAGGAATTTACAAAAGAATTTTTCATGGTCACAATGATTCAATAAGGGATATGGCAATCACAATGGATATAAAATTTATCATCACAGGAGGAGATGACAACACTAGTAAAGTTTTTAACACTGGAGCATTTTGATATAATCGATCTGATCCATATAGAATAGTATCTACTCAAACATTTAAAGCTTATAATGTATTGCCATTGTTATCTATTTTGGTTGTTCAGAATCCAAAAGAGTACAAGTGTTGTGATCCAAAGATTAGAACTTATATCCATGATCATGATTCTATCTATGATCAAGATGATTGATTAATGCGTATAGTATTAGTGAAACTAGTATTTTGAGTTTGGATAATGTTAATAATAAGGTGGAGATTGATGTAGAGGAAGGCCATCCTCCAAGTTTTAAAAGACCCAAATTTGTCTTGTTGAATCAACAACAACAAGGGGAGTTATGAATCAAACATAATTCATACTCATGCTACATTTTACAATCCATTGAATGAACCAATTCCATTAGGTTTAACACTAAGAAAAATACCTCCTTGCTAGCCTTATTTAGATGAAGCTCTCTCAAGAGGATCCAACATATACAAGCAATCTAACTAGGATGCGATGAAAAAAAAGGATGCAAGGTCTACAACAGCCCAAGAAAGTGCAAACAAGCTTAAAGCCTCCAATTTTCATGTGCCAATTTTGAGGATTGGGTCTTGGGAGTTCATATCAAGATATGAAGATTATTTGGTAAAAAAAATCTACTTTGCAAAGCATAAGCTAGTATGGGAAGTATTAGATGGGACCTGAAGATCAAGATAGAGATACGATGGTATTATATCATAAGTTTGAAGGAAAGTTGTCTCAAGAATGAGGTTGGAACCTTAGACATTGAGGTATCAAGGTCACCATTGTTCTTTTGAGAAATAAATTCTTAGCCAAGAAAGCATACTTTATGGTAGGCTAGTTTCGACTTTACAAGAGGATATGATACCATAGCAGGAGGCATTTCCTACAGTGTTCTCAAGGATTTCTTAGCAGACACTATGAAAAGCTTATACAATATCATGCTCATTTAAAAAATAATATTTTCTCAAGTAAAATTTCTCCATATTTTGATGCTAGAAGTGCAACATGCCACTCACAGACTATAATTTTGGAAAATGTACTATTGGAGAACCTAAATTTGTAGATGATATAGATGATCTATGAGACCTGCACTCCCAAAGAGTGGTGACCCTATTCCTTATCTGGTTGAAAATAGTGTTGTGGATTCTAGTTGCCTAACTATTATATCCAAGAAAGAGTCATATGGAGATTTGATGCTACATCTCCCTTGTATTGCATCCTTTCCTCAATTTTATGTTCATGCTTTAGATGAGTTAGCTACAAGGAATAAGCCAAATGAGATGGTTGGAGATGATTGAATGAGGTGGAAATTACTTCTATGGTGTTGTGTGAGAGGATAATTGCACCTCCCAACATACAACTTATCGAAGACAATTCAAACCATCTAGAGGTAGTCATTGAAAGTAATGTTGTTAATGAAGGGTACTCAATCTATTGAGAGGGGGGTGAATCAGTAGATCAAAAATATTTAAAACTCTTAACTTAAATGCACATATTAGAAATGAAACCTAAATCAAAGAAGAAACTAATGAACACGAAACAACATGAGCACACATATGTGCACATGAGAACACCAAATATATGTGGAAACCCTAGATGGGAAAAACCACGATGAGAATAGTTTCTTGGATATACTATCCTCCAACCTCATAAAGCATAAATATACAAGTGAATTTTGCATAGTAAAGTATGTACAAACCTAGACCAGAGGCACCAATCCCCTATTATGCTTGTAGGCACTAATGTATTAGAGACACGAATCCCCAAACAAATCAGTATAGCAGGTAAAACACCAAAACTATTGAATTACAAAGATAAAGCTTGCAAACCTTCAGATGTAGCTAAATACATCCCATACATTTTTTTTCAAGCTACAAACACTCTTCTACACTCCTTATATGATCTTTTGATAGGGCACATGCATTGAGATGCAACTCCTTTGGATTTACAATCGTCTCTCTGTATATTCACCACTTTTTTCAATTTATACCCTTTGCACACACTTAAAATTCACATGATGCATTCGTACAATAGAGAAATATATACATGGAATTGTTTCAACACTCTTCCATGTTGGCCAAGGGTCTGCAAATAACTAGGGTGACATAGGGTGGACCTAAATTCAAAAAAATTCATGAAATGTGTAACATGTTCGTCCAAAAACAAATTTAGTTATCGCGAAAAGAACAAGATGTCATTTTCTACCACAAGAACCTTAACCAAGTCGTATCTTAACACCACATGCAAGATTTGAATTCTGCATGCAACTAGTCGTTATCGCATAAGCCTTGAACACTAACATGTTGACAAACAAGCATAGAGAACCTTTTGTCACTTTAATATTTTTATATGTTGAACATATCCTCCAAAAACTCAAGAATAAGATAGAACATGTATATACATACTCTCCTTTCAAACTCTAAAGAAAAACTTAATTTCTTAAAGAAATGTTGACCACAATTGTATTTCCAAAGAAATATCTTAGTATAGACTTTCGAACCACCACTGACATAGTGAATGGATGCAAGCAAGATATTGCAATCATACAACAATCACACAAACAATCCTTAACATCTGATAACATATATTTTCTTGATTTTTGTCCTATCAACACAAATAGGTATGCACCCATAGTGAGCTTTAGACATAAAACATGCTTCAACAAAACTACTACAACTCAAAATAATAAGTTGAGGGGAATATAACAATAATAAGACTTGGCCTTACACCCTTGACATGGTGAGCTCCTTAGACATCAATCTTCTTACTACTTCAATGACAACCTCTGACATGAAATGTTCCCCTTAATTTTTTCTTGATTTTTCAGTTCACATACAATGCAATCATGCACCCGTTAAGATTAGCTCCAAATCAAAACGATGCTGAAATAAACTCTAACCAAGAATGCACCCTAAAACCACTTAAGGAAGAGGGGCGGGCATATGGTCAGAGGATCCCTAAGATCTAATAACTCAATAATTGACTTGATTACAATTGAAAAAGAGAGCTAAACCCAACACCAAGAATGTGCACACAAGATCCTTTAGAAGGCGAGGTGCTAACATATGGTGGAGTGCTAATTATCAAACTAAAGGAACACTTCTTCTACTTGGAAGGCATCCACGAGTGGTGGGAATACATCACTTATTCAGTGGGTGCGATTATTACAATTATTTTAAGGTGGCAAGCCAGACATGTAACCACACTTCCAATTGTACAGTGGGGGGTATACAATTCCTCACAATGACTTATTTTGTGGGGGGAATACAACATTAATTAAAGAAGATTTATTAAACTCAACCACTCAATCGTGGGAGTATAAAATAAACTAGAATTTTGCAGCAATGAAATAATGGTTGTTAGTACTACTAATCAACTCACAAACAAATAACATATAGCTGCAAATGAGAATGATATGCTTCCAAAAACACTCAATGGTTAGAGTAACACTTCCTCTAACATTTACAATGCCAAAATGATATAGAAAGAAACTCAAAACAACATTATAACAATTTATAACTAATCTGATCAAAAACATGAAATATAGAAAATCAGATCAGCAAGGTGAGAATTCACCATAATGGTGTATCTTCTTCAATTCAACTCGGAAATCTCTCAAACCATAGCCAATCAACAGCTAAGAGCTAGGCGTCCAACCTCCATTGAGAAAACGAGCCCAAAACAGAGAGAAACAGCTGGCATGATTCCCAAGATAGTCAAGAAGAAAGGTATGACCTCCAGGAAGGGTCGACCTTCTCCCAAAAATTAGAAACTTCACTAAAAAACTTGAAAAATTCTAGAAAGGGTCGCCCTTCACAGTGAAATAGCATGGACGAATACCCAGAATGAAACAAAAATTAGTGACGAAGCTATAAATAGAAATAGCTTCAGTCGTGGCGAATCAACAACTCAGAAAATAGGCTTTACATCAACAACTTGTTTGATATCATCAATTTGAAGCTCCATTTGCACTCCAAGGTGAAGTATAGTCGCAATGATCCACCTATGAAGCCATAGTTTTAGGCCCAAAGGATGGATTTAAAAATGCTAAGCTTCCCCTTAGCAAGGTTCTGGATTTCAAACCAGCAGCATAACTTTACTTTCAAATTTCCAAGATAAGAAAAAATGAGCAAGGCACCAATATATAATCTTGAATTGGAAAGTGAAACAATCTGTAATTCTCAAAAGTCAAATCACTTCATCTCCCAAAGGGACGCCACCTTTTAGCATTTACTTTATTTAAAATATCAAAACATTCTCCTTTAGGCATCCATTTCAATTTGCAACAATAAACATTTAAAATAAACATTAATTGCATATGAAGTTCAACCCCCTTTATGTCCCCTTCATTAAAACAACTTGAAGTCATCAAGCCTAGGCATGGGGTACAACTTCAAAACATAAAATTGACTAAGTCTGGAACTTAGTCCAAAGAAGGATAAAAGCCAAAACTAGAGCCAATGCCCAAACTGATTATGCCAAAAATAAAATGATGACCTAAGCAGGACTGCTGATGGTGCCACTGCCACAATTAGACTTACTAAAAATAGCCAATGCCAAAAATAGTAAGTTAACTTCAAAAACTTCAAAAAAACTAACTGAACAACCACACTGTCCAAAATGTGAACTGTAGATGATTGAACTGCTGCTAGAAAGATACTGCTATAAATAAACTTACTAAAAATAGCAACTGCTATAAATACTAAGTTTGTAAAACTTCATCCGAGCAATAATCAAGACTTACTATATGTTTCCAAAACGCCTTCTGAGTACAACCTGGGAAGCCAACATGACTTACTATAAATAGTAAGTGCCTAGAAAAGTTATCAGATGGATATGCATGATACACCATTCTGAAGCTCTCTAAAAACCCAAAAAACTCCACTAGACATGCATCAAAAACCCATGCATACAAGTCCTCAAAACTGCATCTAAAACCTCCTAAAAATAGGAAACCCTAATTTTCAATTCTGCTTAGCCTATCAATTTCCGAAAATAGGCTAAAACCACAAGAAGAGCGTAGGGCTAAAATGGGGACATTACATGACATCAACTATATCACTAACAACCTTTGACATCAATGACAATATTTGTTCGACAATCTCCCCCTTTATCATTGATGGAAAACAAAAAAATGTTGGACCACACATGAAGACATTTCTCCCCCTTAGATTGATTTCTCCCCCTTGGAAGATATAGCATTTTGAGTTCACTTTCTCCCCCTTTGAAGTCAATGGCAAAGGTTAACACTCATATGAGTTTCACTTCTTCCCCTTTTGTATTTTCAACACTGAAAACACTTTGGAAACTTGTTCCTTGGATAGACTCCCCTCGAGTCCAGACCACAGTACTGCTGAAAATACTATGCAAGACCACCCAACCTTTTGCAGTAGGGAGACAAAACTCCCCCTTTCCCTTTGCTTCCTCTTGATTCAAGAGGAGAGAGCAATGACTCCCAAATTTTTTTGGAGAAACACAAAATTCCCCTTAGGAAGTGGTTTTGTGAAGATATTTGCTACTTGCTCCTTGGTCTCAATATATTCCAGCTTCACTTCCTTTTCTACAACCTTCTCTCACAAAAAACGATACTCAATTACAATGTGTTTAGTCCTTGAGAGCATCACGGGGTTCTTTGAAATGTTTATAGCATTGGTATTATCACAAGGAATGGAAATAGGTTTTTCAAATTCAATCTTCATCTCCTTCATATTCTACTTCATCCATAATACTTGAGTACAACAAGATGTTTTTGTGGTGTATTTATCCTTTTTCATAGATAAAGAAATTGATTCTTGTTTCTTGCTCAACTAAGACACCAAACTATTACAAAGAAAGAATGCTCCACCACTTGTGCTCTTCCGATCATCTATGCTTCCTATCCAATCTACATTTGTGTATCCAGTTAGAGTGAAATTTTCACTCTTTAGATACCATAAGTCAAAATCCGTTATAGCATGAGTTTCTTTAGGTGCTACCTGAAATATAGCAACCATTCCAACTTCTTGCATTATATCTGGTCTAGATGTTATCACATACAACAAACTTCCAATCATGGATCTATATAAATTTCGGTATGTCATAACAAATTCATCATCTTTACTTAACTTACATTCGATAACCATATGTGGACTTTTTGGTTTGCATTCTTCCATCTTGAACTTACTTAGAATCTCCTTTTATGTATTTATTTTGAGAAATAAATATTCCTTTATCTAATTGTGCAATTTGCAACCCAAGAAAGAAAGACAATTCACCTAACATTGACATTTCAAACTCACTCTACATTGCCTTTGAAATACTTTGCACATGTCATCACTGCTACCACCAAAAATGGTATCATCCACATAGACTACAACTATTAGCAATTGATTGCCTTTGATTTTTATGTATAAATTACTATCTACACTTCCTCTTTGAAACCCTCGTTGTTGTGAAAATCCATCTAGCCTTGTATACCAAACTCTGGGAGCTTGTTTGATCCCATACAAAGCCTTCTTCAATCTACACACATAATTTGAATTGTCTGAACATCGAAACCCTTATGGTTTTTCAATGTAGACCTCTTCTTCTAGTTGTCCATTCAGAAATGTTGACTTCACATATATCTAGTATACATTGATATTATTGAATGTTGAAAGAGCTAGAAACATCCTGATTGCTTCCAATCTTGCTACCAGAGCAAATGCCTCTTCAAAATCTATGCCTTCAATCTGAGCATATCCTTTACACACATATCTATCCTTGTTCTAGATCACTTCACCTTTTTCATTTAGCTTATTTCTGGAACCCCACTTAGTTCTAATCACATTATTTCTTGTGGGTCTTAGGACTAGATCCCAAGTTTCATTCTTCTTGACCTGATTCAGCTCTTCCTCCATGGCTTCTATCCAACCTTTCTCATTGCTTGCTTCTTAATAAGACTTTGGTTCTATCCTTGATACGAGAGAAAAATGCACTTGCTCATTTTCCTTCTCAATTCTCTGAGCTAGGTTTGAACCCCATTATATTTATATCCTATAATTTGGTCTTCAGAGTTATTATTTTGAACATGCTTTGTCAGAGCTTTTGTAACAATTTTCTCTGGGTCAACTTTTGAATCTTCTTCACTACTGTAGACTAGTTCTTCATCATCTTCTGCTTTTGGAGTACCAGTAGATTGAATTGTTTAATTAACTCTTACATTTAAACTTTCCACAATTTTCTTCAACCTTTTGTTATAACACATGTATGCTTTACTTGTCATAGAGTAACCAAGAGAAATACCCTCATCAGATCTGGAATCAAACTTACCCAAATTTTATTCATCTCTTTTGATGTAGCACTTGCTTCCAAATATCCTAATATGTCTTACAAAAGTTGGTCTTCCTCTCCACAACTCATATGGTGTTTTATTAGTCTTTTGTCTAATTTGAGCTTTTTTCAAGATATACACTATAGCATGAACTGCTTCTCTCCAATGCATATCTGGTATATTTTTTTGACTCAACATTATTCTTTCCATCTCTTGTATAATCTGGTTCTTTCTTTCAACAACTCTATTTTTCTAAGGAGTCTTAGGAGCAAAAAAATTTCCTCTAGATCCCATGCTCTTCACAAAATTTGTCATACTTGTTAGAAGTGAATTCTCCACCTTTGTCTAATCTCAAAACCTCGATTGTTCTTTCAGTTTCATTCTCTACTAATTCCTTGAATGCCTTAAACTTCTCAGATTCTTTTGAATTAACTATTTTAGATAGGTAGTCCAAGTCATTCTAGTGTAATCATCAATGAGAATCATGAAATACCTATCACCTTGCAGACTCTTTTTCTCATAGGTCCACATAGATTAGTATGCACCAAATCCAATGGTTTTGATGTAGAATACTCCTTAGCAGGAAATATGTTCTTTATTTGTTTCCCTTCATGACATGGTTTGCAACTAGTAGATTGAGGTTTCTTAATCTTTGGCATATCTTGGACCGTTCCTCTTGAACCAATTTCACAATTTCATCAAAATTAATGTGACCCAACCTTATGTGCCAAAGCCAACTTTCTTCTTTTTGCACTATAATATAGTTTTGTCCATTTAGCTCACTCAGATGATATATGTCACTATTTGTCTTGCTTCCTTCAACAATTAGTTCTCTAGTACTTGATTTCCTAATTTCACAACCTTAAACACTAAAGGATAGCTTATAACCTTTGTCACACATCTGACTTACACTTAAAAGATTATGCTTTAGTCCTTGAACATACAAAACATCATGAGTTCTAGTCCTACCACCATCTAGACTCAAAGTACCCTTACCAATGATTCTAGCAATGCAATTATTTCCAATGGTTACAAGACCTTTAAACTTATTGAAATTCATGAACCTACTCTTATCTCTAGTCATGTGTCTTGAGCATCCACTATCTATGATCCACATATTCTTCTCCTTTTGAGCATGTAAATTTATTTGATCAATCATTGATTTCTTAGAATTTTTCTCCTCCAAAACCTTCTTCCAAACTTTATTTGATTCATGAGTCCTACTTTTTGATCCTTTTCTTCCTATTTTCGGTAGGGGGAAATTCACAAAATTGCTTCTGCAATTCTTAGAAATGTGTACAATGTTTCTGCATTTTTAGCAAATGATATTCATATTGAATAGATGTGCAAATGCATTATTTCTGACAAATTTATTTCTTCTTATCGAAGCTATTCTATAATCCATAGCCTTATGAACAAACTTATTGCAATTAAAACATAACCAAAAAAAGAATAATTGAACCTGGTGTTGTATCCTTGTCTTTTGGGTCTTCTTCTCTTCTTTTGAACTTGAATAAATCCATCACACTATGTTTTGCTTTCATCACTTGCAGTGACTCTTTCAAACTTTGTACTTTCGAAACCAATTCACTTCCAAACTTGAATTAATAGGCTTCACTAACTATTTTGTCACCTTGTTCTTCTGATCATCAAAACCAATTTCGATTTTGACATGCAAAGATATTTGATTGCTCAATATCTGATCTAGGGTTTTAGTAATCTTCCCAAACTTCATTTGTAGTTGTTGATTCACTTTCTCAAGCTTCATTCTTATTGTCACAAATTCAGCTTCAAGTCTCTCACAATCCTTGTCTCTTGACAATAATTTTTCGATCAACACTTCTTTAATCCTTTTTACTTCTTTTGTCTAGGTCTTCGATTCAACTATCATCTTTTTTGCTTTCTCTAGATCCTGAGATACATTTTCCTTATCCTTCACTTCTTTTGCAATTCTCTTCTTTAGTCTTTTAATCTCTTTTCCAACACATAGCAATTATTCCACAAGATCTACTCCATCTTCATTATTTTTGGAATCCATTTATGCATCAACTTTAGTAGTTTCAAAAGCTATGAATACTGGCTTCTCTTTTTCATCCCTGTAGATATCTTCATCTTCTTCATCAGTGGAATAGTCTTCTTCCTCATTAGTGTAGAAACTCTGATGTTTCTTATGATCTTTATTCCTTCTTTGAAATGATTTATTTCCATACTTTTGCTCAATGTTGTTAGAGTTATTATGGGGACACTTGGCCATTAAATGTCCTAATTCACCATAATTGAAACACTTAAAAGGTAACTTGTCTTTGTACTTGTTGAAGCCTCTTTGTAGCTTTCTGGAAAAATTAGCTTCTTCTGGATCAGATCTAATATCAAAATATTGATTAGTTTGCTTCTCAGATACTATGAATGCAATCTATTTCCTAATAGTATCCTCACTTTCAAATATCATTTCAAAAGTAGTTAGAATTCCATGTAGTTAAGTCATCTTCAAAGAATTATCCTTAGCTTCTTTAATTCCAGAGACTTTAGAATCAAACCTTCTAGGGAGAGATCTGAGTACCCTTTTTACAATATTCTTTTCTTTCAATTCCTAACCAAGACCTCAGATAGAGTTGATAACTTCATCAACTTGAAGCGGGAATGTGGCAATATTCTCATATTCTTTCATCTTCAAACTTTCAAACTAGGATCTATTGGTTTGTAGCTTCACCTCTTTGACTTTTTCATCACTTTCATAGACGGTATGCAACTTTTCCCATATTTCCCTTTTTGTTTTGCACTGCATCACTTTCATAAATTTAGAGTTAGTCAATCCACATAAAATAGAATTTCTAGCCTTGGTATTAATTTCACAAGCACTCTTTTTTGCTTGATCCCTAGGAGTTTCAAGAATTTCATATTCCTCTAACACTGACATCCAAATATCAAGTGCAAGAGACATCAAGTAGGAATCCATCCTAACTTTCCAGGATGCAAAATTGGATCCATCAAAGAGTGGTGCTTTATTTACAAAGAATCCTTCTTTAACAACTGAGTGTGTCATCCCTGATCTACCTTAAGTTGTTAAGCTTCTTCAAAGTAACTTGCCTCTGATACCAATTGAAGGGCACACAATCTACTAAGAGTGGGGGGTGAATCAGTATATCAAATCTATTTAAAACTCTTAACTTAAATGCACATATCAAAAATGAAACTTGAATCAAAGCATTTAAACTAATGAATAAGGAACAACATAAGAACACACATTTGCACATGAGAACACTAGATATATGTGGAAACCATTGATGGGAAAAACCGTGATGAGAATAGTTGCTTGGACCTAGTGTCCAAATCCATCCTCACAAAGCAAAAATATACAAGTGAATTTTACACACTGAAGTAGGCACCAACCTACCAGAGACACCAATCCCTAAATAAATCAATACAACAGTTAGAACACCAATCCTACTAAATTACAAAGATATATCTCGCAGACCTTGAAATGTAGTTGAATACATCTCATACACTTCTATTCAAGATACAAACACTCTTCTACACTCCTTATTCAAATCATCTGATACTAATGCATGCACTGAGATGCAACTCCTCTGGATTCACAATTGTCTCTCTGTATATTCGCCATCTTCTTCAATTTATACTCTTTGCACACACTTAAAATTCACACTATGCATTCACACAAAAGATAAATACACACATGACATTGTGTCAACATTCTTCCATGTTGGTCAGGAGTCCACAAATTATTAGGATGACATAAGGTGGACCTAAATTCAAATAACATGAAACATGTAACATGCCAGTCCAAAAATAACTTTAGTTACCACCAAAAGAACATGATGTCGTGTGTTGCCACAAGAACCTTAACAAGTCCTATCTTAACACCACACACAAGATTTGAATTTTACATGCAACTAACTATTACTGCACAAGCCTTGAACACTAACAGGTTGATAGAAAAGCACAAAGAACCTTCTGTCACTTCAATATTTTTGCATGTTGAACACTTCCTTCAAAAACTCAAGAATAAGATAGAACATGTATAGACATACTCTCCTTTCAAACTACAGAGCCAAACTCCATTTCTTAAAGAAATGCTAACCATAATTGTATTTCCAAAGAAATCTCTTTGTCCAAAAAACATCTCGTTACAGACTTTCATACAACCACTGACATAGTAAATGGATGAAAGCATACAACAATCACACAAACACTCCTTAGTGCCTGATAACATATATTTCTTGATTTTGTGTCCTACCAACACAAATAGGTATGCAACCATATTGAACTTCTAACATACAACATGCTTCAACAAAACTACTGCAACTCAAAATGATAAGTTGAGGGGAATATAATGATAATTCTAGCATGGCTTAACCTTAGACCCCTGACATAGTGAAATCCTTAGACATCAATCTTCTTACTGCATCAATGACAACCTTTGACATCAACTATATCACTGACAACATTTGACATCAATGACAACCTTTGTTCAAAAGTTAATAAATATATCAAAGTCTACACAAGCTTAAGAGAATCTCGAGAGTCACTGTGTGGAAAGAAAATTAATGAATTTATTTAAATAATAACACTTTCAAGAAAAAAATACGAGAACTGAAAGGGGCTCTAGGGGTTATTTATTGCAAAATTTCAAAAATACGAGAGTTCAATTATGAGAGGAGAGAAGAAGACATCGAGGTTTCTTTTCCATCATGGCTATTTGTATAAAGTGTAGAGTCAGTGGGATCTCATTGTTATCGAAGGGATAATGAGATATTTTAAATTTATGTGTTTATTTGTATTCCTTTTGATTCTAAGTTTTCTTATGTGAATTCACAATCTTTCTTTAATGCCTCTTCTATTATATTTGGTTGTGGTTATATTTATTACATAATATGTGAGTTCTAAATATATATAATTGGATGGAGTTGTTACTCGTCTTCATTCATAGGTTCAGGAATAATGATGTGTGCGTCATTTTTTTTCATCCTTCTTATTCTAATTTTACCTTTAAGGATCTCAAGTGGTTTCCATTTTTTTTGTCAAGGTTTCTCTCTTTTCTTCTTTGTAGATGCATTTCTTGCTTTATGGTTAAAATCACACCCAAAAACCCAATTATATCATATTGTCATATGGTTAGCTTACATGATCAATTAACATCATAATAGAAACATTTAGATTCTAAAAAACCTTAAGAACTTACAAGATAATGATCAAATAAATGTCATACTCAATAAAATTCATTTAGCATTGTCATAAAGACTCAATTCAACTCAAAGAAAGCTAATTCTAAAAATCTAATCAAAGTACCAAAAAAATCTCCAATCCCATTGTGGATTGATACAAAATTGTAGTGATTTGGAGTGCTCAAATTTTCCTAATCCATTTTCAAAATCTTGATTGAAGATGATTGATTCACAAAAATTCTCTTAAATACTCTCAAATTGCTTAAGAATGAATCGACAATTCAAGAGAGTGAGGTTGATATGAAGATTGTGAATGAAATTCATGTTTGAGAAGCTTGGTTTTATAAATTTTAAGAATTTCAATCAATAGTCAGGATTGAAAATGGTAATCAATGGATGAGAGAAGATCAAGGAGGTGAGTGTGGATCAAGGATAATCAATGGTTCATAATCCATGAGAGCTCAAAATATCCCTTAATTCATGGAATTAAGTTGAAGATATTTTAAGTTGGAGGGAAGAATTTGAATTAGGAATATTCTTGAGGGGATATTTTTTGTGCAAGTTAGAGATTTGGAGGAAAAATTAATTAATTAAACAATTTAGGAAAATCATTTAACTACAAGGATGTGAGGAATTAAGAATTTAATTAAATAATTGTGAATTATTTAATCAAAAAGGATTATTAGTGTGAAAATGATGAATTAATCAAATAACCTTAGCTATTCAATTAATAGGAGAATAAAGTGAATTTAACTAAATAATTGAAAATTATTTAATTAAATAGAGGAGTTAGATGAAATTTATGTTAATAAGTGAAATCAAGATGTGTGATATGCTTAGGACAATTTTAGGTGTCAACATTTTTCCCCTCTTTGAAGCAATGCACCTGTTGCATTGTTTCAAAGAACTGATGTTGCTTGAAATATTTAAAAATTCACCTAATCTTATTTGATTCCCCATTATGCCCCAACAGATGAAGGAATGATGGTGTGCTACCCCCTCGAGAGATTGAGTAGAAAAAATGATATTTGAGTCGAGATCATGATAATGTGACAAGACTAGGTCTGCTTAAAAGAGGATGAAAATAAGTCCTAGGAAGGTCAGATACTAATTTGGGTGCATAACCAAGGTTGAAAAATGAGTTAAAAGGCCAAAACCCTAAGTTTAGCTAGGCATATATGTTCATTTGGGTTAATTTCAGCCTCATTTGCACACTTTTCTTTAAGAGTTCTAGAGCCTTTGAGAGATTTTTGTTGTGATTTATTGCTAAGACCCTAATATGATGGCACGCGTTATTTGAGCCCTACATTGAGGTGATAGAGTTCGTCATATCCAAAGAGCAACTGGCTTAGGTGGCTTGGTATGTACTTCGCTAAATTTTCCTTGTACTTCTTTTGAGATAGCTAAACGTAGGCTAGAAGTAGGACAAACAAAGGTGTTACAGTTTAGTGTGACACTTTTGTAACCCAACATCACGTCTTTGTAACATGACATGGTGCTTTTTTCAAAAGCATTGGGGGTCTTCATAAGCATCGAGGTTTTAAAATTATGTGGCGCCTTTGTTATAACTCGATGCTTTTGTGTGATGTCTTTGTGAAAAGGTGACACTTTTCTTTTCTTGATAGTGGCGCGCTTTTGCAAAAGTGTGATGCATTTGTAAAAAGGTGATGTGTTTGCTTTTGACAATGTGATGCCTTTGTAAAAAGGCTCAGTTTTATTCTTTTATGCCTTTTGACTTAGATTTGTGAAAAAAATATTGAAATTTGACGTCATGAGCATTATGCTTTCAAGTTGTATTGGAGCCTCTTACCTCTCGAGAGTGGAGGCCATGAGTTATGGAGAGGATGAAAATATTCTCACATATTGAGATTGAGTTCTTTCATGCCTTAGGATTGTTACACATTCTATATATGCCTGAGATTTGGGCTCATCTAGCTATGATCATTGCAGTTGTCAAGCGTTGGCATTCCAAGACTTCTTATTTTCACTTTCCAATCGGGGAGGAAACTATTACCCATAAGGATATATGGCATATTCTCAAGGTTCTCATTCATGGTGAGTGAGTTATCTATGACGTTGATCGAGGATTAGAGGTTGTAACATGCCCATTTTTCAACCCAAGACTTTTACCATGCTTTTAACCTCGAGTAAATAAGATTACATTGCCAACACTTAGCAATGAAATCTTTCTTTTCAAAACTATTAATATTGCATGCACATTTGAAATAAATATCTTTCCAAACCATTCCATTGCATTATATCAAAGTAATACAACTTTCCAATGTAATGATTACATATTTCATGATAACATAACATCATTTCTCTTTTTACAATCTTTCCATCATAATGGATATAAAATACATAAACAAGGCTCCGCAGAGCTTACTGGAAAAAGATGTATGAATAATCCTGGAAATCCTCCATTCAAATCTTGGTCACCTACTAATGAGGAGAAGCATCACTCAAGTGCTTTTCTGCCAACCTTGGACTAACTATGATCCCTCTCATATTTATCAAACTAATAGATGGCCCTACCCTTCGACCAAGATATTGGTTTGGTAACCTCATAATAAATTTTGACCTTTTATGAGCTTGGTGTTGTGTCCTACATATCTAGATCTATCACATAGTGGCTACAACCTACATATATGACATACCTCAACCTAGTATGTAAACCTAGATCACAGTGACTGACAATGTAAACAATGACAACTTACACTACTTTGGCCAAAGAATTTCATTCCCTCTTCCAAGTGGATGTCATATATTTCACCCACCTTCCTAGCTCAATTTATATTGACCATTCATAATATATGCATAGGCTATCCCCTTCATTGGATTATCCTAACCCCAGGAATAACCTATTTCCCTCTTATGTTTACTATGACACTTCTACTTAAGTAATTCAAAGTAATTATTACTTATCAATTAACCATACATGGTGGCATAACATCACATCATTAAATGACTCTAGTACCAAAGGTGAAATCCCAACTATAAAAGTCTAAAATCAAGGGTTTATCTTAGCATTGAATGACTCCCTTCAAAAGTAGAAACTTATACAAAAATTACCTCAATTTAAAAGTATATCCTTCAACAATAAATGACTTCAATCAAAGTATAATCTCATCAATAAATTGACTCCAAATGAAAGTATAATCAACAATCAAATGATCAATTAGATCATACAGGTTAATCCTAACTTATTTCTTCAATTAATAATCACATAGACAACCCTTCAAAATAGGTTATTCCTAACCTAGGGTTTCTAATAAAAATAGTGTAACGATCAAGTGACCATCATAAAATCCTCTCCTTTAATATACCTACAAAATTCTCATGTTTACTATATATGTATATTATCTTGGAGGACATAAATCAACTTGTGAGGAGTTGGTGCATCTACACCCATAGTCCTCTCATAATGCAGTTTTAGGTTACTGTTACGTGTGTCCTAATTTAGAATTTGGTGAATAGGAATAGATTCTAATTCAAATCAAGAAAATAGCATAACTGGAAAATACATTTTATCAACCCCATTTTGATTAACGATATATCCACTGAGTTTATACCCATACTCTAGGGTCAAGATTCACGTCCTGTCTTCTAGGAGGAATAAGTATTCAATCAAATAAGATTATCAATCAAGGTTTAAATAACATCGCAACCTAACGATGATATTTCCAATAAGTAATATTATGACTCAACCAAGTTAAAAATCAACTATATAATCTCTATAATTTAATAGTATTTAACACTAGTATAAACACCTATTTCTTAATATGGAGTGTATGCATCACTCAAATAGCACAGATTCTTAAACTAGCTGCATCAATAAATATTTCCCTTTCATACAAGAAGAGAATAATCTTTCCCTAATAAGAATTTGAACAAATTCTAAACAAGACAAACCATACCACACAATGTTTTCAAATACATTAAACAAAGTATAAAAGAGTAGGATTCAACATGCATGTTTATGCAATGCTCCCAATTGATTGATCTGGTTTCCCAACACAACCTTCCCAAATCAGTAAGCAACTCCTAAATAAATTTCTCCCACTTAACCTAAGACTCCCTCTCAGAACTCTCTCTCTCTCATATCTCTCAACAAATTTCTCACAACTAAGGAAAACAAAATATAGTAACTTAGAAAATCACAAAAGAAATGCAGATATATGCGTTCCTTTTGAGGTTGAGAGCACCTCTATTTATACACTAGAATCAACAACTAAAGGCTAGAAACAAGGCATTAAGAATGACACTTCTCAGCTTAAGAGGTTAGACTCAACAATCAAAAGAAAAGGTGGCAGCCAAATTCATTGTACAACAAACACATATGCAACCAAAGAGAATGAGTTGATTCTATAATAGAAAACAAGAATGATGATAAAAAATGCAAGGCAATTGCCTCCTATAGGTTGACTTACTTGGCACAACTAAGTGCTTGACTACTTCTGGATTTTACAAAATGCTTCACATTCTGGAAATTCATAATGATAAATAAACTTCTATTTGATTCATACTTTTATCAGTTGGTGCCACATTTTATCGTTCACAACATAATATGTGGGTCGATGTTCACTATTTGACTCGGTCAACACACTTTTTGTGTATGATCACTTATTATTATTTTATTTTGACAAAGTCTTGGAAGCCAAGTTTACATGTTGGTTGGCTTATTCCTACACACCCTATGATAGTGTTGCCCCTATCCTTTAGTTTGGGTGCTATATGTGTGTGGAATTCTGCATTCAAAACTCCTTTATCTTGCACATGGTTATGCTGGAAAAATACACTCTACTATTGTTTATGCATTGGTATCCATCTCTTAGCTTGTGTGCTATAGTTACTTTTCTTTTAAACTTAACTCTCTCACCCTTGTGCATTTCCATTCCTACACTTTGGTTTGCTTGCAGATTTTATGCTTGCAAAGCTTAGATATAAGGTAGTGCCACATGTTATAAATAATGCACCATTCCTCGTTATCTCTACACCAAATCCCTTGTATATATGATGTGCTTTATGATATGCATAGTATTACAAATATAATATCAATATCAATCATATAACTCCATCGATTTATACTAATTGATCCATATTATGATAATTGGTTCATAATATATATATAAACTAATATATGTATATATATATTACTCCTCATATATATATATATTTATAAGATAATAAAATACATATAAATTCATTCAAATAGATATATAGATATTTATTAGAATAATCATATATATATAAAAACATATGTAAATATATTAATATATATATATATATAAATTTATCGCTATTATCGTAATCATATTTAATCACACATTATCACATACTCATCGATTGATGAATATACACAAAGTGTTTATATCTCATTAACTAAACACATAAGAAATAACTCACACAAGACAATAGACTCAATACTTAGACTCTTAAGCAAGAACATTCACAAACACAACCAAGACTAAAGATAACTTACTATCTCCCAAACTACTAGCTCAACTTCACTAAACTAGAGGTGAGTGTGTGAAAGCTTAGTTTAGGTTTTGTCAAAGGTTACTAGACCAAGTTCTTCTCCCTGAGTGATACTTTCCTTGCTTCAAGAGGCTTCATACTTCACCTACATCCAACTTAGTGTAACACCAAGGTAGTTAGATGTTCACAATACAATCATTTGCATCATCAAAGCATTAGAATATTCACATTGCAATACATATATTTTCATCGTATTTCATCAACATAAAACATATCTATTCCTTTAAAATCAATAACATCTTATTGCATATTTTAGTATTTCATTCTCTTTACTAAACATATTAAAGTCACATTTTGCATATATCAACATTTTCACTCTTGAAGGTAAAAGTAACTCGGTGACGTACTACACTAATTATTGAGAGGTACCTTCCAGACTAGGTTATGAGGTAGTTTGGGGAGAGATAGGTAGTCCCCAAATATGACTATATGGACATGTTCATCTATACACATAGGGAGCAAGCTAAGTGGGGACATATGTCAGTAGTGCATGTCACCACTATAGATTTTGATCATCTAGCTCCTGTGCCCTGGGTATATGTAGATGGTCTTGAGGATCTAGGAACTACTGCAAATTATGATTCCTGGTTTGCCACACGAAGACCTTTTAGATTTACTGATCTAGCTAGTGGAGATGTTGTAGGTAGTAGATGTAGGGATGAGTTTGGTTGTCAATGCAGACAAAGATAGAGGGTCGAGGCAAAGGTTCCTAGAGCCAAGTATAGAGGATAGGGTCCACTATAGGGATCATCACCAGTCTACCACTAGGTCATGGACATTAGCAATAGCATGTGACACCTATTGTAGCAAGTTAGGGTGATCAAAAAATTTAAATCACTTTATAGGAGAGAGACTAGGCTCACCAAGAGCGAGATACCTTTAGGCAAGAACGTGACTAGGCCCAATAGGAGAGGGATACAAAGATAGCCCAAATACAACAGGTTGAGCTATAGTTAGCTCAAGAGACAACGAGGAGACAATAGTTAGAGGTTGTTGCGTAGACATAGGGAGAGGTCATTCCACTTGCCTAGTATACATAGGTTGTGAGCAAGTCTAATTACTACAGGACCTTGTACCACATGGTTGTGCCAGCTCATAGGCGATAGCCTAATTATTCACATCAAAGCGCTATGGGTCTGAGTGATCTGATTGTGGTTCTATGGGTAGACCTTCTCAAGGTGGTTCAAGCGGATAGGGACACTAGTAGTAGCCTATAGGGCCACCATCATATCAGCCTCCTCTTGATCGAGAGGATCGGGGGAGCTCAGGATAACATTGCTTTTGTATACAAACATTTTTATATCCATATATTGATGTAGACATGTTTTATGTTGTATACTCATTCATTAGCTATGGATAGCCTCATGTATATTTTGATGAATATCACACACTTGAAATGTATCATGACAGTCATTTATATATATATATATATATATATATATGAGATGATCTCAATGCAACATTTATATATGATGTTGTCTTATGCTTGATCTGTTATGATGTATGATATATATGCTATGATTATGGACATGCATGTGTTATGAGATGTTTCATGATATGAAATGATGTGATGATGGATATTTATTTATTATGATGTTCATGATTTGATATGCATGTTTCTAATGATCCATGATGTAGGATGGATGCATATATGGATGATTTTTTTTTGTATTTTTATATGATATATGATGATGTGGGATGGATGATGTGAGATGCATGTTGACGGTTTGTGAATGTAGGATGGATGCATGTATTTTTTTTTTGTATGTCATGATACTTGGATGCTAGTATGATAGAAGAATGAGATAGAATGGATGGTTTGAATAGAATAAGATGATGACATAAAATAGAATGAATGATGACATTGATCAAGATATCAACAAATCAATCATTTTTAGGATGGATTCCAATATTTTATTAGATATATGATGTGATAGGATATATGATTTTTCTTTTTCTTTTAGATTAGGCTTAGAATCATCATAGCAATCCTTATTTTTGATATAGTAGATAAATATAATGCACCAAGGTATGAAGAACCAGGGTGACTTTGTATCTAATGCATGGACTTTGACTCTGCAAACAAATAGGAGTATCCTTGTTCATACCTAACATACAAAAACCTTGTTTGACTATGTGAGAGAATAAAGTCATCGAAGTAAGGAGACTAATACACAAAAGGTATGAAAAACTTGATATTTCTTAGCCATTATATTACCTAAGACTATTCCCACCCACACAAGGAAAGTATTTGCCAAGGTCGTATTACAAAAATATCCAACAAGCACATCAGATGAAAGGAATGACCATGTCCCACTCCTTTCTCTCTATATCATTCTAGATATCCTCAAAAAACCATTAAAATAGAACATCAAGATAAATGAAAGGATAGAAAATGACAAAAATGTCAATGTCATCATATCTCTTGCCAAAAAGAGTTATTGTTTAATTGAGATCCAAAATGATTATTGTACGAAAGATCTATCTGTAAGACATGCATTGGATGTTGGTTGTTTTAAATATTTGATAGTTCGTTAATATGAAAGTTAACTAACATGTTTAATGGTGATCAAGACTCCTGATTCTTCATGAATGTTTGTGTTTTGCCCATTATTGTACTTGTTTTTGTTTGTTTCACCAAAGGTGAGGGCGATGTTAAGTTTATTATGAATGACAATTTTTTGTGAATGTGATGAGATGAGATGGAATGAATTTATTTCTTTTTTAGGAATATTTCAATTTTTTGAATTTTTGAAATGTTTTGAGGCTATTTTTTGGTATTTTGAAGTTTTCTGAGCTTGTTTTTGGTGTTTTCCAATATTCCAATATTTTTGGAATTTTTGAAATGTTTGACCAAGGGGACAAGACCTAAGGGACAAACCTATGCCTTAAGGGCTCATCAGATATTTCCTTGCCTAGGTGAATACACAAAGGCTTTGTAGTTTGATTATTTGGACTTGATAATGTTTTGGGGATTTTTGATATTTTTATGAATGTTTTTGAATTTTGACGTATTTGGATGTTTTTGGATTTGGACGTTTTTTGGATATTTTTGGATTTGGATGTTTTTGGATTTGAAATTTTTTGGATGTTTTTGGATTTTAACATTTTTTGGATGTTTCTGATTTTTTCCAAGATTATAAATGACTTAGGTGATATACAAGAATCCAATTTGATGACTAAGTGTAGGAAGATGACCCCAACCATGTTTTAGGCTACTTTTATATGAGAATAATAGGATGACCTAAGGATAGTACTAAATGGTACACATAGACACTCGTCAAACACCAAGCCATGATAGGGATGGAAATGAATGAATGAAAGATGAATGAATGTATGTCAAGTTATGAAGGATAAGAGTATTTGATAGATGGTAGATGGTACTTATTTACACGAGGTGACTACTTTCCAGGTTTTCACCAAGGTGCTTTCTCAAAGTGCCATCAAAGTGGTTTTCACTAGAGGACAATTTGTATCTTTACTATTTATCCTTTTTTGGATTTTCATAATAGAATACCCCTCATGGGCTAGCCATAGAACCTCTTCAAACATGTCTACTATTAACAATTTCTTGAAAGGGATCCCCATCAGTTGTGGCTAGCTGATAAGCTCCTAATCCATAGCTTGTGGTGATGATAAATGATCCTAACTAGTTTGGCTCAAAATTTCCTTTGCTATCCTGATCTAATTGATTATTTTGATTTTCTTTAGAACAAGATCTCCTACCTGAAAGTGTTGACCCTTGACTTGTAGCTTCTTTAGAGTCGATTCTAATACACTTCTAGGTGATTAAGGGCTTCTAGATGATGTTATTCTAGCAATTCAAGTTCATTCAACCTTGATATCTTGTACTCTTCATCTATGATCAGGTGTTGCAATGAAAATATCAATTATGGGAGTTCAACCTCAATAGGTAAGATAGATTCATTCTCATAAACTAAGGAATATCTCGCACCAGTGGGTGTTTTGATACTAGTTCGATATGCCCATGGGATAGGATTTAGCTGCAAGTGCCAATCCCAACCAATGACATTAACTATCTCCTTCAAGATCTTTATGATGGTCTTGTTAGATGATTCATCTTGACTATTTCCTTGGGGGTAGTATGAGGTAGAGAAATGATGTTGGATATTTAATTGATTGCAAAGTTCTCAAACATCCTAGTTTTTGAAAGGTGTTCCATTATTTGTGATAATAGTTTGAGGAACACCATAATGGTAGATTAGGATGACTTTGGATATCTATTTTTCAGTTATATTGGTCATGGGTATAGCATCAATCTACTTCATGAAATACTTTGTGGTAGTAATTATGAATTTATGTCTGTTAGAGGAGGTAGGTGTAAATTTTCTGATGAGATCGCGCCTCCACTGCAAAAAATGCCATGGCGTGGTGATAGAACAATATTCTTGAGTTGGAGCATGGACGAGGTCCCCATGTTGCTGACACTATAGAAACTTCTTCACAAACTAATTAGATTCCTACTCCATGGTAGGCCAATAGTAACCCATTCTAAGAAATTTCTTAGCCAAGGTAATGCCACTTGAATGTGGCCCACAAACACCTTTGTGTATCTCTTTCAAGGAAATGTAAGCTTCTTCTTGGTTAAGACATCTTAATAACATCTTGGATCAAGACTTCTTCGATATAAGGTATCACCAATAATGACGAATTGAGAGGATCTTCGAATAAATATTTTGTGAAGGTTTTGGGTAAGGTTAGATGGAAAGATACCTCTATGAAGGTAGGTAAAAATGTTGTGGTACCAAGGGGAATGGGGATCAATAATTTTTCACATCAATTTTGATTCAAGGATATTGAAATCCGATAAGAGAAGTTGCTCTACAAGAAATTCACACTTTAAGATGTTTTGCAGCATGTCCAACAATGATCCAATGTTTTCCATTGCATCAGCTACTTTGTTGTTAATCCTTGGAATTTGTTCGAAGTTGATGTCAATGAAGTACTCTTTAAAGTTTTCTACCATTTTCTCGTATGGCATTAACTTATCATTGGCCAAATCTACTATGTATTTTGTATTTACTTGGCAAAAAAATTCCTCCTCACTGGCCATGTGGCCTCTTCTTATGGCGCAACTCTCCTCCTTCCATTTCTCCTTAATCAATTCTATATGGTGTGGCCTGTATTCCAAGGCTCCAACCCTCTGTCTTCCTGTATTTTAATATTCTATTTAAAAAAATTTAAATCCACTTATAAATGCTTGACCCTCCAATATTTTTAATTCTACAAACTATTATACATATGGCACTATTTTTAAATTGGCTGGTAATTTCCATTACTTGGTTCCTTCTCTTTTCCCTTTCTACTATGACTCTTCTTTTCTCTCTTCTCATTAGTTTTGTTGTTGCATACATTTTATTTTTATTTAATATTGAAGATACAAATATCATAAATTATTTGCTTCACCAAACTCAAATTACAATGAAACAAAACAAGAAGAGATTACACTGCAAAAGTCAAGAGTAATTATTCATTTCATTACAACAAACGATCAAACTGAAAACTAAAATATGATATTTTGTCAATTGAAAATGACAATAATGTCATTCAAGTCTGTCCAAAGAACCATTGAAACCAAATTGATTTGAACTTTGAAATTGACCACACTCCAAAAATGTAATATTAAACTAAAATCAAACCAAATGGATGAAAACCCAAATCAAAATATTTTTGGGTGATGTGGATTGCTTGTTTGCCCAGGATGCTCCTGCATCAAACATGTTGGGTAGGAAAATTTTGTTAGTAGGACTCACAAAATGGAGTTGAGTAGTGGGACTATTCATTTAGGTTGGATGCAACCTGCAACAAACTCCATCATTGAATCTTGTGTACAAAGTTAGTTCTTCTTCCTCTTTTTCTAACACTTCATTGGAACAAACATCATCCTCCTCCCATAAATTTTCTCACCACTCTTCTCTCCTCTCATAGATTTGTATAAACCATGTACCATTCTCCTCCAAATTCTTTCTCCACTCCTCTTCTCCTTCTTGGGATCCAACCTACCATTTCCCAACCTCCTCCACCAAAATCCTTCACCATCCACATCATCGCCTGCAACATCCTTACTAAAATTTGCATCTACTACTCTGTGGAAATTAAAGATTTAGATATACTCTTCTTCATACTCTCCAATTCTCATCATAGGAAATGAAGCTAAATCAATATCATCACAAAATATAATAAAATTTACCTCATCCTTCTCCATAACTACAACATCATCCTTCGTTGCGATATCTCTTACATCACCATCAACTATAACTTTTCTTTCTTCACTCTTCACCACAACGACAAGCTTTTCCATCTACTCCTCCTCTATCACCAACAAAAAAATATTTATATTTGTCATTTGATCCCTCTTCACATTCTATCACTACAATCACATCATCTACAACTACAATCCTGTCAATAGCTGCAATTTCTTCACTAATCCTTTTTTTTACCTTTGCCATCTTTAACCACTTTTTTTGCACTTGCACTTGCATTCTCTTTCTCATTCTCCTTATTTTTTGCAACCTTATGCTAGTATTCATCATGCTCAACAAGTTCTTCATGCTACCACGCTTCCATCCTATCTAATCTCATATTTATTTCAGCCATCAAATTCAAAATCTTCCTCTTTTTATATTGTCTCCAACCGTCCCATATGATTGGATTTCTCAAGACAAACCCTATCCTTTTCTTCTTTGTTATTCTATCAAATACTTTCTTTACATACAAATCTCTTTTGCAACTTGCAAATACAATTTCCCTCGTGGTTTCCTAGCTCTCGATTTCTCAGGGATTCTCTCTACCTACAAAAATACTCACATGAGCTCTCCTCTAACACCTATCCTCTACTCTACCCACAGGTCCTAGTGCATACCCTACACTCTCAAGATCCCCTGCTCTGATACCAATTGATGTAGACAAAAAACACGAGTCTTATTAAACGATTAAATTTTGTAGCCAATTCCAATTTAAATTGACAATTCCATTTTTCTATTAAATTCAATTCTAAATTTACACAAAATCAATATGCAACTCTAGCAAGTACATTCAAATTTTAAAGGCAATGAAATTTTATTTTATTGAACTTTTATTCCTCTGGTTAGAGGAACTTAAACATTTAAAATTTGTAGATATCCAATTTGTTTTTGTTCATCAATTTTTCCCGTACTCTCAATATCTCTCTTCTTGTACTCAAATTTTCTCTTCATTTTACATTCATTTAATCCATTTGTATGATGAAATCACCTCTTCTCTATCCATTGCAACTTCTTCTTCTATCACTATTTATTAACTTTATATACATTCATTATACCTCCTTAGATGTTGCACAACCTATTCCACTATTCAACCTATATTTTATTTTATCTTTTAATTGTTTTTTAAGCCTTCCTTGCATCAATTTCTCTTTATTTTTATTCTTGCTAGTGTGATCCCTTAGATCATATGTTTCCCTACATTCTAGATGCAACCTAGATATATTAAATTTTCCCAGATTAATTTCTTTTCTCTAAATTTTATCACTCCTTGATGCTCTTCCAAACATGGTGCTAACCCTTCATTTCCCTCTCTTCATTTGTAATTTTCAATCTAAATTTTTTTGTTCACTTGGTGTTCCCTTGATTTTTAATTGATTGCTCTATCACTCCAAATCTATTATGTATTTTGTATTTACTTAGTAACAAAACTTCCTCCCCACTGATTGTGTGGCCTCTTCCTATGGCGTGAATCTCCTCCTTTCGTTTCTCCTTAATCAATTATATATAGTGTGGCATGTATTCCAAGGCTCCAACCCTCTGTCTTCATGCATTCTAATATTCCATTTAACAAAATTTTTAAATCCACTTATACATGCTCAATCCCCCAACATTTTTAATTCTACACTGTTATACATATGTAATGTCCCTACTAGGAGTTAGCCTAAATCTATCCCAAAATGTCAACTTCCTAAGCAAAGGGCCCCAGAGAGTACTTTGAATTGGTTTAGTCCCTGCAAGAAAGTTAGAATTCCATCGCTAAAATAGCCTAACAATTAATACTCCACATTGAACATTAGGATTAAACATGAGTAACTCTATTTAAATGATATCTTTAACCTTAGCAACTCCATAATGAATTAACTAATCCTACTTTGTGTTTTCTTAATTATGGATCATATGAAATGAGGACGATGATAGGATATCTCGATCTCTCCTCTCTTCATGTGGCACATGCCATTCATATGACCTAGTGAGACTCTTAACCTCCTTGTCATCATCCTTGTACCATCTCCCATAATCGATCTCTCCTCCTTATTGTACCATGGTAAGGAGGTGAGATTACAATGGTTATTCCAATGATCAATCTAGACCCAGAGGTAGCACCCTTTTATCCTAAAGGCAGAACCCCCTGGCCTAGGAGGGCTCATTATGTCCCCCACCGGGGTGGCATATCTAGTAGAGATCCCCTTTGTCACATTCGAAGATCAACCTAGACCCAAGGGCAGTACTCTTTGATCTCAAATGAAGAACCCCCTTGGCCCATATGCACTCATTACGTCCCACCCTTGGGTGGCATATCTAGGAGACTCCATTTTTCTGCATTTCCCCTTTTTAATCCCTCATTCCTACCATGGTGGAACAAAGATAAACAATTGACTAATTACATAAATATATATGAGCAAATATACAAACACATAAATTCCTGAACATGGATTATAAATAAATGAGGATGAATCAAATAAGTACATCTATCAACTTTGGCTCTAATATGTATATATATTAATGGAAATTCAGATTGTAATTATCTTAACTCTATCCTATGATTTATCATAAAATTCAATCATCATTATTTTAAGTCTATCATACACTACTAACAAAAATTTAATTCACAATAATTCTAATTTTATCAACATGGTATCAAATCACACTAATCTAGAATTACCCAGATATATGATATATTTATGGACTAATCACTGCTTGTACCTTTCTCTGATCTGATGCCTTTTCTCTCTGTTGGATGATTCGCTTAAGTATCATGTCTTTGTTGGGATTGTGGCTTTTCAAGCTACCATGTCTTGTCCACCTCTTCCAAAGAATCGTGCCCTTGCTGCTTGGATCACGTCCTTTGGTATTGTGTGTTGGGTCGCTTACTTATGTTTATAATAGACCATCATTTTATTATTATATTTATTATTATGTCTCATCTTATTATTATGTTCATTTTATTATTTATGTTTGTTATTATGTTTTATTAATATGTTGCTTGATAATAATAATTATGAGCCTCATTGATAATAAAAAATTAAAATGTCATCAAGGTAATTATAATGTGAACTGATATATTTATATTATAGTATTAAAATCTTAGGGGACATGATAGTCCTCCCTCCCCTAACTTTTCTTGTCCTCAAGCAACTTAAGATTTGGATGATTACGTACCTTTTCTCCTTCCCAAGTTGCATTTTCAGAAGGTAGGCCTTTCCACTTGACCAAATAATCTTCGATAGTTGTATTCCTTAGTCTTTTCTCTCATATGTTGAGGACCCTTTCTACTTCCAATATTAGTTTACCTTTGTCATTGAGTGGTGGAAATTTTGTACAGGAAAAACATGTCCCAAGACTTTCTTGAGACAAGATACATGGAATACATTATGGATTCGATAATTCGTAGGGAGCTCCAATTCACAAGCTACTTCTTCGATCTTACATAATACCTTATATGGTCCATAGAATAGGGGCTCAAGTTTCTCTACCCCACTTACTTTGAGCGATGACTGCTTATATGGTTACAACCTTAGAAAGACTAGGTCTCCAACCTCAAAAGTCCGTTCAACCCTCTTTCTATCTGCATATACCTTTTGTTGATTCTGAGCTTGATGGAGATTATCCTTAAGTGCCTTCATAATATATGTATTTTGTTGTATGGAGTCCTTAGCCCCTTGCACCTAGGTCACTGATCAGATCAAGTCCCCAAAAGATTTTGCAGTGTACCCATACAATTCTTGGAAAGGACTCATCCCTATGGACATATGGTGGGTAGTATTGTAGCAATGGTCCCCCAAGTGGAGCCATTTGACCCAAGTTCTTTGTTGTCCTGTAACATAGTTCCTTAGGTATCCTTCCAACCATTTTTTGATGATCTCAGTTTTCCCATTAATTTGTGAGTGATAATTGGTGTTGGGGGTTAATTATATCCCCACTAGCTTAAATAATTCTTGCCAAAACAAATTGAGGAACCAACTATCTCAACCACTCACAATGTTCTGAGGTAATCCATGTAGCCTAAATATTTCCTTTCAAAGAAGACCTCAACCGCTTGAAGGGCCTTAAAATTGATGACTATAGCCATAAAATGGGCATACTTGGTCAAACGATCAATTACCACATAGATGCAATCCTTTCCTTGTACTTTAGGCAATCCTTTTATGACATCCATGGATATGCTCTCCCACTTTTGATTAGGTATGGGTAAGGGTTGGAGTAATCCTATTGGATAAGTGTGTTCTTCCTTATTTCTCTGACACACCATACATTCTCGAACGTATTTTAACACATCTCCCTTAAGACCCTTCCATGAGAATCTTTCCGTGATATGTTGATAAGTTTTGTAATATCCTTGGTGCCTTGCAGATGGGTTGTCATGATAGTTTTTTAGGATCTCCTTCTTTACCTTTGACCCTGGTGTGATGTATATTTGGTCCTTGTAAATGATGAGGTCATCAATGACCCGATACCGCTCATCTTGTATTCTACCTATTATCACATCATCCTTGGAGTAGTTGATGAGTATGGATGTATTCCATTCGGTGGATATTATTGCCATTAACCCTAGGTAGGGTCATCGTGATAATGCATCGACTACTATGTTGTTCTTCCCTTTCATGTATTCAATATCAAAGTCATATGCTTGTAGTTTACTCACCCATTTTTGTTGTTTATCATTCAAGTCCTTTTGGTTTAGGAAGAACCTTAGAATATTGTGGTTGGTCTTAATAACAAATCTTCCATAAATTAGGTATGGTCTAAATTTTTCCAGGGCGTTCATAATCACGAGAATTTCCTTATTATAGACCAAATAATTTATTTCAATGTCTTTAAGTTTCCTGCACTCAAAGGCTATGGGGTGCTTCCTTTGCATTAGTACTGCTCTGATTCCTTCCCCTAAAGCATCACAATATAGTTCGAAGGGAGAGGAGAAATCTAATATTGCTAATACTAGGCAAGAACTCATAACTTCCTTAAGTTTCTCAAAGGTTACTTGGGCTTCCTCATTCCACTTGAATGCCCCCTTTTTGGTGAGGTTGTTGAGTGGTGTAGTTAGTTTGGAGAATTCCTTCACAAACCTTTGATAATAACTGTAAAGTCCCAAGAACCCTCGGAGTTGGGTTAGAGTCTTGGGTTTTGGCCAAATATGAATGGCCTCAATTTTTTCTTCATCTACTTTCAATCCTTGGGTACTAATTTTATGGCCCAAGTACAAGAATTCTTCCATACCAAACTCGCATTTAGATAGCTTGGAAAATAAGGATTGTTGTTCAAGTATGATTAATACCTCATCCACATGTTTTAGATGCTCTTCCCATGTTTTTTTTATAAATTAAGATGTCACTGAAGAAGACCAATAGGAACCTCCTCAATTACCCTATGAAGATGTGAATCATACAAGATTGGAAGGTGGTTGGGGCATTGGTTAGTCCAAATGGTAGCACTAGGAACTCAAAATGGTTGTAATGGCATCCAAAGGCTGTCTTTGGGATGTCTTCTTTCCTTAACCCGATTTGATGATAGCTTGACTTTAAGTCAATTTTTTAAAAGTAGACTACCCCATGGAGCTCGTCGATAAGTTCATCTACCCTAGGAATGGGATATCTATTTTTTATTATTTTCTTGTTTAATTCTCTATAGTCAATACACATTCTCATTGTACCATCTTTTTTCTTGGATATCACGATAGATGAAGCAAAGGGCTAGAGCTTGGTTGGATGTGACCTAGTTCTAATAGTTCTTTTATGGTTTTTTCAATCTCCTCCTTATATTTGTGAGGGTGATGATAAGGGGTAGTAACCACGGGTTTGGAACCTTCTTCTAACTCAATAGAATGCTCAAATTCCCTTTTTGGAGGAAGACCCGGGGGAATGTCATTGAAAACCTTTTTGTGTTCTTTTAATAAGGGTTGTATATCTACATGGATTTATTTTCCCTTTGGAGTGGATTTATCTAGGATTAGGGATTGAGCTACCCATTCTATCTGGTCATGCCTAAGGGCCTTCTCCATTTTCTTAGTTGAAATCACCCTTAGGGACCCATCAAATAGACATTGTAATAGAATCCTTTCCCCATTTTGTTCAAAACTTATTTCCAACTTTTGGAAGTTCATGTTGATTTCCCCTAAGGAGTA
Source organism: Sequoiadendron giganteum (assembly GCA_007115665.2). Taxonomy (NCBI): domain Eukaryota; kingdom Viridiplantae; phylum Streptophyta; class Pinopsida; order Cupressales; family Cupressaceae; genus Sequoiadendron; species Sequoiadendron giganteum. The sequence goes on from CM021109.1 coordinate 403,613,045, forward strand.
TAGCCAAGGAGTACCTAAGATTACATCAGTATCTCCTAGATTTACTACATAAAATTTGTCCTTGATTTGATGTTTCCCCATGACGATGTTGAGTTGGGGATTCTTCTTGGTACAAGGTGTGGTAAATCCGTCTGCTAAAGTTACCTTAAGCCCTTTTAAATCTTTTGTCTGTATTTTAAGCTTGGTAGTCAGGTTTTCATTTATAAAATTGTGGGTCGCCCCGCTATCCACCAGGGTTGTCACTTTCCATCCCTTGATTATGCCACAAATTCTGAAGGGGTGGTGCTTCAATGTTTTCAAGATAGAGGCCAAGGTCCCTCCATCCTTGTTCTCCTCTTTGTACTGCATCCTTTTTTTTGTTCCTTCTTCCCCTTCATCTCTTTCCTCTTGATTAGGGGTTAGTTCAATATTGTGGGCTTGATCCATTTTTCATCCACAAGTATGACTAAGTGTCCATTCTTCTTTGCATTTAAAACATACGCTTTCCTTGCATTTGTGCCCTAGTCTTCATATTTCTTGGCACCTTGCACATTTCTTTGCATCTTTCCTGCAAGTGTGTCCTCTTTCCCACATTGCCTTACAATCAAAGAAAAGGCCCTTCCTTCTTAATTCCTATTGCTCATGGTATGAGGGATATGACTTCTCAACCTCATCTTTCCTAAAGGACCTATCTTTTGGTGCTAGTTTTGTGGGGGAATTCCTTGTTTTATCCTTTGAAGCGATATCCTCAGGTTGGGTCTTCCAATCCTTCTACAAAATGTAGGTAAGTCTATCCTCATCAATCCCTAGAATCCTAACTGAAATTATTTGAAATTTTGCTATGTAGTACTCAATTGATCCCTATTGTTTAAGTTGAGTCAGTTCTTTGATGTCTTTTTGGGATGTCTTCAGTGAATTTTTTAATAAGTTTTTATGTGAACTCATCATAGGATATTTCATTTTGGTGCCCTTTGGTGTGGATACCATGATGCCACCCTTCGTGGGCCACCCCTTTTAAATATAAGACGACAAATTAGATGGCATCTTCTTTTGTCATAGGACTAAGGGTTAGGTAAGTGTTTAACTTTTGTATCCATCTGTGAGTCATGATTTTTTTTGACCCATTAAAATTTGGAAGTGATAGCTTCCCCACTTTGTGTTGTAAATTGTTATTAGTTTGGTTTATTGTCTTTTTGGGTGGTCTTCTAGTTCTAGCCTCACAATATTCAGTAAAGGGTATACTTCTCTTAACCTCTGGGTCAAGTCTTTTATATTCATCAACAATGTGTCCCCAATTTGGTTCTTGTGCCTCTACTTCCTCATTTTCCCTTAGGCCCCCTTCCCTAGCTATGAAGGGTGGGAAAGTTACCCTAAAGGTGGATCTTGAGGGGTTACTATTTTTGGATTGGCTCGGTATGTTTTCCCTCCTATTTTCTTTGTGAGGTCTAAGAGTACCCATTGTGGTGGTCATGTTTTGTATTGCCTGGAGAAATACTTGTGTTGTTTTCTCATTTTGTTCAATAATAGCTTGGGTTTTCCTATCATTATTTTCCATAAAGGCCCTAAGTTCATCTCTCATCTAATCACTCATAGTATTGTTTTGAATGTTGTTGTTCCTAGGGTATCTTCTTTTGTATGTTTTCATTGACCATTCCTTCACGAGATGGCAGGATTAGGCTCTAATACCACTTGTAATGTCCCTACTAGGAGTTAGCCTAAATCTATCCCAAAATGTCAACTTCCTAAGCAATGGGACCTAGAGGGTACTTTGAATTGGTTTAGTCCTTGCAAGTAAGTTAGAATTCCATCACTAAAATAGCCTAACAATTAATAATCCACATTGAACATTAGGATTAAACACGAGTAACTCTATTTAAACGATATCTTTAACCTTAGCAACTCCATAATGAATTAACTAATTATACTTTGTGTCTGCTCAATTATGGATCATATGAAATGAGGATGATGATAGGATATCTCAGTCTCTCCCCTCTTCATGTGGCCCATGCCATTCACATGACTTGGTGAGAATCTTAACCTCCTTATCATCATCCTTGTACCATCTCCCATAATTGACCTCCCTTCCTTGTTGCACCATGGTAAGGAGGTGATATTACAATGGTTATCCCGTGATCAATCTAGACCCAAAGGAAACACCCTTTGACCCCAAAGGAAAAACCCCTTGGCCCATGAGGGCTCATTACGTCCCCCACTCAGGTGGTGTATCTAGTAGAGATCCCCTTTGCCACATCTGAAGATCAACCTAGACCCAAGGGCAGTACCCTTTGATCTCAAATGCAGAACCCCCTTAACCCATGTGGGCTCATTACGTCCCACCCTTGGGTGGCGTATCTAGGAGACTTTGTTTTGCTGCATTTACCCTTTGTAATCCCTCATTCCTACCATGGTGGAACACGGATAAACAATAAACTAATTACAAAAATACATATGAGAAAATATACAAACACATAAATTCTTGAACATGGATTATAAATAAATGAGGATGAATCAAATAAGTACATCTATCAAATCTGGCTCTAATATGTATATATATTAACAAAAAAATCAGATTGTAATTGTATTAACTCTATCCTATGATTTATCATAAAATTCAATCATTGTTATTCTAAGTCTATCATACATTGCTAACAAAAATTTAATTCACAATAATTCTGATTTTATCAACATGGTATCAAATCATACTAATCTAGAATTGCCCAGATATTATGATGTATTTATAGAATGATCGTTGCCTGTACCTTTCCCCGATCTGATGCCTTTTGATGATTGTGGCTTTTCATGCTACCGTGTCTTGTCCGCCTCTTCCAAAGAATTGCGCCCTTCATGCTTGGATCACGTCCTTTGGTATTGTGTGTTGGGTTGCTTGCTTATGCTTATAATAGACCATCATTTTATTATTATGTCTCATCTTATTATTATGTTCATTTTATTATTTATGTTTATTATTATGTTGCTTGATAATAATAATTATGGGTCTCATTGATAGTAAAAATTTAAAATGTCATCAAGGTAATTGTAATTTGAATTGATATATTTATATTATAGTATTAAAATCTTAGGGGACATGACAACATATGGTGCTAATTTTAAATTGGTTAGTAATTTTTGTTACCTGGTTCCTTCTCTTTTCCCTTTTTACTACGACTCTTATTTTATCTCTTCTCATTAGTTGTGTTGTTGCATACATTTTATTTTTGTTTAATATTAAAAATAAAAATATCATAAATTATTTTCTTCACTGAACTCGAATTACAATGAAACAAAATAAGAAGAGATTAAGCCTTACAAAAGTCAAGAGTAATCATTCATTTCATTGCAATGAACGATCACACTAGAAACTGAAATAGGACATTTTTTCAAATAAAAATGTCAATAGTGTCATTTAAGTCCATCCAAACAACCACTGAAACCAAATTGATTTGAACTCCAAAATTGACCACACTTCAAAAATGTAATATTAAACTAAAATCAAACCAAATAGATGAAAACCAAACTGAAATGTTTTTGGGTGATACATATTGCTTATTCACTTGGAATTCTCCTGCATTAGACACACTAAGTAGGAAAGTTTTGTGAGTAGGACTCACAAAATGGAGTTGAGTAGTGGGACTACTCTTTCAGGTTAAATGCAACCTGCAATGAACTCCATCACTGAATCTTGTACACAAAGTTAGTTCTTCCTCTTTTTCTAGCACTTCGCTAGAACAAATGCCATCCTCCTCCTACAACTCTACTCACCACTCTTCTCTTCTCTCGTGGATTTTCATCCATTAGGTACCGTTCTCCTCCTCTAATTCTTTCTCCTTTTCTCTTCTCCTTCTTAAGATCCAACCCATGATTGCCCAAAATCCCTCACCAATATCTACATCTACTACTCCATGGAAATTAAAGATTTCCATGTACTCTTCTCCATACTCTTCAATTCTCATCATAACAAATAAAGGGAAATAAATATCATCACAAAATACAATAAGATGTACCTCATCCTTCTCCATGGATGCAACATCATCTTGCATTGCAACATCTCTTGCATCATCATCAGTTGCAACTTTTCTTTCTTCACCCTTTATCACAATAACAAGCTTTTCCATCCACTCCCCCTCTATCACCAATAGAAAATCATATTTGTCTTTGTCATTTGCATCCTCTTCGCATTTCATCGCTAAAATCGCATCCTCTACAACTACAATCAATAGCTGAAATTTATTTTTTACTCCTTTCTTTACCTTCACCATCTTTAGCCACTACTGTTGCACTTTCATTCTCTTTCTCGTTCTCCTTATTTGTTACAACCTTATTTTGGTCTTCATCATGTCGAACAAGTTCTTCACGAGCTTCCATCCTAGATCTAATTACTCATATTTATTTCAGCCATCATCTTCAAAATCTTCCTCTTTTCATATTTTCTCTAACCATTCCATATGACTGGATTTCTCAAGACAATCCCTATCCTTTTCCTCTGTCATTTTGTCAAACACTTTCCTTACATACAACTCTCTTTGCAACCCACAAATAAAATTTACCTTGTTGATTCCTAGCTCTCAATTGCTCAGGGCTTCTCTCTACCTGCAACAATCCTCACACGATCTCTCCTTTATTGCCTTTTATCCTCTACTCTACTCACAAATCTTGGTGCATACCCTGCTCTTTCAAGATCCCCTGCTATGATACCAATTGTTTCAAACAAAAAAACACGAGTCTTATTAGACGACTGAATTCTATAGCCAATTCCAATTTAAATAAACTCCATTATTCTATTAAATTCAATTCCAAATTTACACAAAATCGATATGCAACTCCAACAAGTACATTCAAATTTGAAAGGAAATCAAATTTTATTCCTCTGGTTACAGGCACTTAAACATTTAAAAAGTATAGACCTTTAGTTTGTTTTTTTTCTTAAATTTTTCTCATTCCATCAATATCTTTCTTCTGGTACTCAAATTTTCTCTTTATTTTACATTCATTTTCTCCATTCGTATGATGAAATTACCATACCATTCCAAATTTGTTGTGTATTTTGTATTTACTTGGCAACAAAACTTCCTCCTCACTGGCTACATGGCCTTTTCTGATGGTATGACTCTCCTCCCTTCGTTTCTTCTTACTCAATCAATTCTATATGGTGTGGCTTGTATTCTGAGGCTACAACCCTCTATCTTCCTACATTTTAATATTCCATTTAAAAAAAATATTAAAACCACATGTACATGCTTGACCCCTCAACATTTTTAATTTTGCACAATATTATTCATATGGTGTTGATTTTTAATTGGATAGTAATTTGTGTTACTTGGTGCCTTCTCTTTTCCCTTTCTACCATGACTCTTATTTTCTCTCTTCTCATTAGTTTTGTTGTTACATATATTTTATTTTTTATTTAATATCTTAGATACAGATATCATAAATTATTTGCTTCACTGAACTCAAATTACAATGAAACAAAACACGAAGAGATTATGACTTGCAAAAATCAAGAGTAATTGTTTATTTCATTACAACAAACGATCACATTGGAAACTAAAATAGGACATTTTGTCAAATTAAAATGACAATAATGTCACTCAAGTCCTTCCAAACAACCATTGAAAGCAAATTGATTTGAGCTCCAAAATTGACCACACTCCAAAAATGCAATATTAAATAGAAATCAAACCAAATGAACGAAAACCAAACTAAAATGTTTTCGGGTGATGTGGGTTGATTGTTCACTCGGGATGCTCCTGCATCACCATAATAGCCTCCAAGAGAATCTTGCATATGCTGGAAAATGTAGGCCGAGAATAGTAACAAACTATCAAGTTAAAAATGTCTTATTAACTTTTTAAAGGTAGTAATAAATAAAAAGATTGAGAACCAATGGATTAATGACTTATAGGTTGTAATATGAAAAAAATCCTTAAAATAATCAGTGCAACTCTATCTTCCTTGCTCCTCTCATAAGTGTTGAGTTCGGTGAAACCCAAATATTCCTTCTAATTATAATGACAGTATCTCTCACACTCAAAATAAATGCCTCTTTGTAATTGACTCTTTTTTGGCATGTATTTGCTAATTTAGACGTCGACCGTTTTGGTAGATTTCTCTATTTTGGAGATGGGACCGAGTTTTAAAAGTTGTTGTTGCTTGAATGTAGATTGTACTGAGAATTAATACAATAGAGATAAACCATCCTTTCTCAAGGTTTATACAAACATTTCATCCTCTGAAATTTAAGTGAGATGTTGCATGTAACTTGAGATTAGTGGTAGATAATAAAACCAATACCACCAACAAAAAAATTATGTCAGTGTATTATTGAGCCATTTCCATCTAGAGACATGTGGATCACTACATCACAAAATGCGACAATTTGTGGAGACCACACCAAATGCTTTTTTTTTTTTTGAATCACAAGGAATCTAAAGAAAATGATGGCATATGATCCTAAAAATCATCTCAATACATGTTTTAAAATACATCACAACCATAGAATTGCTTACTATACATTAGATTTTTATCAAATGGATGCTTGCCACCAATCCACTGATAACAAGTCCCCTTAGTTTCTTCATCAATAATTTGATAACCAGTTAGTTTGAAAACAAAAACTTCAACATCTCAAACCATGTGTTGATAAACCTCTGATAGGTAAAGATATTTTTTTTGTAATCCAGTTTACTATTGTAAGCCTTGCCACAGGTTCAAAATATCATCCACTGGAGAAATTTCTCTCTACCCTCGAGCATTGAAAAATCTAAGCCACAATTGAAATTTGTTCTAGTAGAATTTTCTTTGCAGTATCACTCTGCTTGCAAACAAAAACAATAAATTCAAAAATAATCTTACTTGAGCCACATATAGAAAAATAGGAAATGAAAGAGTCTATATGTTCAACTCACTTAAGTAGAAACTATTGTAACATCATTTTTCACACTCTTTGGATTTTACATCTGCTTTTTCTGGACTTGTTTTGAGTATTAGATGGAGTACATTTTTCTCAACTCTTTGTTCATTTGTACTCACTTCAAACCCCATAGGAGATATAGTTACCCGTTGAGGACTTATTAAGCTAGCAAGTCCTTGTTGCTCTAGATACATATCAAGAGGTAAAATAACATCTTGAAGAAGCCTATTATGCTCACATGACCAACTACTTGTGATGGGTCCTCATCACATGCTGGGTACCATTTAAATCAATCAAACCTTTACCTAATGTACTATTTTCTATGTTTACTCTAGACCCTTTCTCATAACATGGTAAATTTGTTGAGGGTGATTTTACCTCATCTCCGACAAAGTTATTGACCCTTAACCCTTCCATGAAAGCTAATGATGATTGTTCTAGTCTTGAATTTTTTTCAGGAAACAAGCACATATAGATATTGCGCATCATTAGTGTCTTGAATTTATGCTTGGCTATCATATAGATATTGCAGGTACAAGTTGGCTTATGTTTAGACCCATTTCCACTAGGAGGTTAAATACAAAGAATACATGTACACCTTGACCTATGTATAGGGTGTTTTGTCATTGGAGTAGCTAGAGGAAGTACAACTACAATCACACCTTCTCGCAGTGTTGCTACATTAGCTAAGGTATCTAGTCTTGATGAAACCTCTACAATCTTCTGCCCCTCAAGAGGTTCCACTTTTCTATATTCTGCATCATAATTCAATAATTCTCAATAACACCAAAATGATCAAAGTCTAGATCAAGTGCAAATTTAAAATTTTATTTTGATTAATTTATCATATTATAATTATATCAATTTCCAAAATTCTTTTCTTCAAATATAATTACAAAGACCTATACTCAAACTCCTTTCATATTCAACATTATAGTCAAAGCAAGCAACCAAGTTAAAAAATGTACAATTTAGTGAAACAAACCTATCATCAATTGAAGAAGGTTTCCAAGTTCTCCTAAGCTCATTTCCTAAGGTATTAAATAAAAAGACCTACAAAGAAAGTAGCAAAACCAGATAAATGAGTTAATCATTACTAAAAAGCTTTAATCTTTATGAACTGATAAGTATCTTGTAGCTATGCTACAACAATAAAATTTCTCATCTTTAGGAAGTATTTCAAAAGAGACACACATAAAGAAAAAGGAAAAATGTTTGTCAGAACTTTTGATAAGAATCTAAGAATCATATAAGCCATCCTACTCAGCTACCACCCATATTTTGGGACTTCAAGTTGAGATGAAAAATGAGTTACTTATGGAAATATTTTTTCTATTTTCATAATTTTAGATTTAATATTAAATGAAATTAAACAGTTCTACAAATTGGCCATACACCATTTCCATTATTTCCTCTTTAATGTAGGCAATTGTTATTCTTAAAAACAAATGGAAAACCAAATGTCAAACACCTGGTAGATTAAAACTATCATATCCCAAAAGCACTTCATTAGTTCTTGCTCAAATAAATTTTATGCTAGAGTTGATAGTGAACCCCACAACTTCCAAAAAATCACTTGCATCCAAAACACCTATCACAAACGAGAGTTTAAAGCAAGTGATTTTCTACGCAACCAAGAGAGAAAACATTGAACTACACAAGCATCTGATATGCCTTATGTATATTACATAATGAATGGAATTGTAATACATGTGAATGATTAAAAAAGTACAATAATAAATTCTTATAAAAACAAAAGTGCAAAACATAAATTAGGATTTGATTAGATTGTTACAAGTTTTCTTATCTTATGCAATGAGATAGCTTAACCTATAAATATCCCAATCTAATAACAAAAAATCATTCATATGTTTAACTTCATTAATTAAAGTAATAATGGACCTAATATTCAATTAACGACTAATTAATCATTAGGTGATTATTCTAATTAATCCAACATTTAAACTATTTTGGATACATATTTCAAATATTGTTTTTGTAAATATTAATATACAAAACACAAAGAAAGAAAAATAAAGCTAATATCTAAAAATATCAAATAGGATAAGCTCAAGTAATAAATCATTCGGGCTTTCATTATGGAGACTCATGTTCAAATCCTCAAAAGACATATTATATTCTTAAAAAATGTACAAATGTTTAAAGTTGAATTAGGTAAACTACTATATCCAATTCTAGGTGTAAAGTACCCCAACAAACAAGGCTAGGTGCAAGTCCTAGATGAATTGAGCAAAAGATATACCCCATTCATGGCATCTAAGCCAAAGGTCAAATTTCCAACCCCCGTGCAACACTGACAAACCATATTGGCATCTCCCTTGCGGCTGAGCCCTTTCTGATCCTCAGACTACACCTTCTCCCAACTATGCGGTTCCCTCTTTCAGGACTCTGACTTCACACATGCACCACGAAATGGCACACCTGTGGCTCTTCACATGAGCCCACCAACTCCCATGATCCCGGATCACTCCTTCACTCCCATGCTCTGACACCAACCTAGTTGACTCATCAGAGGAGCTCCAAGCTCTAACACCTACTTCCTCGACATCCTGAGAGTTACTCTCGAGCTCCACACCCTTGACGCACTATGATCCATGCCTCTGGCAACACTCCTACTCTAGCCCTTGGCATTCACCTTGTCCCTTGAATCAGACTACTACTACACCTTGCACAGACTTCCATGGTTGTCCAAATTTCTCCCTTATGTCCCCCATAAGACTCAAGCTACTCACTTGGCCATGCTTCACTCCACTGGAACTCCAAGTCCCGATCCAACTCGACACCCTACCTTTCTATCCTTCCACTCCTTTGGCTCACCTGTGCCCACTGAAACTAGACCTCAAGCTTCAAGCATACCCATGTTGGCTGACTTGCATCCATGAGTCCCACAAATCCTAAGTCCTTTACTCTGACCTGCTCCCCTTGAGCTACTTCCTAATACTGGTCGACAAAACTCCCTGAGCTCTCTTTTCACCTTGCACACCCCTGGCATGCCCAACACTACTCCTAATCACTGGCGTTCGAACTCGGACCTACTCAACATCCCCATGCACCATTCGGCCCTACACCTCAACTTGGGATGACTAGCTCCCTGAACTAGACCCCTGTCCACCTCGCATGACTAGTTTCCCCCAAGCCCCCATGGAACACTCCCAATGCCTTGCACTAGAACCCAAACCCATGTGACTTGCCAACCTACTCTGTGGACCACCTCTGCTCCTCTCCCTAGTGTGTACCAACTCAACCCACTTGAATCCCTTCCATGCACTGCCCCTTCCCTGGGCACTCAAACAACCTCTTCCCCTAGAACAACCCCTGCTCCATCTGCACTTCCAGTCCTGACACCACACCACTAAGTCCTCCTGACTCCTTGTCGAGTTCTATACCTAGCTAGCTCCTTCCTCAAGCTCCCACTTCTAAGTCCATCTCATCTCTGGGTAGCCACCTAGTTCCTTTTGACAATGGGTTCCTTGCCCCCATTAGAACTCACACCTCTACATCCTTGGGCGAGCTCCCCAAGTAGAATTGTATTCCTCCTTGCTAGGATGCACACGTCCAACTATGTGCCCTAGGCTTATCCATTATATCATGAACCCTATGCGCCCCTCTTCATCCATGTTCCTCACCCATTGCGCAACGAGTACCAACACTTAGCTCCTTTAGCAACATGCCTTGGAACTGACCCATGTTGGCCCAGCTACTCCATTTCACTAGGTAGGACTCTTGGCTCACCCTTAGCCCCACTCCCAGAGACTAAGGCATGGGTTCTCTTATTCCCTCCTAGGATCCATGAAGAACACCATGCTAGATCCCAAAGCAATGGTGGCAGAGCTACATCTTCTTCGCTCCTCGAGGGTTGATGTTCCTTGAACATCTATTTGCACTCCTGGCACCCAACCGAGCTCACTCACTTTGAATGAACCACCCCCTCTTACAATAGTTATAAGTACGATTCCCAGACATCGATAGGAAGCACCACTACTTTTGGCCCGACTCCCCAATCTCTGACTCCTCCAAACCGCACCCATCATCAATCCTGCATGTCCTAGACATGACTAACTCACCCGAGCACCAAACCTGGACTCCATTTTGATGCATCCCTGATACACCTGGAACACCTTGTTGATGCACCACTTGACTTGGACACTACACTACAACCCCATCCTCTATGCACTACGCTGCCTTGCAATTCGATGGATCACCCAGCTCCCTAGCACAACCCTTGCACCCTGGAACTGTCTCGACGCTTCAACACTTGGAATCACTTCGACAGTACTATCTGAAATCACACTTCTATTTGGAACCCCTTGGAACTCACTTCACATACCTTGTTCCGGCTCCCAGTGCAACCCTGCTGCACCCCGAGTCCATCCCTGATGCAACCCGACTCACCCTTGGACTCCCCACTTAGACTGGTTTGCCCACTAACTTGATGCACCCCCTTACATTCTCCCCCACTCAAAAACAGGCGATGCCCTCGACGCCAAACCATTAGGCTTAGGGAATCCTTTCCCGCTCCCAAAATTGGAGACCTGCCTTGAGGGATCTCTTACTCACATGTCCAACATGTGGGGTGACTTCCACACACACCTTTATGACCCTGTCATACTTGGTTTCGTGAAGCAGGGCTTGCACTGAAGTCAACTTGGGCTGAGGCAAAAGTGGGAAGATGCAGTTTTCCAGGATGAAGAACATTAAAATCAAGGGTTCAAAGTGAGGAACAACTCGACATGGGTCAAGTGTCTGGGACATTGGCTGTTATTAAACCTATCATAAGAAGAAAAATTGATACCTTCAAATTTGATTTTAATATTATCAAACTAAAAATGTCAATATGAAGAAGTCATTGTAGGCAAAGTTGGGAAAAGTTTATCATTTTTAACTTCACAAAAGTGTTCTCATGGTTATCATTCCCTTGGTGAGTTAGAACTTTTCTATGTTAAATACCCTTCCATGAACTTGAAAATTTCTATGGCCCCTCATTCCCCATGCCATTTTATTTCCCTTTACTTCCTATTTCTACCAACTCAATATCCAAAAAAACAAAGGCCAAACTATGATAGTAAAATAACCTTTAGGATAGTCAAAAGGGATTTTACCAGATCAAGTCATGCACGTTAAAATAACTTGGTGATGTATTTTCAATTTCCATCTTTACTTGATTAAAAAAGAATATAACTCATAGTAGATAGGTTATATTACAAAGGCCTAGTATTTAAGGGTGAATGTTAGAAATATGATCTAAATTTTCAAGACCCTCTCTTTAGTAGTTTCAATAGCTAATTCTTTTAACATAAGTTTTAAAACAATGTTAAAATAACTCAATAGATTATCTTTAATTAATTAGACTACAATTTCAATAAGTGAAATTCTATTTCTAAGTCAACTTAAAGAAAAAATTTTGGCTTGCAAAGGTTCCTAATAATTTACTTTTTTCTATAGGAGACAATGATGAGATTCCAATAAATACAAAATATCTAGCAAAAGATATTAGAGGTTTTATTATCCTTATCCTCCATGGTTGATCTTAAAGATTTTAAAGGAATCGACACACAATGATTTACACAGCTCAAACCTTGGTCTACCTGGTATTTTCAGAAGATAGATCTACAAGTAACCTAACCACCATCGCTTACTCAACCCATTTTTTGGCTGATACTTGCCAATCTAGATGCTTCTAGGGACAATTTATTATTGAATTTTATATTTGAATCAATTCAAGAGTTCAAACAAAAGATATGTTTTTTTTTTCCATTTGGTAGGTTCTCAATAATAGTGCTTATTTCCCTCCTATTATCATTCATAAATGATGAAAACATTGGCTTGCATTACCTTCCTATAAAATCAAGCATTATCCATGTTTATGTGTTTAGTTTACTATGAATTGAAATTTTCAACTTTGTAACCTCGCATATATTAGAAGTTTTATAATTTCCATCCATCTAGCATTGTTTGTGTTTGATTGGGAAAAGGGATCTAGGTCTTAAATCACACTTATCACAATTTTAAGTTTGAAGGATTAGAAATGATCTCAAATCCACTTGACTAAAAAACCTAATAGGAAGAGTCAGAATGGTGGATCGGGGTTCTAATCCTTGTGAATGTGGTGATGTGTATGATGATGATGTGATTTATGATTGTTAATTGACTAATTTTGAATGACGTAATGAAATAACTATGTAAACTATGAAAATGTAGTAGTCTGTTATGAATTTTGAGAGATCAAATACAACAAGACCAAACCACTTAGAATGTGTGTCTCCTAATTTTGAACATAGGAACTTAACACCACTATCAGTAGATTGTAAGGTGGTATTTTTTACAAGATCCTCCATAGAAAGCTCAGAAGTTTGTTGCGAAGAGTTGGATAAGATGCTTTTGGATCCATATGCACGAGCTTCCAACATAGGACCTAATAGTATGACATACAAAAACTATGTTAAAGAGTTTGAAGAAAATAAAATTATCACAATAATATTAAATAATTATGTTCCAAATAAAATCTATTAAATGTTTTAATGGATCATACAATATTATTAAATTATTTTAAAAAGTGAAATAGTTTTGGTTATAACACATTTGTAGTCTAACATGTATCCTAGCATAAGAAAGCAAGCCCCCTAATACTCTAATGACAAGCTCCAGTAGAGGGATGTTCATTATAGCAAGCAATAATGCAATTGTGAGCATTCAAGCATTGCCCTTTAAAAGTACCACTCCATCTTTCATGCATCCCCTCATTGATGGACACTTACACGATACAAAATAAATCACAAAAGAATATTAATTATTCTTAAATTTTTGTTATAAAATCCTACAATAGACAATAATTTTATTTTCATGAGAACAAATAAAGACCCACCTATTAATTTACAAAACTAAGATTAGCTTAGAGATTACAATAATAAATATTACTTGAACCAAAAGTAAAAGTATATATGAGAAAAAAGAATGCTAAAACATATATGTGCTCTTGCCCATGCTCTCTACAACTCCAATAAAAAAAATATAATCTATAGGAAATAAATTAATTGAGACGGTATTTATATCATTGACATCTTTGAATTATAAAAGTATGGATGTGAAGCTTCTCTTTGTGGAATTCTTGTCTTATTTTTATGGTAAGTGACGATCGGTGTGGTTTGGGTGTTTCTAATGAAGCTCAAGACATAGAGAATTAGATAAGTGCACAAAAAATTAACTTTTGAAATTAATATACTCAAAATGCAAAATAAAATACAAATCATTTAGAAAAAGAAAACCAAAGAGGGATTCTAAAAATATTAACCTAAAAATCCTCAAGTGTGAATTAAATTGGAAGCCACATTGAAAGAAATAATCATAGAGAGAAACATGGCATATTTACCCCATAGTAGCTCTCTAAATCTACTTGCAGAACTGCCATGTTTCCAAGCAACCACTCTTAACAAGCACACACTAAGCAATTTTCATTTTTGTTGGGATTTTTATTTGGATCTCATGCATAGTTAGGAATGACTAGCCAGGGAAGAGGCATTACAGTTCTTTTGGTTTTGTTGATTGTGGTGATGAACCTTCAATGAAGAGAAATAGAAGGGCTTGTTTAGCTAGTAGGAGGTAGCTAAGAAATACGAGGGCAAAAGTACTAGCCCTTTGTTGCTACTCTTTAATGAATTGGGTGGGAGATGCAACAAAATATGTAAATTCAAAATTGAATTTCAAATCTAACTGTCATAGTGATAGTTATCATGGATAGTCAAAGGAATTCAAAAGATAATGTAATATAAGTGGAAAGTTAAGAGGACCCCACAAGCATGACCTAAATGATCAAATCTTAGTGTGCTCTTTAAGTCTAGCCATATACAAAGAATAAATCCTCATTTTCTATATAGGGGAGCTAGCAACTGCCACAACTCTAGGATGCCCACTTGTAGTGCCTCCCACACCAATTACTCTAATGATAATATGCATAAAAGCTCCTCCCCCATGGCTTTCAATTGCACTAAGAAAAAAAAATATCATGAAAATTGATTATATACAGATGAGGACATTATGGAGCATGGAGAAAATAAAGGAAAACAAAAGTGATTGGAAAACAAGGGAATTATGCAATAGATGTAACTTGGAATTTCATTGGTATTTGGATTTTCAAGCTAGGTGACAACTCTTGAACATGTGTGAGAAAAAAAACCATCTTTTCTCCTCCCTCATAAGTCCACAAGAGTCTGAAAATCTGCCACAACCTTATTTTGATGACCCAACACCTCAAATATCTACACCACCTCTTATTTTGATGACCCCATACCTCAATATATATGCCTTCTCTTCCCCTGTAATATCAGTAGAACCTCTAACAATATGTAGACCCATATGCACCCCCATTCCAAGAGTGCCAAATAAACCTTTAGACAATAGGAGAGAAGGGTCAATAGTTTTGTAGGGTCTAATTGTTGTTATAGAAATTGTGATTATTCATATTAGTATTAGAATGAATTAATATTATATCTTGTAAATATTAATTTCACATATTAATCAAAATATTACCAAATATGTGACATATGGGATCAATATTTGTTCACTTCAAACCTTATAATCCTCAAGTAAAAAAAATCATATATACATATATTATTAAATGTTATGTAATATAATGTGCTCTATTTAATATAATATAGGTTGTTTGCAATATTTGCATCAATTTTAAAATGAAGTATCTTTCATAAATATTTAAGAGTATGTGAAAAATAGATGTATCCATTGCATCACATTTTTTTATATCAAATATAATATAAACACCATTTACATACTTCACTAGTTATAAGTTACCCAAAAAGCATGGGGTTCTTTACTGCTATTTATAGCTCATGAGCTGTATACAATATTCAAAATTAAAGCAAAAGTTAATTTGGATCAACAATTTTTTGAGCCTTTCATTTGGAACAACAAATCTATTCAACATTCACATCTTGGGAAGGCATATTGGATAGTATCTCATCAACAAAAGTCTTGGCTAGGACATCATTTTGTGGGACAACATGATCAATAGTGTCTTGATTGGGTTCAACTACTGGTTCCTCTCCTGGTAGATCCATTTTTGTTGCTCTATCTTGGTTGACCTCCCTCTGGATCTTATCTAGTGCTCTGTGAAAGATTTATGATTCTTCTCTGTTCAGGTGGTGTGACTGTCCACATATCTCTTCTTCTCTGTTAACAGTCATTGTTCCTTCCCTTATGATGCACATAAATTTGACTAGTGAGATCTCAATATGTACCAATACCTGCATAGAAACATTGAGGAACACGAGTTTTTTGTGAAACTTAGTAAGTTCCCTCTTCACTCCCATGAACTTATTTTCATTTCTCACTTTCCAAATATGCCACATAATCTCATTGGTTAGCCAAAACTAGAGTAATTTACAATCTTTACTGATCTTAATATTAAGAAACAAAATTTCTTTCCAATGAATTTTACCACTATTATTCCAAACATTTATATTGTGAAAAAATAACCTCCAGATTTCCCGAGCATAAAAGCAATAAGAAGGATATGTTTACAAGATTTTGGAACCCTGTAGATGCTACAAACTTCAATATCATTGGAGTTAGTTTTAATTGGAACTTTTTTCAAAAGAACAAGCCACCTAAAACAAGCCTTTTTAGGCTCCATGGAGTTAAATGCCAAACAAAATCTAAATGTATTTTCCACTCTTTGATATCTAGGGTTAAACCCCAGCAAGAATTCACATGGTTAAGAAATTTTTTGTTGTCAACAAGTTCATTATAAATTGCCTTTTGCTTTCACATTTTTAGCTTTGGAGCCATCACACCATACAATGTTATTGGCAAGGTCAAGATAATTCTCACCATCAATCGGGAAGGTTGCACCATTACAAGCTTCCCGAAGCATAGAGTAAGCCCTAAAGTTGGAAGTGGGGACGTCAAAATAAGTACTCAAGACATTCCAGGTTTTCAAACACCCATTGGAGAGAATATGACCAAAGGTCTTGATACCTTTGTTGTTCCAACTTTTCGTCGAGCACCCTTGAAGGAGGGTGAGGGATTTTCTATTGTGCTATAGATTCCACCATAAAGAGCTGAAGGGTTGACAAGATTGATTATTTTTATCCTTTTATTACTAGTTCTTAGCTGGGCTTTATGCTTTATTAGCTCCCAAGCCTTCCAGATAGTTTTAAAAACTGGGGATCCTACCAAAACCATGGGGAGTTTACTGAGGAGGATATCACTTAGGGGTAACAACTTCCAAGCTTTGGCCTGTTTGGGTATCGCCTTGAATATTATTTCTGACTAGGACCTTCCAAGGCTCATTGCCACTTAGGGATTTAAGAACCCACTTAGCTTCCAAGGTAATTCCTTGGAGCTTTATACCTTTCAGTCTGATTCCCCCTTGGAGTTTCCCAAGGCATCACCAATCCCACTTTATCAAGTGCCTCTTCCTTCTGCCTCTTCCATCAGAGGAGAGAAATTACCTTATTCTTTTTTAAATTTCATTGATTTGGTAATTGCAGAAAAGCCATATCGAGGCAAAGTAAACATTATAGGATGAGAGAAATTTTTGACACACTTGTATTCTACCAGCAAGTGATAGGTAGTGTCTATTCCATCTTCCAAGCTTTTTATCAATTTTGTCTCTGACCCAATTCCACATTTCTTTGAGGTCAAGATTGACCGCAAAGGGTATTCTTAGATACCTGACCAATTTTTTTTAGCCTCCCCACTGAAAGCCAAACCTGATCAACTGGTCTGGGGGATTCTCTTTCCACCCAATGAATGTAGATTTGGCCTTGGAAAGATTTTCTCCAGAAGCTTTACAATACAACTCCAACTTTTGCATTAGTGATTCCAGATTAGATTGTTCCATCTCAACAAAAAAGGAGGTGTCATATGCAAATTGTACATTTGTTAGCTCACTACAGTTAGGGAGCCTGATTCTCTTGATTTTGGGAGAGAAGGAGTTTTCTTTTAGCAAATAGAAAATAGCATTAGATGCAATTACAAAGAGGGTCAAGGCTAGAGAACATCCTTGTCTAATTGATCTCTCTAGGGTAATCTCCTTTGAAAGTTTTCCATTGACCTCAATTTGCACTGAGGCATCTTTTAGCAGGGTGTTCACCATATTGCATAAGTTTTCAGGGAGGCCAAATGCTTGGAGGGAAATCCTTAGAAAGCTCCACTCCACCCGATCATAAGCTTTTTCAAAATCTAGTAGAAGCATAGCCACCTCTTGCCCAAAATGTTTGGCCCATTCAAGAGCTTCCCAGCTCGTGATCAAATTTTTCAGAATATACTACCCTTTTATGAGGCCCGTTTGAGTGATGGTTATAAATTTTGGCAGAATGTTGACCAGTATTAATGCAATAACCTTAGCCAAGATCTTATAAGATACATTTAGTAAGGTGATTGGTCTCCAGTTCTTGACTAGACACTTGTCTCCCCCTTTTGGAATCAACTTGATTACCCCTCTATTTATCTCCTTTCCAAGGGATCCCCTGTTTAGGGCCTCTTTATATGCTTGCAACAAATCCTCATAGATCCAATATTTAAAGGTTTTATAGAATTCACCGAGAAAACCATCACAACTTGGTGACTTGTCATTGCTCTCATGGAGAGCAAAGCCTTTCTGATCTCATCTTTTGATATTTATGCATCTACCATAGCAAGGTCCTCAACTGCTATCTTTTTTGGAATGGGATTTTTTATGAGGCCCCTTGCCATCGAGCTAGCTTCTCTCCCATCCTCTGAGGTGAAGATATCTTTGAAGAAGGTTCAAAATTGCTCCATAATCTCATCCTGTGAGGAGACCATTTGGGAGCCATCTGAAATCTATCCAATCTGCTCTTTTAAATTTTTCTCCCTTAAAACGTTAAAGAGGAACTTGGACCTTTTGTCATCACATTTGAGCTAGTTCAACTTGGCTTTGACTTTATGTCCTTGAATTTTATGAGCTTAGAGATTCCTTAGCTTGTTCTTGGCCAGGATCAGCCCGTCATAGAGCATAATATTCTCTGGATCCTCTTGAAGATTGGATTCAACCTCAAATACACTATCCTGGAGGGTACTTTCCTCTTTCCTTCTGTCCAGGGCCCTTTTCTTTCCAATTGTTTGGAAGAGTTTCCTCCAACCTTCCACATTTTTATTCCACCTCTCGAGGTAGGGGCAATCTCTTAACATCCATTTATTTATCTCTTTGAGAGATGCAATGGCATCTTGGCAATATGTATCCTTTAATAGGCAAGTGTTGAGAATAAAACTATATTTCCTCTTTGTTCTATTTGACCCACCATTGGAGGATATTAACTTAGCTTTAATTGGATGGTGGTATGAGAGGGTGTATGGACAAACTTGCACCATAAAACCATCGATATTTGGCCTAAAAGTAAAGAAATAATTGGAGATCGGGATGGACGCCCCCCGACCTCTCTCATGAGTAGTGGAAAAGAACTTAGAATCCTTCCAGGAAAATTTTAAATTGGTCTCCAAGGTGAATCTGGTAGCCTTAATTTCTTGAAGCAATACAAAATCTCTTTCCTTTTCCTGGTTTAGGAATCTCCTTAGAATATACTTTCTGTTGGGGGATTCCAACCCCCTGATGTTCTAGGATATGCAATTAATCTTCATTCTTAGTTAGCATTGGAGATTCATCTTGCCCACTTTTGAAATGTTCAAAAAATTTGGGAATTTTTTCCTCCACCTCCTATTTTTTGGACCTGGGGACTGAATCATAGTGCCTTTTTTTCTTCTTTTATTTTTGGAGAGTAAAAATATTTTTCCCCAATAGGGGTGATTCTATATTTCCTTGGCCTTCCGGGGCCATTTCTTGGTTTTGGGGTAGTAGTCTCTTTCCCCACAATGTTATCCTCCTCTTTGATACAACCCATGGTTTGTGTAGGACCTCCATTTTTTAGGTTTTTATGATTCTTTTTTTGAGCCTTGGCACTTGTTTCAATTTTAGAGTTTAGAGCATTTTTGTCCTCATTAGGGGAGACCACCTTAATAACAACATTTTATTGGCTTAAGGTACTAGCATGAACAATTAACTCAAGGTGCTGAGTCTTGGAAACAACCTCCGCAGAGGGGGTGGAGGAGAGTCTAGCAGTCTGGTTGGGGGCATCAGAGGATACCCCCACCTAGTTCATGTGTGGCATAACTCAGGGAGAGAAAGTAGTATCGAGGGCTCGATCGTTTACAAGCCTAGCTACCAGATTTATGTGGCTACTAGAGTGTCATGGAGCATCTTTTTGCTCCAACCCAAATCACTACCTAGGTCTTCTTCCCCCTCACAAGCTAAGGTCCCAAGATTGGTGGCCTTAGCTGGCCTATTGACCTGATAATCAGAAACCACATGAGAATTATTACTGGTATATTTTTTGGCCAAGTTTTCTTGAATTCTCATTCTAATTTTTTTAATCACTAATTGCTAAGCATTTAGCTTTTCAATAGTTGTAGGATTTTTATTTAAAGAATGTTTAAGAGAGCAAGTTCTCGAGTTTTTGACACCCTTCATGGCAGGCGTGAAGGGCCCTGTTTTCGTTGGAGGTTCACCATCCCCACCTTGGGCAAGGATTTCAAAGGGGTTTTAAAAATTTAACTTAGAATGGCCAAGATTAGGCTCAGTTCTAAGTTGTTCACCCTTCATCTCCATGGGCACTTTGATTGTGTGGGATTTTAATTTCGAACTGGGGTGGGGAATTTGAGAGTTGGGGTCAAAATATTTTTTCCCAACACCTGCGAACTACAACTCTCCACGACTCTCGTTAAGGTTAGAGTTTTCATTTTGCGTGTTTCCTTTTTCTATATCCTACATCTCATTGGGAGAGCCAAGATTGAATTTTTTCTTAATTATTGGACAATTTTTTCTTATATGCCCTTCCCTATAGCACATGTAGCATGTGTTGATTCCGCCAAGGATTTCCAAAGGGAATAAAATTTGGATCCAATATTCCTTAATGATTTTGTTCTTAGGGAACTCAATGCTAGGGTTCAAGGAAATTAGAGCACGCACATCCAGATTGGGAAAAGTTGATTTAGTTTCATCAATTTTAATCATGACCCCAATCAGAGCCAAAAATTGGGGAATCAAGCACCATAACTATGGTGGAAGGCTCTTAATTGCGACCCATCTTGGGAACAATAGAGTAATGATCTCCTTAGTGATGGTCGTCGGGGACCACGATAGGGCATGAAAGGTGCACCCACCCACATTCCAGTAGGGCTTCTTTAGAGTTTTCTCTTGCATAGACTGGTTTTCCAATACAATGGAAAAGAGCCCACATAAGACCATTTGACAAAACTTGACATGGATGCCAAATTTACCCCCCCAAAATCTGGTGAGCTAGGAGTCTAGGAATTTCCTAGCTAGAAATTTTCTAGTCTCTAGAGCAACAAATAATATAGCAGGGTTCCTTGATCTAGATCTTTCGTAAGTAATTTTAGATTTTAGATTCTTGTTCACAGAAATGACTAAGTCCTTGGAAATGAAAGAGGGAGACTTACCATGTGCAACTCCATCACCTTCGTCTGTCTCTTTCATAATGAATTTGGCTTCCCCCAAAATCATTTTTGTGTTTTTCAGTTAGGGCTTCTTTGAAAGACTTTTGCTCGAAACCAGGATACAATACACCACTTTTACACGAATCCCTGCTAGGGTTGGAAAGGGTAGGGTCCATACCCTCCTCCATTAAAGGAGGGAGGGCCGAAGCCACACACCAAAAATGGGAACCACCAACACAATAATAAAATGCAAGCCCCAAAAATGAAATAGTGGCATACAAGAGAGAAGAAAGAAAATAAAGTCCACAGTGAGAGAGAAACCACAATTAGGGAAAACCAGGGTGGGGGACGTACAACCACCCCCACAAGAGCATGCTTCCCACTGAAAAAACCAAACCCTAGATCACCTTGATTGCAGAGCCCGTTTCAAGTCAAAATTAAAGTAAAAAAATCTTTGCATATCACATTCAAAAATAAAATATATAAATATGAAATCTAACATGCATTGATACAAATCCAATGTATTCCAATTTAAGATTTAGTTTGTAATTACCAAACATATAAACTTGTACATGTTACCCGATACACAATGTACAACTATTGGAGTAGATATCAAATCTAATTATTCAATGAGATAAATAAACATGTCAATTTGAACAAGTTAACAATCCTTTTTTTAAATTAAGTTTGAAAATGCACAAATATTGGAGTAGTTGTCAAATCTATAAGTAATTAGATACACAATATCATAGAACAATTTTTCAAGTATTAATATCGGGATCATGTAGATGCCAACCCTCTGTCCCTACACATCATTCTAATTTACTCCCAAATAGTTCATTTATGTCATTTATTTTATCTCTCATCTACTACTGTACCTGCAAGATAAGACAAGATGTAAGACTCACCATAAATTGAACTACAATCAAACATTTTTTTTAATAAATGCAAGTAAATAAAAAAATTAATCAATGAAATCAAGTACACAAAATAAAAAATTAACTTATTGAAATTCAATAAACACTACTCAATCCATAGAATAAAAATACAAACAATAAAAAAGAAATTCCATGGATCAAGAAATACAGAGATACCAATTTTCAAAATGCTATAAAATCTATTGTTGTAAGTGGTCATTTTTAACCATTTCTATTTAAAATTTTCATTGCTTGTACAATTCTCTATACGTCGTATCCTCTTGGATTACTACTGATTCTATAGAAGTTCCAATCTACACCTACTCTAATCAACTATACTAGGCATTATTTAGGTGCATTATCTTTAATTTTTATCAATTCAAATTTTTATTAGTTTTTCTCCAATTTCTATTAGTTGTTTTCGTGAAAGAACTACATAAAAACCTTGGATAAAATATTTCTAGTCCCCAAATTTTTAATTACTAATTTGTATTGATTATTTTCTACAACAACTAGTTAGGTTTCATCATTTAAAAAAATGTTCAATAAAGAAATTAAAAACTCATCACTAGATGTAGCATTGTAATTTATCACCCTTGACAATTTCACACTATGTTTTGCTCCCCTTGAGTGCTTGGATCTAATTATACAATTAATTTCATAATTGTGCTTTTTATTTCTTGTTTTAAATTATTTATAAAAAATCAAACTTGGGAAATCAAATTATGCATTTAATATCCCCCCCCCAATACTTTAGATCCCGAAAAGGTAGGAATCCAATTTTGGGCACATGGTACCCTAGACTACCCATTTTGGCTCCAAATTTAAATATGTCAATGTCAATAATTTACTATTTGAAATTCAAATTTAATTGTTGGCTATCAAGATTTACTTTTTAGGAAATTAGAAGAATTGTATATAAATGCATATTATTTTCACCAATTGAATTAACAAGAAATATTGGAGAGCAATTATTATACGTCAAAGATTGATTCAAGAATAGTCAAGAGCAATTTTTTTAGAATTATTGCAACATTGTGACATCTAAGCATCGTGCCAAGTTTTATGTGAGTTTTGTTCATGTTTTACATGCATTTCATTTTTGAGCACTAACACTTGTAGGTCTTGAAATCAAATCAAGTAAAGCAATAATTGATCCTTGAAGGTGATGACTGTGACTTTAGTCCATCAAGGAGATCAAATTTGAGTGGTGATTTGTAGCAAATTGTCAGTTCATTACTTTTTTTTATCATTTAGCTTATATCCCTCAAAAGGGTACACTCTTTTTTATCATCAATTTTTCTATTATGGAGGTAGTGTGTTGCAAAAAAGTGTAGCCTTGATACTTTTCACTCATTTGGGCATTTTCCTATGGATTTTGGCCTGATTTTGCTTAGATTTAATGTTATAACGTGGCCAACACATTCACATTAGACCTTGAACACTTGCAAATCAACAAAAACCTAATGTTGTCTTATAATAGTGTTGTGAAGTGTTGTAACACATTTCCCTACTTTTCCAAGACTTTTCTACAATAATTCATCTAAATAACCCCCTTCTGAGCCTTATTCCAAAGTGTTGTAAGGTTTTGTAACCAACTCTCACACTTTCCTAGGCTTGTCATCAATAAATCAACCCTTCCTTATGACATAATGACCCCTTAATGCACTTATAGGTCCTACTTAAGTGTGTTTCGGGAGACAATCTCGTTAAATAATATTAATCACATTTTAATTCCCGACATCCACTCAAATTTTCCCAGGTGGACTAAGTCGCCACCTTTTGCAACTTAGTCCCATTTGGCATAAAAATCAAATCGAATCTTAATTTTTGGTGGGATTTTGTCTCCTAAACCCTACGGTCAACCTGTGATGTGTTATTTTTGGAAAATTAGGGCATAACATGTATAAATAAGGGGTTTTATCCTTATTTCAACCCCCCAACATATTCTACATCTCTTAACTCAACAACTCTCATTCTTCTCAAGCAATCCTCGAGCATCAAGCATTCAAGCACTCTAAGCACTTCAAGCAATCATCCATTGGAGTTGTCACTTGCATATCTTCAGACTTCTCCATCAAGGGTTTGGTGAGTTGTTGCACTTGCATGTTGTTCAATCATCTTTCCCTTTTACATTTTATTTCATTATCTAGGGTTTGATTACCAAAATGGGGTTTGACTAAGGCAAACTCCTATTCTCTAACCCTAACCCTTTCTCCTCTCTTTGCATGTGTGCCTTGCAGGTTTTGTATGCAAATTTTTCAAAGAGAAAGGTGTTTTCAACTCATCAAAGTCTTTCAAGTCAACAAAGCCCTAATTGAAGCTTGGAGACCTCTTTCAACCTGTTTTTTGCAAAATCTGAATCAGACACCTGTCAGCAAGGGAAGTGCAAATCAAAAGCTATATAATCTTGCCCCGACTTTCCCAAGATTCCCAGGTGGAATAAGTCACCATCATTGGTGAATTAGTCCCAGTACCAGGCTTGAAAAGTGGTTTCTGGGTTTTTGGATACCCATTTTCCAAAAACCTGTTCTGGCAAAGTTTCTCCAAAACTAGACTAAGTCGCCCAGATTGGCACAAGTGTCCCAATCAACATCAACTGTGAATTTTAAAGGTTTTTAGAGCCTCTCTACATCACATTTCATTTCCCAGGTGCACCTCTTCAGTTTTATTCATTTTACTAGCAGTTTATTTATGTTTCTTAGCCCATTTACATATCATAATGTGATTTCAAACACAACTCATTTTCTAGGTTTAGCATTAGTATTCCATCAGTTTAATCTCTTTCCAACATTTAGAACATCTTATTTGGACACACATTAACACATAATCTTGAATGAACCCTTAAAAATTTTGGGTGTGAAAGAAGACCTCTCTCCTTTTAGGTGCAAAACCCTAGAAGTGCAAGAGAGAATCTCCTTTTCCCTCAAAATTTGTGGTTCATTTTTGTAAACCCGTCTTTTGTATACCCTCTTTTTGATTTGGAATTCCTTACACCCTAGATTCAGTTGGCATTGCATTTTGCATTAGTTAATTTGCATTCTAGGGTTTCAAATTTTTGCATTAATGAAAGTGCATATACTTTGCATTATTGCATCTCAAATCATTACCCATCATACAAAATCTACATTTATCTTTCCTCTTCTGGTCATCCAACATCAAAATCATCAAAACTAGTTGAATTTTTTTGGAAATTTTGAAAAAAACCCTAACTGGGACTAATTTGCCATTTTGGGCGACTTAGTCTCTATCCAAAATTTTCACTGTCTATTACAGCATCAAAAACCTCATTTGTGTGATTCCTATACCTCCTATTACCATATACTATAAGTCTGGAAAGTTTCAGGATCACTTGTTTTATGCATCTAAGTCACAAACATCATTTTAGGGTAGTCATTTTTAAAATCATTTCAAGAACACACATCATTAGATCTGCAAAATGCTCACATTTATGAAATTTTTCCTAACATGCATAAAAGTACTTTTCACTTTTTCATATATAATGTTTACATTCGTAAAACTTTGCATAAGTTTGCTAAAAGTGCTTTTCATTCTTTCATACACATTGTTTGCATCCTTAAAGCTTTGCATATATTGGATAAAAGTGTTTTGCATATTTGGATATACATTTTTTATATTGCTAGAACATTGCATGATGTGGTTACAAGTGTTTTTTAATTTTTTTCAAACAATGTTAGTGTCTTATATATCTAGACATACTAAGAAACATTTCTTATCCTCTCCCTATGAGAGTGTTTTAGTGATAGAGAATACAACCTTGGACATTCCTAATGATCATATTAGTTCTTCTCCTAATATCTCTCCTATGGGCAAAGAAGATATTTTGGTGTTTGAAGAAGCAATCAATGAGAGTTATGAGAATCCTAGTTATTTCTATCCTCTTACATCTCTTAATTAACAAGACAACACAACCATAAGGGATGATGACAATAAAATTTATCCTTCTCCTAGTATCTCTCCTAGTTGTGAAGAAGATACTTGGTTGTTAGAAAATATAATTGATGAAAGTCATGGGTATCTTAGTTGTCCCCCTTCTCCTAGGGAACCCCTTATTAAACAAGACAATTCAACCATTGATCATTCTCCTACTTGCGATGGAGTCCCTTTAGAAGAACCCACCTTTGAATGTCATGATCTTTTGGCTTGTCATTCTCCTAAAAACTCTCCTCCTAGGGAGAATATCCTAGTGCAAAAACATTTGAACATTGCCACATATCCTTCAAACACTACACCTTCCCTAGGTTCAGATAATCAAGTGACATTTGAATCCCCTTCACTAACAAATCATAAAAATAAAAACAAGATTCTTGAGGTTATGATGATGCAAGTGGGATCTCCTTTAATTAGTGAGCCTCCTAAGTCACTTCCCACTAGTGAATCACACAAAAAACTAAAATATTTCTTGAAATACATGATGAAATCTAGTCATAACAATGTTTTGCAGCCACTAAGTTGTAACTTAGTGACTCAAACATATAGGGGAACACACATCACTCCTATGCCATTACCCTTTTCTCAGCCTAGAGTCCCTAGTGTTGAAGATCTTAAAAAGACTCCTGCTAATTTATCTGTATGGCAACTCATTCAACTATCACCTATATACAAGTGTCTATTTCAAGAAATCTTGCAAATAAAGTAGGAGGAGATCCAATCTTAAATAAAATCAACTAATGTCATATCCTCCTCTCGTCCCATGCAAGTCACCCAATCAAAAATCACATTCCCTCAACATGAATTACCCCCACTTGCAATTCAAAACAAGAATGATCCCTTGCTAATAAAGGTGATCATTAATGAAACCTTAGTTAGACACACTCTCATCAACAATGGAGGAGAAATTAATGCTTGTAGCATGTACCTCCTCAAAAAACTTAGAATGGACAAAAAGCTCATCCAACTTAATGATGTTCATTTTTGTGGCTTTGACAATGTTAATAGGCAACCACTAGAGATGATCACATTAACTATCGAGGTCAGACCTGTCATGTTTCCTACCTCTATCCATATCATGCAAAGAACCCTGCCATACAACCTTCTCCTAGGGAGACCATGGATTCATGCTATGAAAGGAGTCCCATCTACCCTTCACCGTACAATGAAATTCGAGTACAATAACAAGATATACACGATTGACGCAGATGACCGAAGCTATGAATTAACTAATCACAAAATTTCCAACTCCCCTAATCCTTTCATTCCTAGATCAAAACTTGAACCTATACAAGTTGATACTAACCCTTCACCTACAAAAAAACTCTTTCGTGATAATTAGGGGTCATTAGATTCCACACCTCCTTTCAATAAAATTTACAAAATCTCCCCCTCTTGGTCCAAAGAGTCATATAAAAATGATTCATTTTTAGATACAAGTTATAGTAATGATTGGGGTCTTACGCCTCCCTTTAAAGGAGAGTGTGACATCTCACAACCTAAACCAAAACAACCCTATTTTTTATATGCTCAACTTGGTTCTACATCAACAACGTTATCCCATGGTGGTGATGGGGGCTATCTAACTCCCATCCCTCATGAAGGAACCACACATAACACTAAAAAGGATTTGCGTTCTTGTACAAAAACTAATCCTTCTCAGAAGCACACAACTCCTTCATTTAACTTGGAAGACTGTTATGGTATCAACTACCATCTCCCTCCTACACATGGATGCAATGTACACATGACACAAAATGACATATCATACTCTTTCAAGAAAAATTTAAGGTTACCTCCCTTCTCTCCATTTTCTTCAAACACTTCACGGAGTGTGGTGCTCTTCATTGTGTTGAAGCACCTAATTCCTCTCACTGGTACGTACCTTCATCCTATTCAACTCACCTTTGTCCTACACTAAGTGGGGGCAAGGGGTTCATTAGCCTTGTCCTCGTATGTCACTTGTTGTTGCCTCTTTTGACTAGTTGTTAACCTTTCATGAACATATAAGAGCAAGCCTAGGATGTGGACAACATGCCTTAAGTTGGCTCACCTGTGACATACTATCTTTTTCATGACACAACCTTACTTGGAAACATATGATTTGGCATAGGGCTTTCCAAGTTGGCTCTCATGTCCTTCTTTCTTCTTTGCATTTTTCCTTTTGCTACTTTCAAGTAATTGTTCACGGTACGGTGTTTCACAATTCCTTTAAAGTGGGGGAATACATTGGCATTATTTCTTTTTCTTGATTCTTAGTGCAACCTTATTACTTCATACGATGTGTTTATCGCTTTGTGGATGACATTGGGGGTAATGTTCTTCATGAAAGTGATCTATCTTAGCATATTACATTCTTCTTAGTGGCCTGATACGATACAATACATCCCCTAAGTTGTGAATTTTCTATTCTTTGATTAGTCCTCTCTTGGATAACTTTGACACAATGTTCCCTAAACTAAAAACCTCACATGAACTAAGTAAGATTCCTTTGAACATCCCATTTTACACTTTTCATTTCACATGTTACATTTTTCACTTTGCATATATATTGCCACCTTGCATAACACAAATTGCATGCTTGTGGTGCCATCTTACACTTGTTCATGAGTTCTAAGCA
Organism: Sequoiadendron giganteum; assembly: GCA_007115665.2. Classification (NCBI taxonomy): domain Eukaryota; kingdom Viridiplantae; phylum Streptophyta; class Pinopsida; order Cupressales; family Cupressaceae; genus Sequoiadendron; species Sequoiadendron giganteum. Next base: position 403,641,924 of record CM021109.1, read on the forward strand.
TACAAAGCTTTGCTTGTCTCATGAAGCTTGAAACCCTTGTCTTTTGTGGTGCCTTATCAAAGTTATCAGGAGGTATAACTTTGGTATGGTTAAGCGGGAAGCCCAATCGGCGACACGACTTTCCCCATAGCCACCTGTGTGTGTGTGAGTACATACCATTCATGAGTGTATGTTTCTCACCTTTTTGGGCCTTCTCACCCGATGGACAACCAAAAGTTTCATCACCTTAGAGTGAGTATATATATTTTTAGACAAACAACCTAGATTTGATCCACAACTATCTAGATAAATGGTCGAAAGCTTGATCCGACTTTCCCTTTCTCTTCACTCTTTCACATCACTTTCTTGCGTGATATTTTGTGCTGATGTTTGGTTTGTCATGGGATCTTGATCCTGGGGGCTTGATCATCCCTCTTGATTATAGTTGTCTCATCTCACTAACATGAGTGCATTTAGATCTCTCTTGATATGCATGTTTTGGCTACTTTAGTGTGAGATTGAAGCAAGTTCACCTTCTCACTAAAGTAGGGGCTAAATGTGTCGCAAAAAAGTGTAGCCTTGAATTTTTTCACTCATTTGGGCCATTTCCTATGGATTTTGGCCTGATTTTGCTTAGATTTAATGTTGTAATGTGGCCAACAAATTCACATTAGACCTTTAACACTTGCAAATCAACAAAAACCTAATGTTGTCTTATAATAGTGTTGTGAAGTGTTGTAACACATTTCCTCACTTTTCTAGGACTTTTCTACAATAATTCATCTAAATAACCCCCTCCCAAGCCTTATTCCAAAGTGTTATAACCAAATATCACACTTTCCTAGGCTTTTCATCAATAAATCAACCCTTTCTTATGACATAATGACCCCTTAATGCACTTATAGATCCTACTTAAGTGTGTTTCGAGAGACAATACCGTTAAACAATATTAATCACATTTTAATTCCCAAAATCCACTCAAATTTTCCCAGGTGGACTAAGTCACCACCTTGGGTGACTTAGTCCCATTTGACATAAAACTCAAATTAAATCTTAATTTCTGGCGGAATTTTATCTCCTAAACCCTAAGGTCGGCCTATGATGTGTTACTTTCAGAAAATTAGGGCATAAAATGTATAAATAAGGGTTTTTCTCCTCATTTTAACCCCCCCCCAATATCTTCTACATCTCTTAACTCAAAAACTCTCATTATTCTCAAACAATCCTCAAGCATCAAGCATTCAAGCACTCTAAGCACTTCAAGCAATCATCCATTGGAGCTGTCACTTGCATATCTTCAGAATTCTCCATCAAGGGTTTGGTGAATTTTTGCACTTGCATGTTGTTCAATCATCTTTCCCTTTTACATTTCATTTCATTATTTAAGGTTTGATTACCAAAATGGGGTTTGACTAAGGCAAACCCCTATTCTCTAACCCTAACCCTTTCTCCTCTCTTTGCATGTGTGCCTTGCAGGTTTTGTATGCATATTTTTCAAAGAGAAAGGTTTTTTCAACTCATCAAAGTCATTCAAGTCAACAAAGCCCTAATTGAAGCTTGGAGACCTCTTTCAGCCCATTTTTTGCAAAATCTGAATCAGACACCTGTCAGGAACGAAAGTGCAAATCAAAAGCTATAGAATCTTACCCCGACTTTCCCAAGATTCCTAGGTGGACTAAGTCACCATAATTTGTGAATTAGTCTCAGTACTAGGCCTGAAAAGTGGTTTCTGTGTTTTTGGATACCCATTTTCCAGAAACCTGTTCTGGCAAAGTTTCCCAAAACTAGACTAAGTCGTCCAGATTGGCACAAGTGTCCCAATGAACATCAACAACAAATTCTGAAGGTTTTCAAAGCCTCTCTGCATCACATTTCAGTTTCCAGGTGCACCTCTTCAGTTTTATTAATTTTTGTAGCAATTTGTTTATGTTTCTTAGGCCATTTTCATATCACAATGTGATTTCAAACATGTTATCATGGAATCTAGTAGCACTCGATCCATAGATAACCCCCCTACAAAACTTGTATGTTTCATAGGTTTGTGATGTTTAAGCATGCAAAATAAGGCAAATTTTAATTCACCTTGATGCACAGTCCAAAGTCTCAAACCGTCCATTTGAGCGTTCCCCTGCGTCTGTCTCTCAAAGACCTTCAAATCGAATATCTCTGCGAACTCTCAACCCTCGAGAGTTGTGAAAATTGTGAAATATGTCGAAGCGCTGAAAATCAACACTCCTACATATTGCCTTAGTCATTTTCACTTTAGGTGTAGGAGCGTTGATTTTCAGTGCTCCTACATGTTGAAAGAAAAAAAGGAAATATTGGAGAAGGAAAGATTGGAGAAGGAAAGATTAGAAGAAGAAAGGTTGAAGAAGGAGGAAGAAGATAAGAGAATACAAGAGGAAAAGGACAGAGAGGAAGCTGAAAAGCTTGCTAAGATAAGTGTGGAACAAGAGCAGCAACAAAAATAGAGGGTTGATTCTCAACCTCAAATAAATGTGCAACCTCTCTCTACTACTGCCTCCTCTTCTTCAACTATGATGACTGTTACTCTTGGTGCTCCTACTTGGTTGAAATTAGACCTTCAAAAGTGAGCACCAACACCTTCTCAACCTCTCAATTGGGAGGATATGATGAAGGAAATAGAAAAAGAAAGGCCTAAAAAGAAGGCCAAGATCCTGCATTCTACTAGGCTAACTGACAAAGGAGAAATTGTGGTTGAGTGTGCTATACCTATGATAGACAAGGAGGCAGGAGACATGCAATTAACAAATTATCAACTAGGCACTTTGAATTTGGGTAGACCTACCAGGGATCAAAAAATGAATTTGATTGATGTGGTAGCATCCTCAACCAAGTCAAGAATGCCGAAGGATAAACAAAGGAAGGATGAGCTTAAGGCTCAATTAGATCAACTACATGTTTTTCTTAAGAATGTTTCTGCTCCAAGATCATAATAGGTTGCTGCTATTGAGACCCCAATTTTACTAAGCAAGAAGGAAGTAGATGATTTGGTACAGGTGGCAGAAATGTTGGATCGGTGGGTTAGTAAATTGAATCAAGAAATAAACGAGGTACTAGAAGACATTTTTGGGGTTTACAAAGTGTTGAGGGACTGATAGAAGAGATGAATCAGTATGTTAAAACATTGGAAGCACAAGAGAAGGAATACAAAGGATACAGTCAAAAATTGAAAGAAGTCAACAAGTTGCCTAAAACTACCCTTCTAGAACAGTCGATATTGGAAGAAGATAATAAAGATTTTTTGGAAAAGACTTCTTGCATACTCCGGTTTAGAACAAATTTTCTATACAAACACAGAAGTGAGGTTCAAGATTCTGTTAAAGATCTGAATGAATAGTTTGAGGAGATGGAGGCCATCATTGCTATCATTGTGAATGTGAATGTGCCAGTAAAGGAAGGTTTACTTTTAAGCCAAATAAAGGAGAAGTGGGATGAAAGGTTCAAAGAATTTATGCAAAAAGGAGATGACTTTGAAGATCTACTGATAGATCGATTGATGGACATCAAAGAAGAGATAAGGGCAGCTAAGAGAGAGTTGACGAAGCTGAAAGATATGAGAGGGTTTGCTACAACGGAGTTGGAAAGAATTAAGTTTGAAGACAGCTGGGTGGATGGGCAGGAATTAGACATATTACAAAAAGTCTTCTCCAGCTATGACGAATACATTGTGGAACAAACTTCGCATGCATAAATCTCATGCATGCATGGCTTTTTCTTCTTTGCATGTTGCATGCAGGACTGGCAATTTGAGGCGCATAGCTTTCTCTTCCATTCTATTTTCTTTTCTTCAGTTTAGTTGAATGTATTAATGTAAGGAACTCGAGATCAAATTGATCTGAGTTTCCAAGAAGGCTTTAATTCTTGAAAAGGTGGATGCAACTTAAAATAGAAGGGGACTTCTGAATTTTGTACATCTATAAATACCCATGGGGTATCATATTGTAAGGGTTGGCTAATAGAGAATAGAATTGGCCACCTAATATTAGGATATAGAATTTTTCATAGTTGTTACAGAGATACATTGTTACCATTTTTACAGTTAAATAAAAATTACAGGTTTTACACAATATGGTGTTAGAATTAAGTTTTACTTGATAAGGTTGATGAGTTATAATCTATCTGAATGCCACTGATTGTGCTGAAGCATGAAATTTTCTTATGTGATGAAAGTCATTAGAAGAAATCGGATTTAAGGATTATCTCATTAGATTATCGTTGAATTGAATTTATTGAAGTCTGTTGATCTATGATCTTGGTGATGAATGAATGTGTGTTCTTTTGGAATCTTTGAAATATTTGTGATGTGCGATTGTGACGTAAATTAAGCACCTTAGATGTATGCAATGGTATAGATTATTCTGTAAATTGTGTCATGCTTTGGTTTACTTGATCTGTTGGAAAAAATTAATTGTTGAAGATATATGTTTGAATGCTAGATAAGTTTGATTCATGTTTGTTGATTTACCATTTGATCTATCTTTTTCTTTCATTTAAAACCCCATTCCCTTATTAAACTCGATGAACAAGTCATTGCTTGTATTCCTTGTTACCAGCACAAGCCCCTTGAATATTACAGTTGCATGAACAGATTGAGTGACACCAAACAGTTGAGAACCAACTACCAGGACCTTGGGAGTTAGGCTACTATATGTTGTCTTTCTTTTTCAGGAGAAATAGAGTAGAAATATTTTGTTTTAACGTTGTTTGTGTCATTTTCACCATCAACAAGTATTCAATGCAAACAAAGCAGAAATTGCAAATATAAAAAAAAAGTTCACTGCACAAATTGCTTCTACATGGGGCGACATTGATGAAGCTGCTACAAAAGTTGATAACGATACTTGCCCAACAGTAGACATTACGAATGACTTTGATAAAAGCAAACAACAAAATGGCATAGAAAAATATGACATCATAAGTGACCTAAACCATATGATAAATACAAAGCTCATAGATTCTATTTGCAAAACACTGTTTTCAGAAATAGCACATCCATTCCTACCAAGCAACAAAGAATACTTCAATTTACGAAGATAATTGAACAAAAAAAAACAATTAATTCTAAAGGATGTACTAATGACAAAAATACTTGCCACCAAAAAATCATTATACTTGTTCTTAACATGTGGAGCTGGCACAGGAAAAACCTTCACAACTAAAGCAATTTTCGAAGCAATGATTTGTTTCTATGATAAGCAGCTAGATAGTGACCCACTCAAGCCTAAAGGCATTATTGTCGCTTCATTGGGAAAAGTTGCATTCAATGCAGGTGGCACCACTGCACATTCAATCTTGTATCTGCCATGCGATTCTTCAAAAAATGTTACCCCTAGATTCAAACACAGTTGATACCTTATGCAAAAAAATTGATCAATTGCAAATTCTTCTTATTGATGAAGTCTCATTGATTAGTTCCAAAATGCTTTACAACATTGACTCATCAAATCAAATACACACCAACAAAACCCTTTGGCAATATAGATATCATATTTTGTAGTGACTTCTACCAAACACAACTTGTATTCGATGCTTGGATATTTGAAAAACCAATAATAAATAAGGAGAAAATGCCATATACCTTTTGGACTAACAACATGAAGAGCTTTGAATTGCATAGTGTAATTAGACAAACAAGTCAATATTTCATTTCCATACTTAATCGTGCTAGGACTTCTCAACAAAATAATCAAGCGATTTGCTTTTGCTACTTGAATGCAATGTGGATTCTCTAGATACAACTCTAGTGATATCATTAAGCCCAATCTCATACCCTATGGGCTATGATAATGTTGAATCATGTTCCATGTTCTGTAAGGATTCTGCATACATGTTTCTAGTGGAGCAATAATATCTGGGTAGATCGGACATTGCTCTATCCAAGCACTCTCAAACCTAATACTGCCTTCATTGTTAGATTTTTCAAGGTTCCAGACACATGACAACCACATTGCTAAGGTACAGTCACAACATTTGATACTTCGAACTGCCTATAGTGTTGTTAAGGTCAAGGGGCGAAGCCTCTGTGGGCTCAGGGAGGTGGGGCAGGTGAAGAGAAAGGCAGAAATAAAAATAACACAAAAAAATAATTTTATATTTTTTTACTCATTCAAACACAAAACAATCAAGAAATTATTTGCTACTTCAGAGCAATTTTCATATTAAACTTTTTTCACACAAAAAATACAAACACTCCCATATATAAAATTTTATGGCCACATACATCAACACAAAAATTAAATACAATATTAAAGGCTATAAAACAAGCCATCAAAATCATGTCCAACTACATAACAACATTGTCCTATGAGAATAAATATATGTCCTTCTATCCAAGTTGTTCGCGAACACACACCACACAAAACAATGCCGCCAAAAACAAGCGAACCGCTATACCACGGTGAGGGAACGGACGACCAACGGTAGAGCGGTGACTGAGCACAAAATGCTAACCCACATTACTATGGTTAGGGAACATGATGGTCGTGGTGTGGTAGTAGCCATACTGGTGGCCAACAAACGGTCTGAGCACAAAGAAAACAACCCACCGCACTACCACGGGCGGTTAGCGAAGGAACTACGAGATAGTGGTGAGCAAGCATCAACGGTTAGTAAACAACTAGGCTCAGAGCAATGGAGAACACTGCGATACTGCCAACGGTTAGAATGGTGATCGTGGTATGGAGGTAACTGTGATTCGATGGTTTACCACATTGCCATAGGCATCATGCGATTAATGTGCGATAACGAGGTGAATGAATAGCGTGGCCACCGTAATACTGCCTTTCAGTGAAGAGCTCAACCAAGGTAATGTGGGAGACCATGGATAGGAGAGAGAAGGGGTGCAGTAGCCCGGTAGATGCCGCCAGACCGTGAACAAGTGAGTCTGAGGGCGCGGGAGCGCGGTAGGAGCAGGAGATAGGTGCGAGAGTGGAGTGAAACTCCAACACTCCCCCTTGAACATAGCTCCCGTAGAGTTTAACACCCGACCGATCTCTCTGTTGTATGAATTCATCTCTGCCTAGTGACTTTGTGAGTAGGTCTGCGACTTGATCTTCTGATCTACAAAAAACTAAGGAAATCTCCTCGCCATTAATTAGTTCCCTGATAAAATGAAATCGAGTGTCAATATGCTTGTTGCGTTTGTGGAACACTGGATTCTTTGACAAAGCTATGGTTGAGTTGTTGTCACAGAAGATTTTTGTGGCTTCCAACTGGTTAATTTGTAGCTCTTTGAGGATTCTTCTCATCCACATAGCTTGACATGAAGCACTTGTTGCAGTGACATACTCAGCTTCAGCTGAAGACAGTGTAACAATTGGTTGTTTTTTAAAGGCCCATGCAACAACTCCACTACCAAAGTGAAAAACATAGCCTGATGTGCTTTTTTTGTCATCAACACTTCCAACACAATCACTGTTTGTGTAGCCAACTAATTTAAATTCTTCTGCTCTGGAGTATTGAATGCCAAAATGTTTTGTTCCATTAATGTATCTTAAAATTCTCTTTCCAGCCATCCAATGTGACTCTTTTGGCGCTTCCATGAATTTGGAGATTAAACTTACTGAAAACATTATATCAGGCCTTATGGCTATCAGATACATTAAGCTTCCCACTAGCTACTTGTACAAAGTTGAATTCACATCCGAGCCTTTGTCCTCTTTGCTAAGTTTCAAACTAGTGATCATTGGAGTGGGTGCTGACTTACAATTCATCATATAAATCTTTTTAAAACATCATTTGCATATTTAGACTGAGAAATAAAAATTCCATTGTCATTTTGTGTTACCTCAATGCCCAAAAAATATTTTATCAGACCTAAGTCTATCATCTCAAACTCTTTCATCATTTCTGTTTTGAACAAATCAACTGATAGATTTACAGTCAGAATTAAATCATCAACATACAGGCATATGATCAGGATTTTACCTTCTTCATCCATCTTGGTATACAATGTTGGTTCACTGCTACATCTGGTAAATCCATTCTTTGTGAAATAACTGTCTATTCTACTATACCAAGCTCTTGGGGCTTATTTTAGACCATACAAGGCTTTCTTCAGTTTATAGACTTTGTCTTCTTGTCCCGATATCTCATATCCAGGTGGTTGTTCAATGTATACTTCCTCTTCAAGATAGCCATTTAAAAATGCTGACTTCACATCTATTTGATGAACTAACCATCTGTTCTGTGCTGCTAAGGCAAGTATCATTTTGACTGTGTCAAGGCATGCAACAGGTGCAAAAGTTTCATTATAGTCAATTCTAGGTTGTTGTGCATATCCTTTCACTACCAATCTTGCTTTGTGCTTCTGCACTTCTCCATTTGCATTGAGTTTTGTCTTATAAATCCATTTAACACCTATGACATCTTTGTCTTTTGGAGGACTCTGCAACTCTCATGTCTGATTGTTCTCAATTGCATCTATCTCATCATCCATTACTGTTATCCATTTTTCTTCCTTGATTGCATCTTCATAATGAATCAGATCTTCAGCTTGAGAATAAAAAGCAAAGAGTGTAAATTGCTGAGAATTGTTCTCACCTACATTCTAATTATAGATATCACTGATGTTTCTGATTTTCTGCCTCCTCATGCTAGCTAAAGTTGGGTTTGAAATATCACTAGAATTTGCAGAATGTGGACTTGAAGGTCCTACACCAAAATTTCTTCCTGTGGTTGGCATGTGCAGTCCTATTGTTGCTGCTCTTACATTGCTTGATGGTGTCAATTGTTGACCACTTGGTTGAGGTTGAACTGGTACAACAGTTGGAACATTTACTAGAACTGTAATATCATTTTCTTCTTGAGGGATATTGACTGTAACATTAACTATGCTCTCTCTACTTCCATCCCATGCTTCATCTTCTACAAATTGAACATCCCTGTTGATTATAACCTTCTTAGTTGTTGGATTGAACAATTTATATGCTTTGGATTCATCACTGTAGCCAACAAAAATACATTTCTCTCCTTTATTATCAAGTTTTCTCCTCAGCTCATCTGGTACATGTGCATATGAAACACAACCAAAAACTCTCATGTGAGACACACTATGCTTTTTACCAGTCCATGCTTTTTCAGGGATAATATTCATCACACTTTTCGTTGGGCATCTATTCATGATATATGTTGCACAAGATACAACTTCAGCCCATAACTCATTTGTTAAATGCTTGGCTTTCAACATACTTCTAGCCATCTCCATTATGGTTTTGTTTTTTCTCTTAGCTACCTCGTTCTGTTGAGGTGTATATCTTGTTGTGAACTGTTTGTGTATTCCATGCTCTTTGCAGAAATTTAAAAATTCTCTTGAAACATATTCACCTCCTCTATCCATTCTCAACACTTTGATAAAATAATCACTCTATTTTTCAGCTAGAGACTTAAATTGACAAAATAAATTAAACACTTCACTTTTTTGTTTTAGAAAATAGACCCATGTCTTCCTTGAATAATCATCTATGAAAGTCAGAAAATAATAACTACCACCTATTGAAGGTGTCTGCATTGGACCACATAAGTCTGAGTGAACAATTTCCAATGGGGCTTTTGCTCTTGTGGATTTCCTTGTTGGGAAAGATTCTCTATGCTGATTTCCTAGTATGCAACCTTCACAAACTCTCTCGAGTTTTTCAATTAATGGAATTCCTTTGACCATACCTTTCCTATGAAGCAAATTCAGACCTCCAAAATTCAAATGACCGAATCTTAAGTGCCATAGCCAGTTTTCATCCTTCACTTCTGCTTGAAAGACAGTCTAAATAACAGTTGGTACCTCTTGTGCTTGTGCAAATTTTGTGCTCAAAGCTAGCTGAATTCTTAAAGGAAACATTCTATTGTTTGTCATCTTGATTTTTGCTATCAACTGGCTACTTGGGTATTTATCTAAAATAGTGCACAACCCATTTTTGAAAGTCACTCTATAACCCTTTTGAATTAATTGTCCTACACTCATCAAGTTGTGTTTAAGACCAAACACAAAATAAACATCAGAAATATATTTTTGCTCCCCCTGCTTGGTTAGAATATTAACATTTCCCTTTCTTTGACTGACACTTTGTTGTCATTACCCAGGGTGACACCTGACTTAATATTCTCATCTAGACTTGTGAATAACTCTAAATTTCCTATCATGTGATTGCTACAGCCTGAGTCTAAGAACCAAACTTCTTTCTCACTAGCTTGTGCTACATTATAGGCTAAAAACATTGTGCTTCTATCTGGTCTATGGTCTTGACTCTCTTTAGTAAAGTTTGCATTATGCCTACCCATATCATACTGCTTCTTCCTACACTCATTCATGTAATGTCCAAACTTTTTACAATAATGGCATTGGACCTGAGATTTATCATACCTTTGTCCTTGAGGAAAGTTTTGAGATGGGTTCTGGTTGCTGCCTCTTCCACTTGAACTTGACTGGTTATTTCTTCCACCTCTATTGAAGCCTAATCCTCTTGCTCTGAAATTCGTTCTACCTCTGCCTCTTCCTTGATTAATTGAAGCTTGTGACTTGAATGCATGCTCCAATGACATACTAACTGTTCTGCTGAGTTTGTGCTCATGAGAAATGAGTGAAGCATAAAGCCCATCAATTGAATATTGTGTGAGGTCCTTTGTCTCTTCTATTGTGACTGCAATTGATTCAAATCTTTTGGGTAAACACCTCAAAATTTTCTCTACCACTTTGACATCTTCTAATGTTTCTCCATGTGTTTTTATCTGGTTCACCAATCCCATTATTTGAGTAAAATAAGAATCAACAGACTCATTATCTCTCATAAAGAGGGTCTCAAATTCTCTTCTCAATATTTGCAACTTTGCAGTTTTAACTTTATCCATTCCTTGATATGCAATTTGCAGAATGTCCCAAGCTTGCTTGGACCTAGTTGTGGCTAAGATTCTTGGAAAAATAGTTTCATGTACTCCTTGTAGAATGAAAAAGTGTGCCTTTGAGTCCTTCTTGTTATCCTTCAACAATTCTTTCTCTGCTTGAGTTAGAGCATTATATGTTGTTGCATTTGCAGGCTCTGGAAACCCATTTTCTACAAACTCCCATAAATCCCGTGAACAAAATAATGCTCTCATTGTTATAGACCAGTAGTCATAATTCTTTCCATTTAGCTATGGAATTTGGAGATTACTCAAGCTTGTGCTTGCAGCCATGATTTACAGACTTTCTACAAATAACCTTAGGCTCTAATACCACATGAAGAGAAAGACAGAGATAAAAATAACACAAAAAAATAATTTTATATTTTTTTACTCTTTCAAACACAAAATAGTCAAGAAATTATTTGCTACTTCAGAGAAATTTTCATATTAAACTTTTGTCATACAAAAATACAAACACTCCCATATATAAAAGTTTACGGCCACATACATCAACACAAAAATTAAATACAATATTAAAGGCCATAAAACAAGCCATCAAAATCACGTCCAACCAACATAGTCCTATGAGAATAAATATCTGTCCTTCTATCCAAGCTATCTGCTAGCGCACACCACACAAAACAACACCGCCAAAAACAAGTGAATTGCTATACTGCAGTGTGGGAACGGACGACCAGTGGTAGAGCGGTGACCGAGCACAAAATGCTAACCCGCATTACCGTGGTCAGGGAACATGATGGTCACAGTGTGGCGGTAGCCATACTGACGGCCAACAGACGGTCCAAGCACAAAGAAAACAACCCACCGCACTACTGCGGGCGGTTAGCGAAGGAACTGCGGGACAACGGTGAGCAAGCATTGACGGTTAGTAAACGACCAGGCTCAAAGCAACGAAGAACACCGCGATACTGCCGATGGTTAGAATGGTGACCGCGGTATGGAGGTAACTATGATCCGGTGGTTAACCGCATTGCCATAGGCATCATGCGGTTAATGCGCGGTAACGAGGTGAACGAAGAGCGTGGCCACCGTGATACTTCCGTTAGTGAAGAGATCGACCGCGGTAACATGAGAGATTGTGGGAGTGATAGTCACAAGACCACGAATAGGAGAGAGAAGGGGCGCGGTAGCTTGGTAGACGCCGCCAAACCATGAATAGGCAAGTCTGAGGGCACGGGAGCGTGGTAGGAGCAAGAGATAGGTGCAGAAGTGGAGTGAAACTCCAACAGCAGGTTCAACCATCACATCTAGTTCCATTCAACTCAACTATCAGAGGGTAAAGACTCACATGGAAGCATAAGAATTTCAACTTTCTTGATGATTATTCAGCCTACTTTGTGACATAATGTATACATCTATTTTATCAATTTTCCTAAACACGGTCACTGCACAGATGCAGCTAGTGGAAGATAAGCAACCGTGTATCTCCCTTGAGAGTGCCACGTACAAAATGCATAGATTATTAACTCTATTCCCGTCCTTATATGATATATCTCTCTCATGTGTCTTTCTTTTATTGCCAACCTTGATTTATTGTTTATTTGCTTTAGCACATAAAACACATCTAGACTCTCACAGTTTAGTGTAGTGTCCCAAAGATATCTCTTGGGATTTGTATCATCAGATCAACACAAAAGTATATTTTAATCTGTGTTGAAAATTTGCACATTTGAATACACATAACAATTATGGAATAGATGGTATTAGAGTAGGTTTTTGTTGTGACTTGTATAAGGATGTTACTAACACATTATAGTTGTGTATATTTATCTCTATAGTCAATAATTGACAAAAGAATTACAGGATTATTTGGGTACATATCTCAATCAAAGGCAAATTTTAGAAGAGGGAAAGAGTCCATGAGCTACAAAAATTCAGTCAACAAATTCAAGCTGAAAACCAAGAGTTGAGGAAGATGGTGCAGTGTTTGAAACTGGGGGATCAAGAGATGCAAGGTACATTGGCCAGCCATGGAAGTTTCCTCATTCACTGCCATAGACGAACCACAACAAGAACTTTTGTAGAAGAGGAGATGTTGCCAAAGATTGAAGAAGATTTTGAGAGGAAAGAAGAATCAATCCAACAAAGGACACCTAAGCCCCACATAAGATGCTTATGACAGCGTAAGTATGGTAAGCACCCCACCAAATAGCCTTTCTTATAAAAACACTCAAAGAAAATTGTTGATTTTGTGGGTGTATAACTTGGCATACAAACCACCCTCATTGAACCTATATTACTCGAAACACCACGAGGTGGCATTGTTTTGTCCATTTTTTAGCATGCCATTAGAGTTTTCTCAATCCACATGTTGCTATAGATTTTATCAGCAATGGCTGTATATTTCCAAAAAAAAAATCACTGCATTTTCCCTAAAAAATAAAAACATGGTTGTGTTTTCCCTAAAACAAAGCTCAACCCCATTCTTTCTAAAATGAACTTAGTTTTTTTCTTTATCCTCAGATCTGAATAAAGTTATATTGCTTTGAAAATATTTAAGTTGATTTTTCACTTTGTTTTAAACTAACTTATATTTTTTTTCAAATGATATTTTGTGATGTTTTTTATATTTTTATCTTTGACTAATGGAATGCAGTAATTTTGTGTAAAGTTAAAAATTATATAATAGAATGTATTAACTTTTTAAATATTTTTGTCCAAATTTTATTTTACAGGCATTATGTAAACAATGTGTATGACAAGAGAATCTTGAATAAATCTATTTTTTTAAGAAGGCATGTGTATACAAGATCCATTTCTTGTCACATTGCTGTTGTCATTGTGGTTTTCATTTCTCATTCCAGGTAACATAGCATTAAGGAATTTCCATTCATATTTCATTTGTTATTTTGTTTGATGTAAAATTTTAACTTAACATTCAAGTAAGGGCATTTCCATTCATATTTCATATTTCATTTGTTATTTTGTTTGATTGCTTGTAGAATGCTACCATCTTTCTGATGAAATATAATCCTTCTGGGAGCAAATAATCTTCATATGAATACTACTAACTTCTATGATTGCAAGGACCTCCTCTGCGAATTCATCAAAGAAAAATGATTTTTGGTAGCTGGAAGTGAAGCAGCGTATATGATTTATGAATATGTTTTTCTATTTCTTTTTCTTTGATATTATATGTTTGTGAATTTTTTTATTAATTAAATAAATTTGGCACAGGGGCAATAACAGGTGTAGCAATAATTAGTAGAAATGTTAACAAGGAATTTATCACCACTTAATTTTACACCAAGGATGGATTCATCACTTCCAGATTATGCGTGTCACTAACTATCATAAAGAGATTTTGAGAAAAATAATTCCAAGATTTGTGTTTAAGATTTCATTCAACTTCTCACAACAGATGGATGATATCAATTTATTTAGATTATATGATAGAACACTTGAATTTCCTGTTATATGCTGGAGGTGCATCGCCCACAAAAATATCCTACTGTAGGGATCTTTTTGGAGTTATAAACTGCTTCAACTTCAATTTAATCAAACAAGATATTATCAATTGATAAATTATCCAATTGTAATGGTTTACTTATTTGCTAGATTTTGATATGTTCAGCAATAATTAATTTGGACCTTGAGCATCTAGTCAGTTTTGAGTTCTTTGTGATCTTGTTTCTTTGCTTTACAATTGTTTATTTTCTTTGCACATTCTAATTTTCATTAGGCTTCTTCAGCCCCACATTTGGGGACAATAAAATTAAATATTTGAATTTAAAAAATTATATAAAATTAAACATTTGAATTTTAAAATTGGATTTTTTTTTTGCTTTCCTCATTTTATTTAAGGATTGTTTAGATGGGTGACAACAATCTCTGAGTTGCCTCTGTCGTGCAAGACATACTACCAGACGGGTTTATGGAAAGTACCTGCATAATCATGTATTAAAATAGAGTTTTATTCATTTACCATGAAAAAGGTTCTGAAAAGAGTTTGTTCATCAATGTTGAACTAATAGTCCTGCAACAATCAACTCACAATGACTGCAAATAAAATTTTATTATTCCACGCCAGAATCTCTATGTATGCTCTGAAGGAAATAGCAGAGATAATAAAACATACAAAAAAAATTCTTAACATAGAACAACCATTAACCACCTTTGCTACTTCAGAGCAATATATCATATTAATTTTTTTCTCCTCTTTTTTACAAAATTACAAACATACAATTATATATAAGATTACAGTCCAATAAAAAATAAATGGCAATAAAAATGCCAGCCAAAACATTCGTCCAACATCATTAAACAAAAGTCCTATTGATTTAAATGAAGCGTCCTTTAACCAAACTGGGTGCCAACGCACAATGTACAGACTGCCACTGAGGAAAGTCAAAAAGTCAAAAAGTCAAAAAGTCAAACATCATCAACCACCGCGCTACCGTAGTGGTTTTCAGAGAGACTGCGGTGATGGTGGTAACCATGAGCACAACAAAGAAATGACCCATCGTAGTACCGTGGCGATTAGGAAATAGACTGCGGTGGACACGGTAACCACCCAATCACGGTCATCAAACAATGAAACAAAGGCACCGCGATACCGCCGATGGTGAGTGGACAGACCGCGGTAGAGCGGTAATGACATCGATGGACGAAGCAGGAAAGCGATGATGGTCACTGTGGTACCGTACACAGTTAGACTGTAGACCGCGGTAGTGCGGTAATGGTTGCCAGGCGGTTAACTGCATTGCCGCAGGCAACATGCGGTTAGACCGCGGTAGCAAGGTAAATGTTGAAGACTGCCACCGTGAAACCGCCGACAGTGAGAGACATGACCGCGGTAAAGCAGTAGACGATGGAAAATCGAGAATGGTAGTGTTTGAGGGCGCGGGAGCGCGGTAGGGGCTGGATTTGAATGCGGGAGTGGAGTGAAAATCCAACACTCCCCCTTGAACGGAACTCGCGCAGTCATTGACGCCCAGTTTGGCTCTTTGGCGTATGAACTCATCTCAGCCCAATGGCTTAGTAAAAATGTTTGCTTGTTGCTCATCCGTCCTGCAATACTCCAGAATGATTTTGCCTTTTCTGATCAACTCTTGAATGAAATGAAACCTTGTGTCTATATGCTTGCTCCGCTTGTGAAATATAGGATTTTTGGAAAGGGCGATTGCAAAATTGTTGTCACAAAATATTTTTGTAGCTTATGTTTGTTTATTTTGAATCTCCATCAAAACTCGTCTCATCCATACTGCCTGGCAAGACGCACTTGTGGCTGCAACATACTCAATTTCAGTTGAAGACAATGTAACGATTGGATGTTTCTTTGAAGCCCATGCGACTACTCCACTGCCAAAATGAAAAACATAGCCAAAGGTGTTTTTCCTATCATCAACACTTCCAACACAGTCACTGTCAGTAAAGCCTGTTAATTTGAAATCATCTGTTCTAGAATAATGAATGCCATAGTTCTTCGTTCCATTTATGTATCTCAAAATTCGCTTTCCAGCCATCCACTGTGATTCTTTTGGTGATTCCATGAATTTGGAGATCAAACTGACTGCATACATGATGTCAGGCCTTGTGGCTATCAAATACATTAAACTTCCTACTAGTTGTTTATACAAAGTTGGATTAACATCTGAGCCTTTGTCTTCTTTGCTCAATTTCAGTCCAGTCACCATTGGAGTAGGTGCTGACTTACAATTTAACATATTAAATCTCTTTAAAAAATCCTTTGCATATTTAGACTGTGAAATAAAAATACCATCTTTATTTTCATTTGCCTCTATTCCCAAAAAGTACTTCATCAAACCCATGTTTGTCATCTCAAACTCATTGATCATTGCTGCTTTGAACATTTCAATTGACAAATTTCTAGTTAAGATCAAATCATCAACATACAGGCATATGATCAGAATTTTACCTTCATCATTCACTTTATTATACAGTGTTGGTTCACTGTCACATCTAGTAAATCCATTATTTGTGAAATAATTGTCAATTCTATTGTACCAAGCTCTTGGGGCTTGTTTCAAACCATACAGTGCCTTCTTCAGTTTATAGACTTTGTTCTCTTGTCCTGATATCTCATATCCTGGTGGTTGTTCAATGTAGACTTCCTCTTCTAGATAGCCATTGAGAAATGTTGACTTCACATCCATCTGATGAACTAACCAACTATTTTGTGCTGCTAAGGCCAATAACATTCTGACTGTGTCAAGACGTGCAACTGGTGCAAGAGTTTCATTGTAATCTATTCCAGGTTGTTGTGCATAACCTTTTACCACCAATCTTGCTTTGTGCTTTTGCACTTCTCCATTTGTATTCAATTTAGTCTTACAGATCCATTTAACACCTATGACATCTTTGTCTTTTGGAAGACTTTGCAACTCCCATGTCTGATTGTTTTCTATTGAATCTATCTCATCATCCATTGCTGTCAACCACTTTTCTTCCTTGATTGCATCTTCATAATGAATAGGATCTTCAACTTGTGAATAAAATGCAAAAAGTGTAAATTGTTGAGAATTGTTCTCACCTTCATTTTGATTATAAATATCACTCATGCTTCTGATTTTCTGCCTCCTCATGCTAGCCAAGGTTGGATTTGATAGATCACTAGAGTTTGCAGAATGTGGACTTGAAGGTCCTGTGCCAGAAGTTCTCCCTGTGGTTGGCGTCTGCAGTCTTCTTGCTGCTGCTCTTGTATTACTTGCTAGTGTCATTTCTTGACCACTTGCTTGAGGTTGAATAGGAACAACAGGCACATTAGCTGGAACTATAATTTCATTCTCATCTTGAGGAATATTGACAGTGACATTGACAGTGCTCTCTTTACTTCCATCCCATGCTTCATCTTCAATAAATTGGACATCCCTGCTGATTATCACTTTCTTGGTTGATGGATTAAACACACTTTATATGCCTTGGATTCTTCACTATATCCAACAAAGATGCATTTTTCTCCTTTGTTATCAAGTTTTCTTCTCAACTGTTCAGGAACATGTGCATATGAAACACAACCAAAAACTCTCATGTGAGACACACTGTGCTTTTTACCTGTCCATGCTTCTTCAGGGATAATATTCATCACACTTTTTGTAGGGCATCTATTCATGATATATGCTGCACAAGATACAACTTATATAGCTTCAGCCCAAAATTCATTTGTTAAATGCTTGGCTTTTAACATACTTCTAGCCATCTCCATTATGGTTCTATTTTTTTCTTTCAGCTACCCCGTTCTGTTGAGGCGTGTATCTTGTTGTGAATTTTTTGTGTATTCCATGTTCTTTGCAGAAATTTAAGAACTCTTTTGATATGTATTCAACTCCTCTATCTGTTCTCAGCACATTGATGAAACAACCACTCTGTTTTTCAGCTAAAGACTTGAATTGACAAAAGAAATTAAACACTTCACTTTTCTATTTCAGAAAATACACCCATGTCTTCCTTGAATAATCATCTATGAAAGTCAGAAAATACAAACTACCACCTATTGAAGGTGTCTACATTGGACCACATAAATCTGAATGTACTATTTCCAATGGGGCTTTTGCTCTTGTAGATTACCCTGCTGGGAAAGATTCTTTATGTTGCTTTCCAGGTATGCAACCTTCACAAACTCTTTCGGGTTTTTCAATTAATGGAATTCCCTTTACCATGTTCTTCCTCCAAAATTTAAATGACCAAATCTTAAGTGCCAAAGCCAGTTTTCATCCTTTACCTCTGCCTGAAAGACAAACTGAATAATAGTTGATACCTCTTGTGCTTCTGCAAAGTTTGTACTCAAAACTGGCTGAATTCTCAAAGGAAACATTCTATTGTTTGTCATATGAATTTTTGCAATCAACTGGCCACTTGGGTATTTGTCTAAAATAGTGCATAACCCATTCTTGAAAGACAATGTATAACGCTTTTGAATTAACTAACCTACACTCATCAAGTTATGTTTAAGACCAGGCACAAAATAAACATCATAAATATATTTTTGCTCCCCCTGTTTGGTTAGAATATTCACATTCCCTTTTCCTTTGACTGACACTTTGTTGTCATTACCCAGGGTAACATTTGACTTAATATTCTCATCTAGACTTGTGAATAACTCTAAATTCCCTGTCATATGATAATTACAGCCTGAATCTAAAAACCAAACTTCTTTCTCACTAGCTTGAGCTACATTACAGGCTAAAAACATTGTGCTCTTATTAGGTCTATGATCTTGATTTTCTCTAGAAAAGTTTGCATTTTGCCTACTCATTTCATATTGTTTCTTTCTACACTTATTCATGTAATGGCCAATTTTTTTGCAGTAATGGCATTGAACCTGAGATTTATGATACCTTTGTCCTTGAGGAAAATTTTGAGATGGGTTTTGGTTGCTGCCTCTTCCACTTGAACTTGATTGGTTATTTCTTCTCCCTCTGTTGAAGCCTCTTCCTCTTGCTCTGAAATTCGTTCTACCTTTGCCTCTTCCTTGATTAATTGAATCTTGTGATTTGAATGCATGCTCCAATGACATATTTGTTGTTCTGCTGAGTTTGTGCTCATGTGAAATTAGTGAAGCGTATAGTTCATCAATTGAATACTGTGTGAGATCCTTTGTCTCTTCTATTGTGACTACAATTGACTCAAATCTTGTGGGTAAGCTTCTTAAAATATTTTCTATAACTTTGACATCTTCTAGTGTCTGTCCATGTGTTCTCATCTGGTTTACCAGTCCCATTATTTGAGTAAAATATGAATCTACAAACTCATTTTCTTTCATAAACAGAGTCTCAAACTCTCTTCTCAGTATTTGCAACTTTACTCTTTTTACTTTGTCCATTCCTTGATATGCTATTTGTAAGATGTCCCATGCTTGCTTGGACTTGGTAGTGGCTGATATTCTTGGAAAAATACTTTCATGTACACCTTGTAGAATGAAGAAGTGAGCCTTTGAATCCTTCTTCTTGTTATCCTTCAACAAATCTTTCTCTGCTTGTGTCAAGGCATTATATGCTGCTGCATCTGCTGGTTCTAGAAACCCATTCTCTACATACTCCCATAAATCTTGTGAACAAAACAATGCTCTCATTGTTATTGACCAGTAGTCATAATTCTTTCCATTCAACTGTGGAATTTGGGGATTACTCAAGCTTGTGCTTGCTGCCATGATTTACAGACTCTTCTACAAAATAACCTTATGCTCTGATACCACGTGAAGGAAATAGCAGAGATAATAAAACATACAAAAAAAAATTCTTAACACAGAACAACCATTAACCACCTTTGCTACTTCAGAGCAATATATCATATTAATTTTTTCCTCCTCTTTTTTACAAAATTATAAACATACAATTATATATATGATTACAGTCCAGTAAAAAATAAATGGCAATAAAAATGCTTGCCAAAACATTCGTCCAACATCATTAAAAAAAAGTCCTATCGATTTAAATGAAGCTTCCTTTAACCAAACTGGCTGCCAACGCACAGCGCACAGACTGCCGCCGAGGAAAGTCAAAAAGTCAAAAAGTCAAACATTGTCAACCACCGTGCTACCGTAGCGGTTTTCAGAGAGATCGCGGTGATGGCGGTAGCCATGCGCACAGCAAAGAAATGACCCACCGTAGTACCATGGTGGTTAAGAAACAGGCCGCGGTGGACACGGTAACTGCCCAGACACGGTCATCAAACATCAAAACAAAGGCACCACGATACTGCCAATGGTTAGCGGATAGACTGTGGTAGAGCGGTAACGGCACCAATGGATGAAGCAGGAAAGCGATAACAATCACTGTGGTACCACACGCAGTTAGACTGTAGACCGCGGTAGTGCAGTAATGGTTGTCAGGCGGTTAACCACATTGAGACCATGGTAGTGAGGTAAACGTTGAAGACTGCCACCGTGAAACCACCGACAGTGAGAGACATGACCGTGGTAAAGTGGTAGACGACGACAAACCGAGAATGGTAGTGTTTGAGGGCGCGAGAGCGCGGTAAGGGCTAGATTTGAATGCGGGAGTTGAGTGAAACTCCAACATGCTCCAATATTCACATAAATCAAAATAGAAGATTGTTGAAGTAAAAATTATAGAGGCTAGAATTACAGTGCATGTAAAGATGGTAAACTTGATTTATCAATGACACGAAAGTCTATGGCCATCAAATGATAGCTATAATCAACTTAATTACATATAATAACATCTAAATTGAGCAAGGGTATAAATTAAGGAATCCATATCAACATAGTAGAATAAGTAGTCTCAAGCATTAACCTTCAGGCTTAGCCAAAGTTTTCATACAAAAAACTTCACATTATGCTGAACAGGCTTAAATTGCAATAAATGTCACTTTTCCTGTACTCATCACAACTACATGTGAAGCTAGCATTCCATTATTTATGATGAAAGAATTTGTATTTGCAGTTTATGTACATGGTCAGTGACTAATTTCTATCCACTAAACAATCTATATCTTCTTTATTTTAAAATGGCAAATATTTCCAATAAAAATTAAGAACATACCAATAGTAAATTCCATGTATTTCACCAATAAAATTACAGAATTTAAGCTCTCATGCATAGAGTGATATAATTTTACCTATTGTTGCTAGGATGATCATATTAATTGCAAATTATCATGTGACTGAATTGTTCAGGAATCAAAACTGTTCAAGTTTTTCAGATTTCTTCTCTTGAAAATAGATGTTCAATAAAGTCACTTTATGCCTGCTGTTTTATAATTACAACAAATGGTCAATAACCCTAAGCTGATCAACTAACACTATGCAATACTTTAAACCCAAAAGCTTCTCACATAAATGTGTTTCTCATGAAGATACTTTTACCTAGAAGACAATTTCATAAAAGGCATAAGATTCTCAACCAAGCAATATTTGGCACTCACCCTTGTGATGTAAATGGTAGAGAAGGATTGTCATTGTGTGTTTAGAAAAACTTAACAAGTTCAAGAATTGGATCATATAAAATAATGCTATCATAAATATCAAAAATTGCAATTTCAACTATCCTTTTGTATTTTGCAATCTTGGGGATATATGATTTTTACACATTTTCGATGAACAACAAACCTTGGGGATCAATCTCAATGCATTTCAATAAATCAAGGTCCTAATTGTATCTATGTTGTCGATGGGTTCACCAAAATGCCAATTCAAACTCCATGTAAGAAAGGCATCTCAACAAAAGACTAAGAACCTCCTCTTCAAGCACATCTGCATTCACTTTGGGTTGCCAGAGACCATTAAGTAGGATAGAGACAAGAAGGTTTTGGATATCATCTGGTCCATTATGTGGTTAAGAAGATGCCAAACTAACTTCCTTCCATTTGAAAATAGATGGCAAATATAGCTTCTCCACCTCTCAAATGCCTATTGTCAACACTCTAACAACATATGTTTTAATCATTTATTCTAACAAGATATGTACCAGAACAAAAAAATTACATACTTGTTAGGTGAAAATAGAAGAAAACAAGAACCATACAAAAATAGTAAAGGGCACTCACTAACATTTGTAATGATGAGAAACTGTCCAGAGCACTGATCTACCCTCCTTCCAAACTTAAGAGAGATATCGGCAGTACAAACATATGGGAGAGATGGTGAAAGTTAAATGAAGGAGATGTGCTTGATGAGATGCAGGTTTGAGCATTATTTTGCACATTCATTTGAAGCTTGGAATTGCATAGGTTAAGATTTGCTTCTTGCGACAAGATAGACACAACCTGCACAAAGTATGTTGTCTTCGAATTCTGTAATTTATTTGTTCAATACTCCACTTTTTGCATATTGTTGTTTGGTGCAAATTAAGTGCATTATAACAAAATTCATTGTGGAGAATAAAAATCTATAGTTACTTTAACTTTTAAGCACTGAAATATGACACTATTAATGAACTATTGCCATATGGACAGGTTAATACTATGTGATGGGCATTAGGTTTTGCCCTAGTGTATCATGGCATTCCAAAAGTAAGTCTACTCCTACTTTAGTTGGATTTATAATTACTATCAAGTTTGGCAAATAGAGTAGTATTCATTTCTTAATCTTGCTGCAATTTTATGTTTATCAAATATCATTTTCAAAACTCAGATGTCTTTTGCAGCTAAGGCACATGGCTCCACAACTAGCTAGGTACATTGTGCTGGTTATTGTCATTAGGCTGCTTGAAATTGGAGTATCCAACTTCAATACATAAAGGGGCTCTCGTGCACTTTTGGATTATGTATTTCAATTTCATAAAATTTCAAATATCTTTGACATCTATGAATTTATCCATATTGCAAAGCTTAATTTATGTGTTTATTGTTAACAAAGAAAATCGTAAGAAGCATTTGGTACTTTGATTTGTTGGATTGAATTGATAAAACACAATTTCCTTGGATCTTTGACTATTGTAGTGGTGTCTGCCATGATATGCACACATATGAATAGGGACTTATAGGTGGGGCATAACTTTTTTGAAAAAATGCCTAATGAACCATGGCTTCATGCTCTGCATATCTAATTCTATATGCACAAATTGGGCTTGGGTTTTCCATTACCGACCACAATACATCTAGAAATTTGTGAAGTTGTGTGGTTTCCCCATTACATGCTATCATGGGTAAAGGCAAGAAATTCAACTTGGGGAAGAAGCAACTTTTGATTATCTGAAGAGAATCAACTTGGCACTGGTATTAACATTGATAAATCTGCAACAATCATTCAAAGTGGAGGCGAATGCAAGTGATTACTCCATGGCTACTATTTTTCTTCAAGGATGAAGATCATTATACTATCACCTAAAAATGTTTAAAGGGGCAGTATTAAATTACAACACATACAATAAAAAATTATATGCATTATTTTCAGTGGTTCAAAAATGGAAGCATTATTTAATAGGCAAGGTGACTGTTGTTCATTTCCATCTAGTGATAAGATATAAGTGTATGTTTTCTAGCTTGCTATAAATTCAGTAGATGGCACATTGGTATTGATTCAACCATTTTGCAAAGAGGTATATGCTGCTGATTATGTCAATGATGAAGATTTTGGGAAAGTATATAAATCAGCAACTTATGGTATGCATGACCGATTTGAGGCTAAGTCTAATTTGAAAAAAGAATGGAGATTGTTGTTCATAAGAGAATCAAATACCTCAAAGGTTGTTGGTCATTTTTGGAGAGGCCAAAATAATTGTAAACCTTCAGTAGTATCTCTATTGGTCGTATTTACAAGTGGAACAACATCATAATGCATAAGGAGACGACTATGCAATCTCTGAGATCTTGGGCAGGATTGTGAGAAAAGTGTGTTATCCTTTCCAATTGCTTGTATCGGCTTTACATTGTTCCAGCTTAAGACACTCAGTTAATGTTTCACATTGTTATGAGATAAAATTAGGTTTTCTTTTGGGCTGGTTTTTTGTTTTCTTCAAAGGTGCATACATGGCATAAATTAATGGCTGCAAAACTTGAAGAAACTCGGCATTGATTCCCAAGCCTTTCATTCCTTAGGGGAATTCCAACATTAAAAGGAAGTTGTATATTGCTTATCTTTAAACTTGACAAAGAAAAATGTGAAGAATAGAATCTTGAAATTGTTTTCATCTTGAGATGTAGCTGCAACATGACAAATAAACTACACTATGCCATCTACAGTAACATGACCATCCAATATCCCTTAAGGCAGGGACACCAACTGGCATACAACTCTTATTTTGAGTGTTTTGATTGCTTCAGAAATCCGTTCTCTGTGTCCTTTTGTTCTAGTGGAAGCACTTACTATCATCTTCCCCTGAATATCACGAGGAATGGGAAAAAACATGCTTTTTAAAATGTGCCCAAAATAGGCAGAAAATAGCTTCCAGAGATTTGTTGACTAAAAATAGAATTACCAAAAGAAAACTATATGAACATAACAGTTTCAACTGGACTCTAGCATCTATGCTTTGGGAGTTTGGTGTGGGTATTGGAATCCAACCCCGGGGGAATAGGCCGAAAATAAAAGTTAAAATTTGCAAGTCTTATAATTTCCGAACCATCCATAACATAAATAAATAAGAGCATAAGGAAAAATAAAATTAAGAGTATTTAGTAATTATAAGATGCCGAGGACAGATTAAAAAAAACACACTAGAATGAAGAATTTCACAGTAGGCCATTTTCTAAATCTCATTAAGATAAACTGACTAGAAGCTTTTGTTCGGCAGGTCATCACAGAAAAAAAATGGAAAACAATACAAGCAAAGGTGTTTTAAGGAATCCTTCAGAATCCTAAACAAAATTTGGTTTGTGGCTCGTAGAGTGTCATTTTTCCAGTCCATGCTAGTCACATGTAGGCATAACTTCCCTAAACAAAAATATTTTCCATTTGGCAGCTCGAGTACAGGGTACTCAACTTCATTATATCAATTTCCTTAACCCAATCTAGTATAAAGGCAACATATCCATTATCCAAACAAAAAAATAAAAGACTCATAATGTTTAAAATGCTAACTTCATAAATGACCATCAAAATTGTAAGACCGCCACCATCACAAACACAATGATATGGATAGGGATCATCAATAAAAAATTGTGTTGCACTGGGAAATAGAAAAAGATCATGCATACCAAAATAGTATTACAAACACTAACTTGACACCCACTATAAACTAGAGGCTGGTTTGCCTGTATTCTTACCATGTTTTACTCCCATATGAACATGTAGATTCACTAGAGTTGCAATGTCATAAAGGAGTAGATCTTTCAATGGATACCAAGAACTTAAGCTCATAAAATGACAACAAAAGGGACCCATTTAAAACATTTAAATGCCAAAAGCTCCTTCACTATGACTTATTACCTAGTGCTACCTATACATGAAGTTTCATTTCACAACATTCAAAATTAAATAATTCATAACCTTCACTATGACATATTGGAGTATCCAACTTCAATACATAAAGGGGCTCTCGTTCACTTTCGGATTATGCATTTCAACTTCATAAAATTCCAAATATCTTTGACATCTATGAATTTGTCAATATTGCAAAGCTTAATTTCTGTGTTTATTGTTAACAAATAAAATTGTAAGAAAATCATTTGGTACTTTGATTTGTTGGATTGAATTGATAAAACACAATTTCCTTGGATATCTGACTGTCGTAGTGGTGTCTGCCATGATATGCACACATATGTCTAGGGACTTATAGCTGGGGCATAATTGTTTTGACAAAATGCCTAATGAATCATGGCTACATGCTCTGCATATCTAATTCTATATGCATAAATTGGGCTTGGGTTTTCCATTAACGACCACAATACATCTAGAAATCTGTGAAGTTGTGTGGTTTCCCCATTACATGCTATCATGGGTAATGGAAAGAAATTCAACTTGGGGAAGAAGCAACTTTTGATTACCTGAAGAGAATCAACTTGGCACTGGTATTAACGTTGCTAAATCTGCAACAATCTTTCAATGTGGAGGCGAATGCAAGTGATTATTCCATGGCTACTGTTTTGCTTCAATGATGAAGATCATTATACTATCACCTAAAAATGTTTAAAGGGGCAGTATTAAATTACATCACATACAATAAAAAATTATATGCATTATTTTCATTAGTTCAAAAATGGAAGCATTATTTAATAGGCAAGGTGACTGTTGTTCATTTCCATCTAGTGATAAGATATAAGTGTATGTTATCTAGCTTGCTATAAATTCAGTAGATGTCACATTGGTATTGATCCAACCATTTTGAAAAAACATATATGTTGCTGATTATGTCAATGATGAAGATTTTGGGAAAGCATATAAATCAGCAACTTATGGTATGCATGACTGATTGAGGCTAAGTCTAATTTGAAAAAAGAATGGAGATTGTTGTTCATAAGAGAAGCACATACCTCACAGGTTGTTGGTCATTTCTGAAGAGGCCAGAATAATTGTAAAACTTCAGCAGTATCTCTATTGGTCGTATTTACAGGTGGATTAGCACCAAAATGCATAAGGAGACGACTATGTAATCTCTGAGATCTTGGGCGGGATTGTGAGAAAAGTATGTTATCCTTTCCAATTGCTTGCATTGACCTTACATTGTTCCAGCTTAAGACACTCAGTTAATGTTTCACATTGTTAGGAGATCAAATTAGGTTTTCTTTTGGGCTGGTTTTTTGTTTTCTTGAAAGGTGCATGCATGGCATAAATGCATGGCTGCAACATGTGAAGAAACTGGGCATTGATTCCCAACTCTTTCATTCCCTAGGGGAATTCTAGCATTAAAAGGAAGTTGTATATTGCTTATCTTTAAACTTGATAAAGACAAATGTGAAGAATAGTATCTTGAAATTTTTTTCATCTTGAGATGCAACTGCACCATGATAGATGAACTAAATTATGCCTTCTACAATAACATGACCATCCATATCCCTTAAGGCAGGGACTCTAGCTGGAGCACAACTCTTGTTTTGAGTGTTTTGATTGCTCAGGAAATCCGTTCTCTGTGTCCTTTTGTTCTAGTGGAAGCATTTACTATCATCTTCCCATGAATATCATGTGGAATGGGAAAAAATGTGCTTTTTAAAATGTGCCCAAAACAGGCAGAAAACAACTTCCAGAGATTTGTTGACTAAAAATAGAATTACCAAAAGAAAACTATATGAACATAACAGTTTCAACTGGACTCTAGCATCTATGCTTTGGGAGTTTGGTGTGGGTATTGGGACCCAACCCCAGGGGAATAGGCCAAAAATAAAAGTTAAAATTTGCAAGTCTTATAATTTTCGAACCATCCATAACATAAATAAATAACATCATAAGGTAAAAGATAATTAAGAGTATTTAGTAATTATAAGATGTCAGGGACAGATTAAAAAAACACACTAGAATGAAGAATTTTACAATAGCCATTTTCCAAAGCTCATTAAGATAAACTGACCTGAAGCTTTTGTTCAGTAGGTCATCCAGAAAAAAAATGGAAAATAATACAAGCAAAGGTTTTTTAAGGAAACCTTCAGAATCCTTAAAAAAATGTGGTTTGTGGCTCATAGAGTGTCATTATGCTAGTCCATGCTAGTCACATGTATGCATAACTGCCCTAAACAAAAATATTTTCCATTTGGCAGCTTGAGTACAGGGTACTCAACTTCATTATATCAATTCCTTAACCCAAACCAGTATAAAGGCAACATATCCATTATCCAAACAAAAAAATAAAAGACTATCATAATGTTTAAAATGCGAACTTCATAAATGACCATCAAAATTGTAACACCGCCACCATCACAAACACAATGATATGGATAGGGATCATCAATAAAAAATTCTATTGCACTGGGAAATAGAAAAAGATTATGCAGACCAAAATAGTATCACAAACACTAACTTGACACACACTATAAACTAGAGGCTTGTTTTCCTGTATTCTTACCATGTTTTACTCCCATATGAAAATGTAGATTCACTAGGATTGGAATGTCATAAAGGACTAGATCTTTCAATGGATACCGATAACTTAAGCTCATAGAACGGAAACAAAAGGGACCCATTTAAAACATTTAAATGCCAAAAGCTCCTTCACTATGACATATTAACTAGTGCTACCTATACATGAAGTGTCATTTTCAGAACATTCAAAATTAAATAATTCATAACCTTCACTATGACATATTGGAGCATCCAATTTCAATACATAAAGGGGCTCTCATGCACTTTTGGATTATGTGTTTCAACTTCATAAAATTTCAAATTTCCTTGACATCGAGGAATTTGTCCATATTGCAAAGCTTAATTTATGTGTTTATTGTTAATAAAGAAAATTGTAAGAAAAGCATTTGGTACTTTGATTTGTTGGATTGAATTGATAAAACACAATTCCCTTGGATTTCTAACTATCGTAGTGGTGTCTTCCATGATATGCACACATATGAGTAGGGACTTATAGGTGGGGCATAATTGTTTTCATGTTTTGAAAAAATGCCTAATGAACCATGGCTTCATGCTCTACATATCTAATTCTATATGCACAAATTGGGCTTGGGCTTGCCATTAACTACCATAATACATCTAGAAATCTGTGAAGTTGTGTGGTTTCCCCATTACATGCTATCATGGGTAATGGCAAGAAATTCAACTTGGGGAAGAAGCGACTTTTGATTATCTGAAGAGAATCAACTTGGCATTGGTATTAATGTTGCTAAATCTGCAACAATCTTTCAATGTGGAGGCGAATGCAAGTGATTACGCAATGGCTAATATTTTGCTTCAATGATGAAGATCATTATACTATCACCTAAAAATGTTTAAAGGGGCAATATTAAATTAAAGCACATACCATAAAAAATTATATGCATTATTTTTCAGTAGTTCAAAAATGGAAGCATTATTTAATAGGCAAGGTGACTGTTGTTCATTTCGATCCTGTGATAAGATATAAGTGTATGTTTTCTAGCTTGCTATAAATTCAGTAGATGGCACATTGGTATTGATTCAACCATTTTGCAAAGAGGTATATGTTGTTGATTATGTAAATGATGAATATTTTGGGAAAGCATATAAATCAGCAACTTATGGTATGCATGACTGATTTGAGGCTAAGTCTAACTTGAAAAAAGAATAGAGATTGTTGTTCTTAAGAGAAGAACATACCTCACAAGTTGTTGGTCATTTTTGGAGAGGCCAAAATAATTGTAAACCTTCAGCAGTATCTCTATTGGTCGTATTTACAGGTGGATCAAAACCAGAATGCATAAGGAGATGGCTATGTAATCTCTAAGATCTTGGGTGGGATTGTGAGAAAAGTATGTTATCCTTTCCAATTTCTTGCATCGGCCTTACATTGTTCCAACTTAAGAAACTCAACTAATGTTTCACATTGCTAGGAGATAAAATTAGGTTTTCTTTTGGGCTGGTTTTTTGTTTTCTTGAAAGGTGCATGCATGGCATAAATGCGTGGCTACAAAATGTGAAGAATCTGGGCATTGATTCCCAAGCCTTTCATTCCCCAAGGGAATTCCAACATTAAAAGGAAGTAGTATATTTCTTATCTTTATACTTGATAAAGATAAATGTGAAGAATAGAATCTTGAAATTGTTTTCATCTTGAGATGCAATTGCAACATGATAGATAAACTACACTATGCCATCTATAGTAACATGACCATCAAATATCCCTTAAGGTAGGGATTCCAGCTGGCACACAACTCTTGTTTTGAGTGTTTTGATTGCTTAGAAAATCCATTCTCTGTTTCCTTTTGTTCTAGTGGAAGCACTTACTATCATCTTCCCTTGAATATCATGTAGAATGGGAAAAAACGTGCTTTTCAAAATGTGCCCAAAACAGGCATATTACAGCTTCCAGAGATCTGTTGACTAAAAATAGAATTACCAAAAGAAAATTGTATGAACATAACAGTTTCAACTGGACTCTAGCATCTATTCTTTGGGAGTTTGGTGTGGCTATTGGAACCCAACCCGGGGGGAATAGGCCGAAAATTAAAGTTAAAATTTGCAAATCTTATAATTTTCGAACCATCCATAACATTAATAAATAACAACATAAGGAAAAATAAAATTAAGAGTATTTAGTAATTATAAGATGCTGAGGACAGATTAAAAAAAACACTAGAATGAAGAATTTCACAGTAGGCCATTTGCCAAATCTCATTAAGATAAACTAACTAGAAGCTTTTGTTCGGCAGGTCATCACAGAAAAAAAATGGAAAACAATACAAGCAAAGGTGTTTTAAGGAAACCTTCAGAATCCTAAACAAAATTTGGTTTGTGGCTCGTAGAGTGTCATTTTTCCAGTCCATGCTAGTCACATGTATGCATAACTGCCCTAAACAAAAATATTTTCCATTTGGCAGCCCGAGTACAGGGTACTCAACTTGATTATATCAATTTCCTTAACCCAATCCAGTATAAAGGCAACATATCCATTATCCAAGCAACAAAATAAAAGACTCATAATGTTTAAAATGCTAACTTCATAAATGACCATCAAAATTGTAACACCGCCACCATCACAAACACAATGATATGGATAGGGATCATCAATAAAAAATGTGTTGCACAAGGAAATAGAAAAAGATCATGCAGACCAAAATAGTATCACAAACACTAACTTGACACCCACTACAAACTAGAGGCTGGTTTTCCTATATTCCTACCATGTTTTACTCCCATATGAACATGTAGATTCACTAGGGTTGGAATATCATAAAGGAGTAGATCTTTCAATGGATACCAAGAACTTAAGCTCATAGAATGGCAACAAAAGGGACCCATTTAAAACATTTAAATGCTAGAAGCTCCTTCACTATGACATGTTACCAAGTGCTACCTATAGATGAAGTTTCATTTCAGAACATTCAAAATTAAATAATGCATAACCTTCACTATGACATATTGGAGTATCCAACTTCAATACATAAAGGGGCTCTCGTGCAATTTTGGATTATGTATTTCAACTTCATAAAATTTAAAATATATTTGACATCTATGAATTTGTCCATATTGCAAAGCTTAATTACTCTGTTTATTGTTAACAAATAAAATTGTAAGAAAAGCATTTGGTACTTTGATTTGTTGGATTGAATTGATAAAACACAATTTCCTTGGATCTCTGACTGTCATAGTGGTGTCTTCCATGATATGCACACATATGTCTAGGGACTTATAGCTGGGGGATAATTGTTTTGACAAAATTCCTAATGAACAATGGCTACATGCTCTGCATATCTAATTCTATATGCATAAATTGGGCTTGGGTTTTCCATTAACGGCCACAATACATCTATAAATTTGTGAAGTTGTGTGGTTTCCCCATTACATGCTATCATGGGTAATGGGAAGAAATTCAACTTGGGGAAGAAGCGACTTTTGATTATCTGAAGAGAATCAACTTGGCACTGGTATTAACATTGGCACTGATATTAACATTGTTAAATTTGCAACAATCTTTCAAAGTGGAGGCGAATGCAAGTGATTATTCCATGGCTACTATTTTTCTTCAAGGATGAAGATCATTATACTATCACCTAAAAATGTTTGAAGGGTCAGTATTAAATTACAACACATACAATAAAAAATTATATGCATTATTTTTAGTAGTTCAAAAATGGAAGCATTATTTAATAGGCAAGGTGACTATTGTTCATTTCCATTTAGTGATAAGATATAAGTTTATTTTTTCTAGCTTGCTATAAATTCAGTAGATGGCACATTGGTATTGATTCAACTATTTTGCAAAGAGGTATAGGCTGCTGATTATGTCAATGATGAAGATTTTGGGAAAGCATATATCAACAACTTATGATATGCATGACCGATTTGAGGCTAAGTCTAATTTGAAAAAAGAATGGAGATTGTTGTTCATAAGAGAAGCACACACCTCACAGGTTGTTGCTCATTTTGGGAGAGGCCAAAATAATTGTAAACCTTCAACAGTATTTCTATTGGTCGTATTTATAGGCGGATTAACACCAGAATGTATAAGGAGACGGCTATGTAATCTCTGCGATCTTGTGCAAGGTTGTGAGAAAAGTGTGTTATCCTTTCCAATTGCTTGCATCGGCCTTACATTTTTCCAGCTTAAGACACTCAATTAATGTTTCACATTGTTAGGAGATCAAATTAGGTTTTCTTTTGGGCTGGTTTTCCATTTTCTTGAAAGGTGCATACATGGCATAAATGCATGGCTGCAAAATGTGAAGAAACTGGGCATTGATTCCCAAGCCTTTCATTCCCCATGGGAATTCCAGCATTAAAATGAAGTTGTATATTGCTTATCTTTAAACTTGATAAAGAAAAATGTGAAGAATATAATCTTGAAATTGTTTTCATCTTGAGATGCAGCTGCAACATGACAAATAAACTACATTATGCCATCTATAGTAACATGACCATCCAATATCCCTTAAGGCGGGGACTCCAGTTGGTGCACAACTCTTGTTTTGAGTGTTTTGATTGCTCAGGAAATCCGTTCTCTATGTCCTTTTGTTCTAGTGGAAGCACTTACTATCATCTTCCCATGAATATCATGTGGAATGGGAAAAAATGTGCTTTTTAAAATGTGCCCAAAACAGGCAAAAAATAGTTTCTAGAGATCTGTTGACTAAAAATAGAATTACCAAAAGAAACCTATATGAACATAACAGTTTCAACTGGACTCTAGCATCTATGCTTTGGGAGTTTGGCATGGCTATTGGAACCCAACCCCGGAGGAATAGCCCACAAATTAAAGTTAAAATTTGCAAATCTTATAATTTATGAACCATCCATAACATAAATAACAACATAAGGTAAAAGAAAATTAAGAGTATTTAGTAATTATAAGATGTCAGGGAAAAATTAAAAAAACACACTAGAATGAAGAATTTCACAGTAGGCCATTTGCCAAATCTCATTAAGATAAACTGACTAGAAGCTTTTGTTCAACAGGTCATCTAGAAAAAAAATGGAAAATAATACAAGCAAAACTATTTTAAGGAAACCTTCAAAATCCTAAACAAAATTTGGTTTGTGGCTCGTACAATGCCATTTTTCCAGTCCATTCTAGTCACATGCATGCATAACTTCCCTAAACAAAAATATTTTTCATTGGGCAGCCCGAGTATAGGGTTCTCAACTTCATTATATCAATTTCCTTAACCCAA
This sequence comes from Sequoiadendron giganteum, assembly GCA_007115665.2. NCBI lineage: Eukaryota > Viridiplantae > Streptophyta > Pinopsida > Cupressales > Cupressaceae > Sequoiadendron > Sequoiadendron giganteum. Next base: position 403,675,401 of record CM021109.1, read on the forward strand.
ACCAGTATAAAGGCAACATATCCATTATCCAAACAACAAAATAAAAGACTATCAAAATGTTTAAAATGCTAACTTCATAAATGACCATCAAAATTGTAACACCGCCACCATCACAAAAACAATGATATGGATAGGGATCATCAATAAAAAATTGTGTTGCACTGGGAAATAGAAAAAGATCATGCAGACCAAAATAGTATCACAATCACTAACTTGACACCCACTATAAACTAGAGGCCAGTTTCCCTGTATTCCTACCATGTTTTACTCCCATATGAACATGTAGATTCACTAGGGTTGGAATGTCATAAAGGACTAGATCTTTCCATGGATACCAAGAACTTAAGCTCATAGAATGGCAACAAAAGGGACCCATCTAAAACATTTAAATGCCAGAAGCTCCTTCACTATGACATATTACCAAGTGCTACCTATACATGAAGTTTCATTTCACAACATTCAAAATTAAATAATCCATAACCTTCACTATGACATATTGGAGTATCCAACTTCAATACATAAAGGGGCTCTCATGCAATTTTGGATTATGTATTTCAACTTCATAAAATTTAAAATATCTTTGACATTTATGAATTTTTCCATATTTCAAAGCTTAATTTATGTGTTTATTGTTAACAAAGAAAATTGTAAGAAAAGCATTTGGTACTTTGATTTGTTGGATTGAATTGGTAAAACACAATTTCCTTGGATCTTTGACTGTCATAGTGGTGTATGCCATGATATGCACACATATGAGTAGGGACTTATAGGTGGGGCATAATTGTTTTGAAAAAATGCCTAATGAAGCATGGCTTCATGCTCTACATATCTAATTCTATATGCACAAATTAGGCTTGGGCTTGCCATTAACGACCACAATACATCTAGAAATCTGTGAAGTTGTGTGGTTTCCCATGACATGCTATCATGGGTAATGGCAAGAAATTCAACTTGGGGAAGAAGCGAATTTTTATTATCTGAAGAGAATCAACTTGGCACTGGTATTAACATTGATAAATCTGCAACAATCTTTGAAAGTGGAGGTGAATGCAAGTGATTACTCCGTGGCTACTATTTTTCTTCAAGGATGAAGATCATTATACTATCACCTAAAAATGTTTAAAGGGGCAGTATTAAATTACAACACATACAATAAAAAATTATATGCATTATTTTCAGTAGTTGAAAAATGGAAGCGTTATTTAATTGGCAAGGTGACTGTTGTTCATTTCTATCTAGTGATAAGATATAAGTTTATGTTTTCTAGCTTGCTAGAAATTCAGTAGATGGCACATTGTTATTCATTCAGCCATTTTGCAAAAAGCTATATGCTGTTGATTATGTCAATGATGAAGATTTTGGGAAAGCATATAAATCAACAACTTATGGTATGCATGACCGATTTGAGGCTAAGTCTAATTTGAAAAAAGAATGGAGACTGTTGTTCATAAGAGAAGCGCATACCTCATAGGTTGTTGGTCATTTTGGGAGAGGCCAAAATAATTGTAAACCTTGAGCAGTATCTCTATTGGTCGTATTTACAAGTGGATCAACACCAAAATGCATAAGGAGACAACTATGTAATCTCTGAGATCTTGGGTAGGATTGTGAGAAAAGTATGTTATCCTTTCCAATTTCTTGCATCAGCCTTAACTTGTTCCAGCTTAAGACACTCAGTTAATGTTTCACATTGTTAGGAGATCAAATTAGGTTTTCTTTTGGGCTGGTTTTTTGTTTTCTTGAAAGGTGCATACATGGCATAAATGCATGGGTACAAAATGTGAATAAACTGGGCATTGATTCCCAAGCCTTTCATTCCCCAGGGGAATTCCAACATTAAAAGGAAGTTGTATATTGCTTATCTTTAAACTTGATAAAGACAAATGTGAAGAATAGAATCTTGAAATTGTTTTCATCTTGAGATGTAGCTGTAACATGACAGATACACTACATTATGCCATCTACAATAACATGACCATCCAATATCCCTTAAGGCAGGGACTCCAGGTGGCACACAACTCTTGTTTTGAGTGTTTTGATTGCTCAGGAAATCCGTTCTCTATGTCCTTTTGTTCTAGTGGAAGAAATTATTATCATCTGCCCCTAAATATCATGTGGAATGGGAAAAAACATGCTTTTTAAAATGTGCCCAAAACAGGCAGAAAACAGCTTCCAAAAATCTGTTGACTAAAAATAGAATTACCAAAAGGAAACTATATGAACATAACAGTTTCAACTGGACTCTAGCATCTATGCTTTGGGAGTTTTGTGTGGCTATTGGAATCCAACCTGGGGGGAATAGGCTGAAAATTAAAGTTAACATTTGCAAATCTTATAATTTCTGAACCATCCATAACATAAATAAATAACAGCATAAGATAAAAGAAAATTAGGAGTATTTAGTAATTATAAGATGTCAGGGACAGATTAAAAAAACACGCTAGAATGAAGAATTTCACAGTAGGCCATTTTCCAAATCTCATTAAGATAAACTGACTAGAAGCTTTTGTTCAACAGGTCATCTAGAAAAAAAATGGAAAACAATACAAACAAAGGTGTTTTAAGGAAACCTTCAGAATCCCAAACAAAATTTGGTTTGTGGCTCGTAGAGTGCCATTTTTCCAATCCATGCTAGTCACATGTATGCATAACTACCTTAAACAAAAATATTTTCCATTTGGCAACCCAAGTACAGGGTACTCAACTTCATTATATCAATTTCCTTAACCCAAACCAGTATAAAGGCAAAATATCCATTATCCAAACAAAAAAATAAAAGACTATCATAATATTTAGAATGCTAACTTCATAAATGACCATCAAAATTGTAAGACCGCCACCATCACAAACACAATGATATGGATAGGGATCATCAATAAAAAAATTGTGTTGCACTGGGAAATAGAAAAAGATCATGCAGACCAAAATAGTATCACAAACACTAACTTGACACCCACTATGAACTAGAGGTTGGTTTGCCTGCATTCTTACCATGTTTTACTCCCATATGAGCATGTAGATTCACTAGGTTTGTAATGTCATAAAGGAATAGATATTTCAACGGATACCAAGAACTTAAACTCATAGAATGACAACAAAAGGGACCCATTTAAAACATTTAAATGCCAGAAGCTTCTTCACTATGACATGTTACCTAGTGCTACCTATACATGAAGTTTCATTTTAGAACATTCAAAATTAAATAATTCATAACCTTCACTATGACATATTACCTAGTGCTACCTATACATGAAGTTTCATTTTAGAACATTCAAAATTAAATAATTCATAGCGCACTTTTAATCCAATTTCACACAAGCATCATTTAGTTATTTTCTATCACTTGGAATCTATCCACATTTAATTTAATTAGAGGAAGCAAGTGCTTCCATTCAATCAAGAAGTAAGTATTTCCTAATTTACATAAACAAACAAATAATTATTTAAGTAAACTTAATATGAGATGAAATAAATAATATAGTATTGAAATCCTATAGAACTGTATAGAATTAATTGTAAAACTAGCATGTTTACATGTCCATGAACACACTAATTAATTGATGATATAAGATTAGAAGTTTATATATACATCGATATCAATTTTTCTTTGTATTACACTCTCTTATTCCTTTGTCAGCATTATACATGACAACATTATACATAGTACCTATTTTTATTTGCATTATACTCTTATCCCTCTATTATCATTATACACAACAACATACACAATACCTATTTTCATTTGCATTACACTCTCTTATCCTTCTGTCAGCATTATATAGAGGACCTATTTTTATTTGCATTACACTCTCTTATCCACAACAACATACACAATACCTATTTTTATTTGCATTACACTCTCTTATCCACAATAGCATACACAATACCTATTTTTATTTGCATTACACTCTCTTATCCTTATGTCAGAATTATATAGAGGACCTATTTTTATTTGCATTACGCTCTCTTATCCTTCTGTCAACATTATACTCAGGGCCTATTTTTATGTGTATAAGTTAGTGAAAATGTGAGTGATTATTATTGATTATAATTAATTTGTATTATAATTTAGATGTAATCTTTTACAAAAGAGATCTTGTGAATGCAATTTAGATTTTTATAACTGTACAAATGTGATTTTCAATATTTTTATAATTTACAAATATATGTTGTTATTTTGTAGGTATCCTCCAACTTTTGATGTTGTTTTTGGGAAACATTGTCATGGTGGATGACATTAAGACTCAAGTAACTATTCACATTTTTTAATGTCTAAACAAATCAAATTACAATTTTGGCTTAGCTACTTATTGACACATTTTTGCAATATATATGAATCTTATTTTCATTTGGGACATTATAATTTCAGGCCATTTTATTGATGTTCAAGCTCATTTATTACTTTTCATTATTCGTATTTACAAAGTTGTATGTAATAACTATATCAAACATACATCTAGATGCAACTCATGTTTATGAGAGTTCAAAGCAATATCACAACCTTTGTTTTGACACTATACAAAGTGCTCTAGCATACCATCACAAAGTTGTTCAAATGTATAATGACAATGCAACAAGATTTGAATTGTATCAAATAGGCAATGTCCTAGTATAATAATTAAACGAGTTATTATGGAAACAATGAGCATGAATTGAGATTACACAATGTTTTTTTTTTGTAAGATATGGTGGTTGATACATCATGAAACATCTTGAAGCCAAAAATTATGCAATTATTAAGAAATCCATAAAAATGTAACAATTTATGATTTTTGTACACCTAGTAGTTTTTTTCCTATCGACATCTTTTTCATTCCAAGGATTCTAAAAAAGCATGTGATGTTGGTCAATTTAGGGACTAAATATTCTAGAGCTGGAAACAAAATAGGCATTCAAAGACCATTTTTAAAACCCGCAAATGCATCCAATAAATGATTCAATCAATGGCTCCAACATTGTGAAGTAACATTTTGTTAGATAAAATCATTATGATGTAATGTGGAAGGAATACAATTTTGATTCAACATTTTGAATCAGATAGATATGCAACTTGGATTACTTTTGCTCTATTTGCTACAAAATAGCAATACAAAATACGTAGATTTTTTTTCAAAAACTTAAAATAGTTTCCCAAAATATGATTCCTTCAACTCTTTGTAAATTTTGTGTGAGCACTTGGATTAATTTTGCTCTATTTGTTTTCATGTACAAACTAGCACTACAAAATATGTTGGTTTTTTTTCAAAAACTTAAAATAGTTTTCAAGAATATGTTTCTTTCAATTCTTGCAAACATTGTGTGAGCTTGCATTTAAAATCCTCCTTTGACCATTCATTATGCCACTCTTTCTCTCCTTTCTTTGATTGTATTTCACCTTCAGAATCAAAATATATGAAGGTAAACTTCCCATTTTTTCATTCTCTTCTTCAGAATCAAAAACATATATAGGTTCCTCATCCTTTTTTCCCTTTTCCTCTTTTTTATCTCCACAATTTTCATTTTTTCATTTCTTCTTCTGTGGTGTTTTTACAAGATCTTTTTTTTTCACTACTTTGTATTTTTCATAAACATCTATCAGTCTATCACAAATATAATCAGCAGTGTATACATTTTCAAGATATTCTTTCACATATTGACAAAATGGAGTTAAATTTTTGGGACCTACAATACCTTGCTGAAAATAATTATCATAAAACTTACAAACATGTTGCATAAGAATGAGAGTATCTAAGGCGCCATAGGTGAAATCACATGCTCCCTCTTGATAGCGAAATACTTTGATAGAAATATTGCATTATGCCTCTTCTCTCTGGGTGATCTCATAGTGAAACACTTTGATAGAAAGATTTTAACAAATTACTTGCCTTTGCTGAATCTTGCAACAAATAAATAAGGCTCTACTCTGTGCGGGAAACTAAGCACATTTAGGCGGCAAAATGAATTTAGTATTGACTGTTGCCTACTCTAGGTACAATCTTGCAACTAATTTTGGCTTGCAATAAATTTCCTTGTGTCGAGCAAAGATAGCTTGAAGGAAGTTTTTTGTGATGAATTGTATGTTATTTTTATAAAAAAATTATTGATTTTTTTTAATTTTTTATTATATTTGTTATTTTTATTTGATTTCTAAAAGGTTATTATTTATTATTTTGGTTATCTTTATTTTATTTTATTAATTACTTGATTTTATTTTAAGATATAGATTTTTATTTTATTTTTGAAAAGTCATTAATCATTATTTAGTTTATTATTTTATTTAGTTTTCACTTGGAAAAATGTACTAAATGTCATAATTGCATTTTCATTTGTAGTGAGTATGTCAACGTCGATTATATTGGTTGACTTTATCATGTTTTGTTAGTATTCAATTCAACAAAATTATAAATCTTTGTTTGAAATGGATAGCTATATAATTTTGTTGAGAGTATTTTTTGTTATTTATTTCAATTTGACAATACCTTTAATTGGTCCTCTTGTTTGATGTAGTCATAACAAGAGGGTCCAAGGAAGGATTATTCAATTAAACATAAAACACAACAAAATAATTAATTGATAACATAGAACTTCACAACAACAACATCCTCATTGACTCATTGTTGCACAATTATCGCCTTGATTACAAACTCATAATGTTTTTGTGATGGACTCCTTTCATGTTGGGTCACAACCATTTTATTACAATTAAGATTAATAAATGGATAGCTGCCTCAAAGGGATTCTTACATGCTAGGCCACATTTGTTTCCTTACTAACTATTGACTAACAACCAATTCAACCTTAAAATTTGTCACATCAGCTACCATATTTTCTTGCTATGATAATTTGAGTATAATAATGTTAATACAATCATGAAATCCACCATGTACCATGATTTTTATATTCTTACTTTAATGGCATCTTCTCTCAAGATGGTACTCAACATCATACTCTTATTTCCTTCACTTTGCACCTTAGAATTTACACCCTCACTACTCAAACTCACTTCCTAGTTTATGAATTTTTTCCATCTTCTTAACGTATCTCCTTTCAATCCAAAATACAACATATATAGCATCCCTGGGATTTTCCAATCATCTATGTCAATCAAAAGGTGGTGCAAATCCCAATACCAAATTAAACATGTTATCAATCAAAAATAGTTCAAACTTATAAATTAAAATGGTAAAAAAGTGAAGAGCCTTCATGAGGTGCTCAACATTCATCCTCAACAATTCAATAAATCCTTATAAATATTCTTCTATTGACAAAAATTCTAAATAACTTACCACAAATGGAAACAATCACAACTATGCACAATTACCACTTGGTAGACACTTTCAAATCAATTTACCATATTTTACTTATCTAATTATTCTCAAACATTAACATGACACTCAAAAATAATACCTCAAACCATTACCAAAACTACAAAATCAAATTTCAATTTGCAGTCAAATGTGGTAACTTTTTCATCACAAACTACTAACTACAAACTAATAGACAAACAAACAACTAAACTAAACCACAAAAATATAATTTTTTTCAAAACGATGTAATATTACCACAATACCTAGGGATCCTCCTCCATCAAACACATAGGGTTTATAAAAAATGAGTCTCACATTTTCCAAGATAGCCTACCCTTACTTAGGAATTCCAACTTGTTGCTTCCTCAACTCATTCTTTCCACCTCTTCAAGTACACATCAAGAAATCCAAGTCATGTGCATTACTTTCTCTCATGCTATATGACTCTTGGTTCCACCAATCATCTTTCATGTTATATTCCTTTGGCCTATATTTTTTCGCAATCCTCTTTCCTTTTCTATCAACCAATCCCTCATATCTATCAACTTCCTTCTTTTTTATCACATATCCTTTTGTTATGTTCTTCACTACTACATTTTCCTTGGTATAAATCCTTATCCTCTTATTCATCTACCCCTATCATATAGATGACATAAATTAGGTGATCTCTACTTTCACATTCTCTCTTCTGCAACACCTTTCTTGTATTTGTGGTGTTGTTTGCAACTCCAACAATGTTGCAACTTTAGAATCAATTCATATTATTCCTCTCCAACACACTCTAGCACTATTGTAAAATCATCTCTTTCTTTCCCTTAATGGCATCAACTTGTGTCTCTAAGTAACCTTCCATATTGAATGTATGTGTTATCTCTTTAATCATACACAATTTCTCTTAAAAAACCATAATCTTCCCAATAGTAAACATCACACATCCATTGGCACAATGTCACATATCACCTCATCATAATACACCCATATGTTGAGCCTCATAAAACACTATTATTCCACCAATATCTTGTATCCCTATTACAACCAACCAATACTATATGTGTGTGGTTGATTCAACCTCCTTGGCCCCAACTTGTCAACCATTTCATGAAACAATAAATTGTTGTGTTGTCACTATCCATAAGAACAATTTAACGCTTTCCTTCAACTTTATATTTGGTCCTAAACAAACTCTTCCTTTTCATAGGTTCATCTCTCATGTTACATCTTAAGTATTTCCATGAAATAAGTGAATCCCCTTATTATGGATCCCTCTCTAAATCAAGTAGCCTCTCATCACCAAATGTAGCTCACGTGCTCTCCTTATCCTCTTTCTTGGGCACTCGAATGTCCTATGTCCCTCTTCTCCAAAGCTAAATTAGGTTCCTTAGAATAGTTTATATCTTTTCCTCCCATATTCTCATCTACCCTACTGAGAGTTCCCTCCACTTCTTTTTTTGGCCCTCTCTACAATATGTCTTCTATTTCATCTTTGTGATAACATCCATCAACATATCTACCTCTATAATAGGTTTTATTATTATCTCTTCTACCATTGTGGTAAGAAATATCATCTTCTTTCTCTTTGTAGTGAGGACTCTAGCTTCATCCTTCATCAAGCAATATGAGATACCTCTTCCTTGACTACTTTAGTTCACTCATGTATCATGACACCTAATTCTACTATTCTAATTCATCTCTCCCTTTTCTCGAGCTAGCAATTTTTCCTTTCTTTCACCTTCTAGTTTAGCTTCCTCTATGCAATAAGTGCCAATTGGTAGGCCTCCTTTATTGTCAAAATATTCCACATACCCAACAATTCTTGGATACCCTTAGGCCATTAATATATTATTATATGGTATTAACTCCTTCTTGATGTTGTCCTAACCTGATTGTCAGTCAATGGTACTCCACAGTGTTTTCCTCCATGGTCATGTTTTTCTCCTATAATTGTGCAACTCCTTCAATAGCTCCACCTAGTAATTTTCAAAAATGAACTTGGAATTCGACTTCTCCACCATTTAATCCCACTTTTTAATGCTTGGATTTCCCTTCTTGTTCCTCTATAATAGAAATTCCTTCAACCACATTGCAACATGACCTCTCAGCTTGGTCTTTGTAAAATTCACCATGTTTGGGTCCGCAATGTTCTTATACTCAAAATGTTCCTCCAGATCAATGATATAATCTATTAACACAAGCTAGGGTTAAAATTTCTAAAATAGTTCAGAATGTCCAATCTAGCCCTCTTGCCAATGCCAGTTATAATCTTTAGTAATCGTTCTTCCTTTTCATCTTCACTTCCACTAGATTCTACAAGATTTTCCCCTATTGTTCATCATTCTCTTCATCCATAGGGTTAGTTTTTCTCTAGTGGTATTTCTCAAATGCATTCATCCAATTCTACATGGATTTCAATATTTTGTACATATCCATTTTTCTAGCAATATTGATAACACCTCAACCTCTCTTTGATGATATCTTGATGAAAAACTACCATTGGGTTGGTGATCTTGTTGTAAAATATCTCACACTAGGCACTTTTGTTTTCAAACCTCTTATGGACTACCAAAAATTTAAAAACTTTATTTAATTCCTATAAAGTACTAAAAACTCATGGTGCACTTTCTCTTCTTTTACTTATGCCTTGATTCACCTCACATCACTATTGTCCACCTATTTTTTATCAAAATCATTTAAAAATTTACTCCATTGACCAAGTGTGCTCATATCCACACCAAAACTCCAACATGATTCCCATGATCGACCTTAATCTAATACCAATTAATATCATCACAAAAATAGGGTGCAAGGAAGGAATGTCCAACCAATTAGCCAACACAAAAAGAATCACAATAACATAAACTTTGACAATAACAACAACAACAACACTATCCTCATTGATCTCATACTTGCACAATTATCACGCTAATTGTAGACTCATAATTTCTATAATGGGCTCCTTACATACTAGGCCTAAATCACTTGATCATAATTGAGATTCAAAAATGAATAATCACCTCAAAGGGCCTCTTACATGTCATTATTCAAAGTCATTTTCCTACTAGAGTTGTTGAATAGCAACTAATACAACCTTCAATTTTATTGCATGGGTTACCACATGTTCTTGTAATGACAATTCAAGTAAAATTATGTTACCATCATGAAATATATCATGTGTCACACTTAAATCAAATTCCTTCTCCACTCTGTTATTTTATCTCAAGGTGGTACTCCACATCATACTCCAATTTCCCTCACTCTACACCTAAGTAATCCCTTGCTATTTAATTTCACATTCTACTATTTTGCTTCCTTCTTGGTTCTTTCCTCGCCTTCTTTCAATCCAAAACCCAACATTATATCATCCCCAATATTTTGCAATGATGTGTATCATCCACAAGAGGGAACAAAGCCTAATACTTGGTGTATGAACTTAGCCCCCTTTCATGTTTGTTACAAAGACGATTTTCATTGCACCAAAAGATTGACCTATTAATGCTCGATACAACCACTAGAGTTAATGAATCCATGGGAGGTGGTTAATCCATGTCACGAACCTGAGTGTTGCGCTACATAGTGCAAGAAGACCAAGGGAAAACACCTTGAAACAACAACCCCTAGCGTAAGCGAGTGGTTTGAACCCATGACCCAAGCTTTGATACCAATTATTATAAAGATGGTTATTGTTGCACCAAAATATTGACATGCTAATGCCTGATAAAACTACCAAAGTTAATGAATCCATGAGAGGCGATTAAGCCATGTCACGAACCCAAGTGTTGTGTTTCACAACACAAGGAGACCAAGGGCACACACCTTGCAACAATGTTTTCTAATTTTCCTATTTTTTGTGAGAATTTATCACAAATTTGCTCTTCTTCCAGTACTTTTTTATCATGGTGGAATGGAGAGGGGATTCCCTTTCGAATCAATATGATGATGTGATCCCTCATTCCTTACACAACCTACTCTAAAGTGGTCAATTGGGCCTTGCATCTTAGAGCAACTTTATTTTTACTTAGGATCTTATTTAACTTTAATACTTCTTTTTTATCAATCCTTGTGTTCACTAGACTCTTATTTGGAAAATAATAGAGCTTCCCAAATAGGGTTTTTTCTTATGAAACCTTAGGCTCCAGTGAAAGGATGGCCCCAACTATCTTAGATCTCACCTATGCATTGAGACTTTACATTAAGGAGATAAATTTAAGCACATTATTGATCCTAACATATAGTGATGCAATCCTTTCCCAATATGATGTATACATGTATTTTACTAGGGACATTTATCTTGGAGATTTCTTTTCCAATTGAACTTCTCCTTTAAATTATCAAATTATTTAAAAATATTGATCATTAACATTTATCAATTCAACCAACTTCGAGCATAATTCCTTGGCTTTCACTAATGATCTATGCTTTAATTCTTTGACTCTATAATATTTGGTCTTATCCAATTTTGACTACACCACATTACACGTAGGTTTATATGCTTATAAACTATTAGTCATAACTCAAAATTGTAGCTCCTTATTTAAGTTCAATAAATTTGTACCTTTTGCCTTCAATTATGCTTTGATTTGATTCATTGTATTTCTAGTTTTTGCTAACTCTATCTCCATTTTCTTGAGCTTATTTTTTTAATAAGTTGACTGTTACAAATTTTGACATGTCTTCCATGATCTCAATTCTATCTTTTATTCACACCTCCAATTCACTTAGGCCTATAATATGTAAAGAGTAATCCTCTGACTATATCAATCCTTATGAATTATCCTTAATAGCAGTCTTATGAGAGAATATTAATAATTTTTGAGCTAGATCATGTAGTCGCCTAATGCATATGTATGTCAAAGCTTTGTCTTCTCATTGCCTCAAACTTTCCATCTTTTCCTCATAGGCCTATTTGGCTATTAGCAACTACTAATGGTAATTATATGGAGGGTGGTTAAATTTTCCCACAATAGAGATCTTGGAGAAGACCATACAAGAAAGTTACAAGTTGTTGAATAGGTGTCATAATCATACAACCAAGCAAGGAAAAATGGACTGTGAGGGTAAAAAGGGAGAACGGAAAAAGGTTGAAGGTTGTGTCAAAGGTTTCATAGGTTGTTGAATGAATATTAAAGAGTAAAATGGATAAGATATTGACATAAATGGTGAAGGAGTGGTTTGAATGTAATGTCCCCACCAAAAACAATAATGTAAATCTAATTCTTAACCTTCCACAAACACTTATTATTTGAATAGAAAAACTATTGTCCCTACCCTTCACTCAAAATATTAGACAACTTAGATTAAAATTATTATTTATGCATCATAAATATCATTACATTACAAAAATAAATGGCATAAATAACTCTCAAACATTTAATTATAATGAAAAAAATTAATAGGTGTAACTCCCAATGTTCTCCTTGTTACATTATAATCTAATAATATAGGAAAAATAAACTATAATTTCAACATGTATAACAATAATAAACTATCGTGTATGGGAATATCCATGAAAAACAATAATCAATATGAATACAATGTGATCAAATCTATAAATAATGAATCTTTGAGGAAAAATTTGGGCAAGATTATCCTCTAGCCAAAGAGTGCCATCCTCTAACCTTTAAAATCAAAGGGATTTCATCTTTTGATCTTTAATATATATGTAGGTTTTCATCCTTAGATCCACACGCTCGAACGCAAGTTCTCAAAATGGATTATGAAAGTAATTTAGCTAAGTGTATATGGTCATCCAAATGAAAACATTCACTCTTTTAGATAATCCACACACAATAATAGGTCAGCCACCATGTACTCACAACTTCAAATTTGAACAATGATCATAGGGGGGAAGGCTCCACTTTGAAAATAATGGCATAAAAAATAGACAATCGGAAACAATATAACATATGCTGAGAAGTTAGGAGGAAAATGAAAAATATAGGAATTTGATTGGGGGTCGGCCATAACACAAGACTTGACTAAAAGATAAGGTTTCAAGGGTTGAGCAAGGGACATGGCAAGATAGAGTAGTTTGAAAAATACAATGACAATGCAAGTCAATATAAAAAGGAATGATAACATGTAGAAGTCCAAAAATATAATAAAAAGAAGGGAAGAGTGGAGTTGGAAGAAAAAACATACTTAGGAAGTGAAAACACATAATAATAATAATAATAAAAAGATAAGACACAAGTATAGATCTAATATGTATAGAATTAGATTAACTAGAAATAGGACATAAAATTGGGTAATTAGGTGGAGATATTAAAAATGATGGTGCAATGGTAATTGGATAGAAGCAGTTTCAACAAAGGAAGAGAGTGAGATAGGAGAAACCATTTAATTAGTAGAATGGAGAGAATGAGAGTGGGAATAGATTTAGAGGACATGAGGGGTATGAATCCTTACCTACATGGTTGAAATATTCAAGTAATATTCTTGTATTTGTTCCTTTGACTTGAAGTTGGAACTCCTTAGAACTACCAATTTTGTTTTCTTCCTCTCCCTATGAAGAAAAGCTATCTCAATGTCATACTAGAAGTGGTATAGAAAGAAAAAAGAAGAATATCTATAGTTTAGAATGAACAAGAAAGAGGTAAGCCTCAATATCATGTATCATTTAAAGAAGATAAAGGCACATGAGTAGAAATAATAGTGATGGAACCTATATCAAGAAGGTTTTGTATTTTATCTTGAAAGTCTTAACATTCATTGGTGGAATGGTCAAGCACTAAATAATATACATATGAAGAAAGTGTTGATTCAATGTTTATAGAAAATTTCTTGCATGTTGTAGAGGAAGAGTAATCGGGAAAGATTTTAAGAGCTTATAGAAGATATGTTCTTGTTTAGGTGGAAGACAATAAGGTTTAATAATTTTAATGGGTTTAGTGCAAGTATATGGAGGAGGAATCAAAACCTTTTTTTATGTGGAGAAAGGTGTAATCACCAGAAAGAAGTAATGGAGACATTATCCAATAGAGGATGGAATGTAGATAGAGGATAATTCCAATAACTTAATTCCATAGTATAAAGGTGTATTATAGGTCTCACAAGGACCTTAACTCCTCATTATGTGTTCTCAAGACCAATTCCATTGTACCCATGTTTAAAAATAATTTTGAATTCTAGCCCATGATGTGTCTCCAAGTTAGAAAGAGTGGGATCTAATCACTAGCCTTGTCAAAATGGGATATATAGCCACATGTTGGATAAGTAGTAGTATAATTGAAAAAATGAGAAGGAACAATTCTTCCATAAGAGTGTGGATGCATTATCCATATAGGTATTTCAATATAAGGTCAACCTTATATTCACCAAGGTAAGAAGAAGTGAATTCTAAGGAGAACTAGCCATCACCAATGTGTACATTAGATGTGGAATAGGCAAAACATAATCAATAGAGGGTGATGATAGTGTGCATGGTTTTGGTGTAGATGAAGGTAGGATATTAAAAAGAGAATAATATATAGAAGAAATATTTTCATGACTTGATTCACCGTATTGACAATGTTGGAAGGGGTGAGTGTGATTAAAATCAGTCTAACAATGTCTTAGTGATCATTCACATATGGTATAGGATTTAATTTCATGTGTGAGGATGTTTTAAATGATACATTTGTAGAATCTAAATGATTATTTGATTCATCACCTTGAATTTCTCATCTAATTTTGGATGGGATGCAATAGACTTTATGATTCTAGTATCCATCATGACCTATTGATGATTTGAAAATGGTTGATCATTTATATTATTAGAGAGGTAGGATTATTTTTATCATTTATCATTGACCCACTCTCATGATTTATATTGAGCCCATTTAGATCAAACCTTTTCTACTGTGTCAAGCATGCAATGTAAAGAAAATTAAATTCCAACAAGGAGGGGCTCACTTGGTAGCTTTATAGAATCTATATAGGAAATGACTAGGTGGTGTTTTCCAATTGCCTATAGGTGCTAGATAAGGGCATTGATAGTCTCTTCATCCTCAAGAATATGATAGTTCTTCTTCAATTCAAAGTGTGTTCACATTGGTTTAGATAGGCTTGTATGTGTATTATGCACCACTAAAAGTGTGTAGTGGGCATATTGTAATATCCACCTATTCCTTGCCTTGAGATCTTTATATTCAACATTATATCTTGTATATTTTTAGATACTAGATGATGGGTTAAGGATTTTATTTCCATGCCTTTAAGATGTATGTGATATTGTACCTCATTGGTTTTGTATACATTGGTTCAACTATTATACCTTGAGCAAGTATGTTTGACATGTACTCTAAGGATGTAGGTATAGGGTATTTCTCCACTTGATTTGGTAGGTTTGAGTTATTCCCCAATGGTAGTGATTTCAAAGAAATTGTATCGTGGCTTGTTCATTTGTTATCCCTTATTGTACTTGAAATGAGTGTGAGGTATGCCATATGTGACTCTGTGTAGATCTAGATCCGAATCAAAGGTGATTTTGGAGTTTGTATATATTGTGGGTTATCTGTAATTATGTGTTTTAATTTAATGGTTTATTCCCAATATTGTCGTAAATGTGTTTTGATGAATTAATTAGTGCATTTTTATTAGTTAAATGCTTTTCTAAGTTTAGAAAACAGAAATATTGTTAAGTTAAACTGCACAATGAATTATATTTTAATTGGGTGCAATTAGTATTTAGAAAAAAAATATTTCATTGGAATATGAATTTATTAAATAAATTGATTTGTTTCATTTTTTAATTTGCAAAATGGAAGTGTTTAAGTATTCTAACTTCTCATAAAATATATTTTGGGGAAAAAAGGGAATTAAACTGCAAATAAAATAAAATAGAAAATTGGAAAAAAGGGCATAAATGAAAAGAAACTTAGCTCATTTTTCATTCTTGTATTTTCAAGAAAATGGCTTGCAAACCCTCTCCCTTTGAAATTTGAGATTGGTGAATCATGAATGGTTTTTAGATTGGATGAACTTGGAGACTGCATGGTAATGCAAGGGATTGAAGGTATTGCATTTTGTTTGTGATTTCATTACCTCTTGTTGGATAAAATTAAAGATACCAAGTGTTTGGTGAAATCAAAATGAGAGGTAAATATATTCCTTCCCTTTGTTTCTTGCATTATTTCGAGTTTTGGATGACTTTATAACCCTTAAGGTAGCATAAGACTTCCTTTGCAGGTTTAATTTTGTACAATCAAAGTAGATTTAATTTATTTAAATAGATTTTTTTAAATGCCCAATTTGTGCTCTTATTATGGGAAAAAATCTAAATCCTTATAATGTGAATTTTGTTGTTTAGAATG
The DNA here is from genome assembly GCA_007115665.2 of Sequoiadendron giganteum. NCBI lineage: Eukaryota > Viridiplantae > Streptophyta > Pinopsida > Cupressales > Cupressaceae > Sequoiadendron > Sequoiadendron giganteum. The sequence goes on from CM021109.1 coordinate 403,691,974, forward strand.
GTAATTATTGATTCTAGGATCAAAAGGGTATGTTTTTTTTTCTAAAAATTTTAGAAACAAAAAAAATGAAAATTGAGCTCCCATTAATGGATTTTGATGGTAATTTACTGATTTTTGTGATAAAAATAAATTAGAATTTTTTTATTTTTTTAATGAAAATGTATCTAACCTCAAGGAGGTTAGGGGCAAAGCCCATTCCTATACCTTGGGTCAGCAGAGCAGGAGCTAGCACATAAGATAAATGACCCTTGCCTTTGCCCACTTCGAAGCAGAGTTGAACCTATGACTTCGAGGAATGCAAACCCCAAGCCCCAGCCAACTCCACTACAAGTGGCGGCTAGAAAATTTAAATTTTAAAAGTGAATTTGGATGAATTTGAATGTGTTATTTCATGTTCCCTTAATGATTTTTCATTGTGGTTGCAATAAAATCATCTTCATTATTTTATGTCATGTTGTAGAAATCAAGCTTTTATTAATGGAGTTTTAAAGGAATTCTATGATTTTCCTTGGAAAAATTAATTAGAAAATTTGAAATTAGAATTGAATTTGAATGATTTGGAATGCAAGAACTCATCTACCCTTAATTAAATTTTGTATGTAAATGTTTTAAAATTGCGTCCATTATTAATGTTATACTTGTGCATTACTTTTTGTGTCATGCCCAGCTGGTCAAATTGGAGCATGAAGAGCCTAGGATTGAGGTCTAGGGTGAGGGAGGAGTGGCTCTACATGTTTTCTCAAGTTTGAATGTGATTTTATGGCTAAAAGGGTTTTATATTTGTAATTGTAGTGTAGAAAAAAGTAAGCATTTTTCACACTTAATTTGGGAATAAGTGATATTGAATTAACCTAATAATGCCTTGATTTGATGTTGTAATGCGCTGTACACATTCACATTGAATCTAGGGACCTTTTAACTAAAATGTACTTAAATTATACCTTATTTGGGGTGTTGTAAAGTGTTGTATTACACTTTCACACTTATCTAGGGCTTCATTAATTAATTGTGGTTAATTAAGCTTAATTGGCCCCTTTAATTCAAATTCAAGCCCTCTTAAATGTACTTTTTAAAGATCTTACTCGATACCCAATAATGAAATTACATGACATTTAATTTGAAAAATTCAAGGTCCTAGAAAATGGTGCTAGGACCCATTCACCTTTAGTGGCAAATGGGTTCTATCCACATAGGACACCCCTTTCTTTGCATTTTTGAGGTGGGTTTTTTTATGTTATTTCATCTCCCTGAAGCATGGCCCTAGAAATTTGTGCTAGGGCCCATTCACGTTTAGTGGTGAATGGGTCATCCTCACATAGGACACCCCTTTTTGAATTTAATTTTGGTGAGATCATAATGATTTCCAATCCTAGATCTGATGTAAGCTTGAATTATTTGAATTTCAAGGTTAATCTCTAGAATTAGTATAAATATGAGGTTAATTCACATAGTTTCATCTAACAAGAAATCCTAAAACATCATAAGAATTAATCAAGAGTACATTCAAAAGAGTATAATAGAGAATTTCAAGGGCATTTAAAGGCATATTATCAAGTGTTTATTGCAACAATTCAAGATCATATCATCATGTCAAAGGCATAGTGCATTCAAGCATGTTGTTGAGCTAAGATTGTTGATGTATCATTAAGGATCTACTTGCAAGCATTGTTTAACACCTAATTTGAGATCAAGATCTATATTCTTCATGTCTACTTCATGCTAGTTTGCAAATTTACATTCCAAGACAACTTCCAAGGTATCAACATTTCATTATTTCATGTTCATGCTTCAATTTCATTATTTCATCATTTGGTTGAATTACCTACAAGGGGTTTGACTTAGGAAAACCCCTATTCACTAACAATAAAAAAGTTTTTCTCCTCTTGAATGTGTATTTGTAGATTTATAGGTTGAAGATCAAGTGGAGAACAAGTTTGAAGAATTTTTTTCAAAGTTGTCAAGTTACAAAATTAGCATTCATATTGCAAGAACACATAAAGGAGGCTACATAATTTGTTATAGGTTTTTCAAGAGTTGATAACCGAGGATCTGAGAGTGCAAGAATCAAGGAACAAAACACAAATCTTAGTTTCAAAAACCCTAATAGGGACCCATTCGCCACTAAAGGTGAATGCGTCCTTTGTGACCTAAAAAATAGGCTTCTTGCAGCAAGGTACACATCATTCTAGCCTCCCAAAACTCCCCTCATAGTTTCTATAATAGTTAGGATTAGTTTCTAATTGTTATTTGCATCATTTCTTGTACACAATTGCATGTTTTATAGTGGAAAGTAGTGGCTCATCATTTTGATCAATTCATCTTGATGCAAACCCCCTTTCCCTATTAAACATTTTGGTGAACCCAACCTATTGAATATTGTAATTTTCTGATTTTGGACTCTTTCTTCTCATTCTAGGTTAGATATTGCATTCATTTTCATCTCACTTTCATTGAATTAGGTCTCATTTAGGGTTTCTTGCTTGACATTCAAACTTGCATCTCCTTTAGGGTTTAGCATTACATTGTTTGGCACTCTAAATCTGAAAAATACAAAAACAAATCAGTCATTTTGCATACCATTTAGATCTCATCAATTGCATTTGAAAATCAAAACAACATTGCATTTCAAATCAGGTCTTTGCATTCATCATTTTATTACATTTTCATATTGTATTTTAACAAAATTTGAAACTGAAAGTTACTGTTTCAGACTTGTAACTGAAAGATATTACCAGAAAGCTTGAAAATCATTCAAAAATAGTTTAAAAACCCTAATCAAGGACCCATTCACCTTTATTGGTGAATGAGTCCCTGATTAGGCTTGACTTGAACTTTTTGGTATTTGAAAAGCATTGAAAAACACTCAGAAATCAACAAAAACATGTTAAAAATCCTTAACCAGGACCCATTCGCCCTTACTGGTGAATGAGTCCCTGATAGATCCTAATCTGCATTTTATGGAAATTGAAATCGTAGTTTTAAGAAACTGTTTGTTGTTGTTACTTTTCTGTTTTAGTTTTTTTATTTGTTGTTTCATCAAATTCTTTTGCTTCATTTATTGCATTGTCAAAATTAAAAATTGCATTAAAAACATTTCATTTTCAGTTTATTGCATTGTGTAATCAATAAATTGCATTGTTGAAAATTTAAAAATTGCATTTCATTCTAGGTCATTGCATTACCCTTTTCCATTTTGGGTTTGCACACTAGGTTTGTAGAACTTGTATGAGCTTTACAACTTGGTGTCCTATTAGCAATACTATTGTAAGATGTAGTTTGAGGCTCATATCATCTCAGGATATCTCACTCATTGTGGATCTTGGGTTTTCTAGCTCTCTTTCTAATAGTGTTGATAATCAACCCTTTATGGCTCATAGTTTGCATACTTCATTTCCCATGATTTCACCACATGATATTATTCAGATCTAACAAGATGACATAAACAAAATAGATGACACACTAGAAAAATTATAAGCCCATATCCTTAGTGAACGCATAGACATTAGCATGGTTCCCATTATAAAAAATTTAAGGAAAGTGCTTAAAAATGGAAATGGAATACAAATTGTCTATAGCCTTAGTTACTTCATTCATGAGTACTGGAATAAGAAAGAAAATAATGCCATACATGCCATGGTAAACCTTATTGAAGCTAGTGAAACAAAGAATGATGTGATGAATGTTGACATAGATGATGAAAACACACAAGATATCAATGAAAAACAACCAATTAAAATGGTAGCATTTATCGAAGCTAGACCTCGTAAGGGCTCAAATAAAAAGCCTCTTGATATTGCTTTCTCACAAATTGATATACTCAAACATGCACCTGATGGCCCTCTTTACATAGTTGGCCAAATCAATGATAAGCCCACTGATGGGATATTAATTGATCCAGTCTATGGAGAGAATGTGATCACTGAAGAATTCCTATTTGTGCATGAACTATATCAAGATACATATGATAAACTAAAAGCATGGATCAAGATGCACAATGGTTTTTCTTGTCCTACGATGGGCTCAATAGATCTCCCTTTAAAATTTGGACCAAAAACATTAAATGTCTCATTCACCATCATCCCGTAATCAAAATAATTTCATGTGAAGTTAGGCTATCCATGGCTTCACTCCATGAATACCATCCCTTTAGTTTTACATAAATGTCTAAAGTTTACATTTGGAAATTATATATTTACTATTCATCATAGTGGATTTAATCCTACGTCGGCCTGAGGGAATTTTTCATTAGATTTCTTTTGGCCTGAGCCTATGGAACCTATTAAGCCTCACGAGGACTTATTTTTCAAATCATATCAAGGCAAAGAAAATAGCAGAATTATCCCTTCAAAACATGCCTCAACCTATAACTGTACCACCTATCCTTGACGAAACAATGATTGAACCAAAATCCCTTTAGAACATTCAAGAACAACCTATAGAAAAACCTCCTACCATTTCCTACAAGAGATTGTGAGATAACCAAAATAATCTCATTGCCCCTCCTAGAGTCAAACAAGTTTACAAAGCTAAAGAGAAAGCGGTTGAACAACCTCATGTTGTTTCTTCCATTCCTCCCAAGGAAGAAAAGGAACCTATGATCGAAAAATTCACTCTTACACAAACAAAAATTGATAATCGATTGAAATGGAATAGAAGTGCTAGAGAGCATAGGCGTAGATGTCGTGCTATTTCCCGTAGGTTAAAAACAAAAGAAGACAACAACAAAATAGAAAATCAAAATACGAACTTACCTAAAGCAATGCATGATGATCCTATACCCTCACCACAACATAAACAAGAACATTCCATGGACATTATCCTTCGACCTTCCGTTTTGATTAATCTAGTTGATGACATTGATATTGCAAAGATTGATGAAGAAGTGCATGATGAATTGAACACATTGTTTTCTTCTTCTATGAACTTAAATGAAAAATCTCCTAGAAAGAGTGTTGACCTTGGTGCTTCCTCTAGTTTGACACTTTCCATTGTTTGGCTAGTTTCCCGCCTTCCATTTATACAAATCGAGATTGGAAATGCGGAGCGACATTGACTCACATGTGCCTTACTATTCTTTTGATTTTTCATGTTTCTTTATGTGATTTCATGTACATAATGTGATCCCCCATGATGTTTCATTTGATGTATATATCTCTCTTTTTGTGAATTCCTCTATATGTACCTACTTTCTTCTCTATGTCGTAATAATTTTTCATTTGTCTTGTGTTTTCCTTTTGGGGATGACGCAAGGCATTGAGACATCTAGGTCGCTTCCATGTTGACCCAAAAGCTTTTCCTTTATCTTTTTTTTGTTTGTCTTGTATTTTCCTCTTGGGGATGATGCAAGGCGTCGAGACATTTCAGTCTCTTCCATGTTGACCTGAAAGGATTTTTCTTTGTGTCGTTCTTCCAGTTCTATGAGTATTTGGGGAATGATGACAGTTTTGAGCTCTAAAAACAACATTGTAGCAAAGACATATTGACCTCGAATCCATAGATCCCTTATGTATTTTTGGGGGAAAGCCTTCCTTCCTATTTCATGGAATAGCTTTATTTCATAAACATATGACTTGTCATAGGTTTTTCCAAGGAAATCTCTTATGTCTTAGGAAAAAATATTGGCTACTTTGAAGCACTTTCTCACAGTAATAGTGTTAGCAACCACTTTAAAGTGGGGGCATACAACGATGACATCTTTCAACATATTGCATGGCATGATTTTATTTTTTCCCGTGACTAGTTCCTTTTCTTGGTGTTGTCATTGGGTTTGAAGTCCTCCAAGAGTGTGATATTTCTAACCATACGATTTCCCTTAGTGGCATGCTGCAAAGTGAGAGGCATCCCATAAGTGGAGATCTAATATTCTTGACATGTCCTCTCCTGGGGAAATTAGGCATAATTTTCCCTAAGAATAAGACCTTACATGAACAAAAAAATCCCATTGAACAAAACTTACAGACATGACATTTAAAAGCATACAAAAGCATTACATTGTGGTGCCTTATCGAAGTTGTCAAGAGGATAAATTCAGTATGGTATGGGAGGCTAATATGATTCTCTCATTTTCCACCTCATTGGGAAAACTCACCTAGTAGACAGACTAAGGTTCCACTACCCCAAAGTGAGCACACATGATTGGGACAACTCACCTAGTGGACAGACTGAGGTTCCACTACCCTAGAGTGAGCAACACATGTTATAGACAAACAACCCCGTTCCACATCATGTTGGAATGATTGTGCTTGATCCTTTGTTTTTCTTTATTTCTTGGCCTTTGATAGGGTATGACTGTGTACCTTTGTTATGTTGCAAGAATGGAAAGGATGAAGGTATTTTCATTGATGTCGACTAGTCAATTGGTTATCAACTGGTTGTTGTTGGTTGTATATGTTGAGGATATTGAGAAAATTATATTGAAGGAAGATTGCAAGTGTTCAGTGGTTGCTCCAGGTTTTTCTCCTATGTTTGTGCATTTCATATATGTTGATCATGGTTGTTAGAAGATGCTATATCCAAATTTTTAGTTGTTGATTCATTGTATAATGCAAGTTATGTTCACAAGTTATGAACTATGGTTTTCTGTGTATTTCTAGTTGAGGTTCGGGAGAAATGTTGTTGGTCCAGATTTATCTTTGATGAAGTCTTATGACTTTCCATTCTAGAGTTGAGTTGCCCTTATTTTGTTGAAGATAATTTCAGCATATGTTGACCTTGTGTTGAACACTACTTTCGAAGTTGATGAAGCATGTTGGGTCTATTTGGGTCCCTATGAAGCATGTGTTTGGGTCTCCCTCATTCTAATTCCACCCTAGGATGTTTTGGCACCAACCTAATTTGAATTTGAATATGGATAGTAAACTTTGGATATGTTTCAAATTTGAATATGGTATAAATACAAGATTATTTAGTGGTGAAGGACATATAAGAGTGAAAACGAGAGATAAGTGAAAAGAATAAGAGGAGATAGATGCGAGATTGATGCTATCCAACAAGTGTTGTGATATGAGTGTGGCAGATCAGTGTGAAACCTAAATGTTGAGTTTCTAGATGTAGTGATTAGAAGGTGAAATCTATCATTCATGCATGGATGCATGTGATTATGGTGGATTTATATGTTGCATTGAGATTGTTGTCTCTCTGTAACATCTCTTCTTTATTCTTTGTATCTCTGTGACAGTGAGTCCTGATCTAGACAATGAGTTCTAACCTGGACAATGAGTCCTTGTCTTGGTAGTGAGCCTTGTTTCTCAAGAAGTGAGCCTCTTGTAATAGATTTTGATATTCTCTATAGTGTGAGTTAATCCTCACCGTGGTTTTTCCCTTATTGGGTTTTCTAGGTAAATCTAGTGTTATTGAGTTTATTTGTTCGATTTAAGTTTTTGCATTAGCATTTGATGATTAATTATTTAAGCAGTATTAAGTATTAGTTCTAATGATTGAATTAAAATTTAAATTATATGGAAACTGATTCACCCCCCCTCTTAGTTGTCTTATTCAACAATTGGTATTAGATATTGGTTCCTTGGTGAAGAGCTTAACCGCTTGAGGAAGGTCAAGGATGACTGGAAAAATGGTTTATGATTATCCAAGGTTCGATGGAACTAATTATGCTATCTAGAAAGTATCGATGAAAGAATATCAATAATATTATGGATATGATGTGGAGAAAGCTTACAATAATCCTTACACTCCTCGTGCTAATGGTCTGAGTACGCCTATTGAGATCAAAGCACATGAAGTGAACAATAAGGTGAAGTACATCTTGAAGAACAATCTGGTACATTTTGAGTTGATTAAGGTTCAGAATTTGAAAATTTTTAAGGAATTCTGGGATGCTTTGGTAAGAGTGCATGATGGTGATGAAAGAGTCAAAGATGTGAAATTGAAAACTTTGGAGACATGGTTTGAGCTTCTACATATGTCTGAAGATGAGAATGTTAAAGCTTATGTACAAAGATTGGATGAGATAGTGGTTGGAATGCGAAGAATTGGTGCTACTATAGATGAAATCGGGATTGTAAAGAAGATTCTCAAAAATCTCTCTGATGCTTACAATGAGGTGTATGCTATTGAGCAGACTATAGATTATAAGACCTATACTAAAGATTTATTGTTGGGATTTTCAACATCTTATGAGATGAGGAAGCCGAATCTAAGGAATGGATACAAATCAGAGATTGCTTTTAAGGCTACAAAAGCTGAAGATCTAGATGAAGAAAACTTTGATGAAATAGAAGCTAACTTTGTGAGAAGGATGAGGAAAGGCTCTGAAAATTATGAAGGTGAGTTACCCTTTAAATGTTTTAGTTGTGGAGAAATAGGTCATTATGCTGCAAAGTGTCTGAAAAGAGCTAATAGGAATAATCAAATATATGGGAAAACAAAAAGGAAAGAAGATTAGCAGATCTTATTATGTGAATGAGAATGCTAGATTATTCGATGAGGATTCAAAATATGAAGATCTTGATGACAATGAATGCTTGTTCTTGGAAATTAAGGATGAACCCACTTTTGCTAATTCTAAAAAATAGGTAAAGGAAAGCCCTCCAGAGAAGGATAAAAATGAAGGTACTATTATCTTTTCCCTACATGATAAACGAGAGAATTATTATTGAGTAGTTGATAATGGTTGTTCACATCACATGACTGGTGATAAAATTAAGTTTGTTAAGCTTGAAAAATATAATGGAGGCTTGGTTATATTTGGAGATGATACTGGTGCTAAAATTTGTGGGATAGGTTCAGTAAATTTTGATGGCAAGCATCATATTGATGATGTCTACTATGTCAAGGGTTTAAGGCATAATATTTTTATTAGGAAATATTGCATTTAACCCATGATCTTAATTCATTTCCTACATAACCCATGAGAGATAAAAATGCATACAAGTTGCCAAAATGCATAGATCAAATAGACAAGACACAAGATAACACAAGATATACCCTGGGAAAACCCTTAAAAGGGAAAATCCCAGCCTCCAAAAGCATCCATTCTCCATCATATCATTCAGAAATAAAGTAATACAAGAGTTACAATGAATACCTCTAAAGCATCAAGCCCTCCAATGCATTCCCATGTTTCCAAGCATTAATCCACACATCCCATTACATGCTTCACAAATGCACTCCACAAAAAGACTCAATAATGATAGCCAACCCACTCAGCCAACCTAAACCACTACACATGTGTTTGCTTTTATAGACACAAGATAATACAAAATACAACTAGTGGTAAGGTAAAACCATGTACCACAAAACCATGTGAATACAAAACCACTAACCCCTTATTTAATATTGGGTACTAAGACATCACTTTATTTAATATTTCCCCAATATTAAATTATTATCACATGTCTCCCACACATTAAATAATAATACAATGTTACAATACAACATCAAGTGGACCCCAAATAATTACCTAGCGTGATTATCCACACCACCAAAGTGCATCACAACTAAATAATTATTTAATTATAATATTATAATAAATTAATTTATGCAATGGTGTACAACACCATATCTCAAAATTCTCCCACTTGTTGTGTATATTACATAAGGGATCAATACATCATCATAACCAAACATGAAACCACATGAATATGTAACATGCTCTCGTGCTCCATCAAGATACCTACAATAAGAACAAAGTGACCACCATCTCGAGCAAGAACTCCTCTCATCCTCCAACATGCCACCTATGGAAGAAAATGAACATGCCAAGGTGAATATGCACCAATCTATGAGCACAAGCATAAAATCCAAGTGATAACAAAGGCTCTAACCAAGATGTCAACTAAAAAACCAACATGATCAGAAATAACATCCATAACACATGCTAATACATCCAACCATCCATACCTCTAAGGTATCAATACATCAGTAAACTCATGCCAAGAACATGTGAAAACTATAAACTACAATCACAAGCTCCCTTTATAAAACCCGTCAATGAAGAACATACATATCTAGGAACTCCCACTACATAGGTAATGTCAAAGCATAAGTATACCAATCAACACTATATCAAGGTGTGATAGGTAAATCAAAGCATGAAGTACCAAGAACAATAATAATGGTCCACACATGCAACCCAAATAGCTACATAATCTCTCACAACATGTTGCCACCATCCTCCCCAAACCATGAACATCTAGGAAGAAACAATGAAGAAGAGAAACTTGTAAACCATAATGTCCTCCTACCAACACCTCAAAAGTGTATTGATGTGTCAAGTATGATCTCCTAAAAACACCCAAATGAAAAGCCTCAACAACATCCATAACACCCAATCTCATAGATCAAGTACAACATATGAATCATGTAACAATGCCAACATGAATGCAAGCCTCTCTAATAAAGAAGATCAAACTCATAATAACCATCCCCAATACTAGAAATTTCAGCCCATAAATCATCTCCTAGAAATCCTCATAAAATAATGATATAATAAAATCAAATTCAAAAGGAGATAACCATGTCATAAAATCCATCAAAATGAATCCTCAAGAACTAACTATCCATAGCTCAAGATCCATATCTATGAAATATAAAGCATATGAACTCATGCTAAAAAATCCTCAAATGAGTATCCATAATCAACCATCGTGAATCAACTCAATCCCATGAGAAATCAAAGCATAAAATATAACACATTTGAAAGATATAATGGGAAAATACTTCTCAGGTAATAAGTTGTTGAGTAGACCAACAGTGTAGAATAAGAATGCTCCTCCAGGATAACCAAGTCATCATGACTCACTCCAAGAACAATCTCCTCTATCAGTCCATCATGAACTCACACCCATACCTAGGTGAAAGTCCCTCAGTCTTCCTGTTGAAACCTCCAAAGAGTAATTGTCTCAAGAAAATGTGTCTAATCACAAGAGAAATACAACCATCACCTTCATCTCTAAGTATCCACAAGCACATGTAACCAATCAATCCATGCCAAACTCCAAATGCAGCATAACACCATCATGAAGTAATCAAGAAAATGATCAATATACTCAATTCAATAAGAATCACACACGGTAAATGTCATAGCTCCAACCACAAAATCAGAAACCTATCATGACAACATGATCTAACTATCTCCTCCTAGGAGATCACATGCACCAAAACATACATCCTAGTCTCAATAGAACACATATCATGCCAAAAATCTAAGCTAGCATCAAGAGTAAACCATGACATAATATCAAACACTCTAAACCAAGAATACATATCCCCAATCACATGAAGATAACCATACCAATGATGCATCCACATCACTGCCAACAACTCCCACTGAACTATGATATGAGCTACACATGGCATCATGACAACCATCCTTTTCATGAAGATCATCCAGGTCTACACACACTCAACTGCAATGTCAGTAACATACAAGTAAACCAAGCTATCCAAGAAGATAAATACAACCACCAACAAAACATCACAAAACATCACAAACCAATCCAACATCACCAAGTCATCACTGTCAAAAGCTCCCACTGAAAGTGTATAACCAATGAATGTAACAATCTATCATGACATCGTGATCAAACCACATGCTACAAGTCCCATGAACCGACTAATTAAGTACTCAATCATCCATCCTCTCAATCCCGAAACAACATACCAATGCACAAATGACCACAAAAAAGGCCAACTAATGAAATCTAAAACAATAATGAATCAAGCCTGCTCGATATAGACAATCCACATCTGAGTAATTCCACTGCAAATGAATGAGTGGCCAACCCACACACTTTCATAACTCATAGATCCAATCATTGAAACATGCAAACTCATCATCACATTAGTAACTACAAACTGAGATATCAAAGAAGATAACCATGTAGACCAAATGACTCAAACACAAAATCAACCTCAAATTTGATTTTCCAAACATGTCCACAAGTGAGTAATCATAGTCAAGGAGCCAAATACGCATCAAGAAGATAACAAAAATCTCCCAACATCAAACCATATCACCACCAAATGCCACATACATGATCATGTCGTACCAAAGCATCAAATGTACCTGCATATCCATAATTCCATAACCATAGCCATCACTATACCTATACTCAACTATCACCCATACAAGACTCCAAGTCTCAAACCATGTCCAACCATGTCCTCAAAATCGAAGACAAAATGTGTACCTGTCACCATTAAAGTCTCAACTCTGAAAAACACTTGTAAACTTGTACCAGGAAGCACCAAACTAATAATCATCTATAGAATCATGAATAACATATAAAAACATGCACTCCCTCAAGGTTTTGCCTCTTGAATCGTTTGGATGCTCACATAATCACATCCTAAATCTTAGGCACCTACAAGTGATCAAACAAGTACCAAGATCAAGATGTTCCTCAAATTGATAAACAATCTAAACCACTATGTATTACACTACACATTCTCTCCAATGCCTCTTTGAAATCAAAAATGTGATTCTGTATGCAAAAGTTATGACCAAAACCGTGTAAACAAGAACATATGACTTCCAGGCCCCAAAAACTGATAAAAAAATAATAATCATGGAACCAAATCTAAACCATTGCATAGTGCCCAGAACCAAATTTCCAACAACTACAAGAAGTCAAAAATCCGATATGCTGGGCAAAAGTTATTCTCATTTGAAAAAAAATCATCCAATCTAACTAGTAGGGGATGCACTTGTGGTGCTTGGGCTAAGCCATCGACAGCTCGTCAGCGGCGGTGGCCTGATAGTGACGCTCGGGTGGTGGATGCCAAACTTCATTTCAATTTAATTTAATCTTTATTTAAAAATACATTCCTTGTCCCTCTATCGGACCTGATGGGTTTATAAATTATGACTTTGAACTGTTTAAATTTTGGATTTGTATGATAAGCAGCAGAATTGAAATCGATTTTAAATTTGTTTGAAGGGGCACTGATAGTAACCGACCGTCGACCTATACCCCACTGTCGAACAATGCTGATAGTGATGGTACTATCACCGTTGATACCTACCGACAGTGGCAACACCCACTAGTATGAGCGGAGGCGGGGGGGTCTACAGACCCCCCAAAATATGTTTTTTTTTTTTAATTTTATTTTAAAAAAATTATAATCTTTTTCATTTTTATTTTTGCGAGATTTTAAAATATTTTTCCAAAAGCCTAACACGTTTTTCTCTTTTAAAAATAAGGATTTTTTATTTTATTTTTTGCAAGGGCAAATTGGGCTTTTTGCAAAAAAAAATTCCTTTTTTTCAACTTTTCCAAAATAGGTTGAATTTTATGTTAGAATTCATCTCTTCACGAACCTGAATCCAACCATGAGGTCCATTTTGTCTCAAGAGGTCATCTATGAAATTTCCCCTACAAAACCCTCAATTTCAAACTCAAACCAAGAAACCCTTTTTCACCCAAAAATGGAAAACTTTAGATTTGCAATAAACCCAATAAATCTTGACAACCCAAAAGCCCAAATCTGAATACAAACACTTGCAACATGTGTTCCATATCTTATCATTCCTCAAAACCTACATGCATTTCTATGGCTTCATCTTTGCAAAAACTCTCAAACTAGGGTTATAAGAAAAAATCTTCAACCATAAAAGCTCAGATACCACTTGTTAGGAAATATTGCATTTAACCCATGATCTTAATTCATTTCCTACATAACCCATGAGAGATAAACATGCATACAAGTTGCAAAAATGCATAGATCAAATAGACAAGCCATAAGATAACATAAGATATACCCTAGGAAAACCCTCAAGAGGGAAAAACCCAACCTCCAAAAGCATCCATACTCCATCATATTATTCAACAATAAAGCAATATGAGAGTTATAATGAATACCTCTGAAGCATCAAGCCCTCCAATACATTCCCATGTGTCCAAGCATGAATCCACACATCCCATGCCATGTTTCACAAATGCACTCCACAATAAGACTCAATAATGACAACCAACCTAAACCACTACACGTGTGTTTGCTTTTATAGACACAAGCTAACACAAAATACAACTAGTGGTAAGGTAAAACCACATACCATAAAACCATATGAATACAAAAACATTAACCCCTTATTTAATATTGGGTACTAAGACATCTTTTTATTTAATATTTCCCCAATATTAAATTATTATCACATATCTCTCACATATTAAATAATAATACAATGTTACAATACAACATCAAGTGGACCCCAAATAATTACCTAGCTTGATTATCCACACCACCAAGGTGAATCACAACGAAATAATTATTTAATTACAATATTATAATAAATCAATTTATGCAATGGTGTACAACATGATATCTCAACACTTTTGAGTGTTGGACAAATGTACAATAAGGGATATGATCTTGTGTTCAAGGATGAGAGATGTGAAATCTGGAAAGGATCCAGAACATTGATTGCTACAGGAAAGAAATCTGAAGGAAATATATGTCAACTTAAGGGTGTTGATGGCTGATTCTTTATGACTCCGATTAATGATAGTTGGTTATGGAATCGAAGAATGTGTCACATGAATTTTGATAAATTGGTGAGGATTAGTGTTATTCAGGTCATGAGAGGTTTACCAAGAATTACAAAGCCTGTTAATGCTATTTGCAGGAATTGTCAAGTTGGAAAGTGATGAGTCTAGTTATGGGTAGAATCTCTTGTTTATTTTTTGAAGTTACCATGGAATTTGATATTACATGCTGACACTTTTATATAGTGTCTCTCAAAACATAAGACATTTGGGTTTAATTCCATTTTTGCCAGTTCTAATGACATTTACCTATTATGTGGACTATCTATATTGATTTTGCATGTGATTAATGAATTTTCTTTAGGGTGGTTATAGCTATGCAATTATTATGTGTATTGATATTGCCATGTAGACATGATTGGAAATGCTAAGTTGAGAAACACAGTCGCCAACTGATCATGCAGAGGAATTGCACGAAGGTCAACTGAGGGCGATGACAGAAGATTTCCATGTCAATTGCATGTAACCGCCTTATGTCGATCTTTAATGACATTGAGCATTGCGGGCATTACTGCAATGGTCAAGTCCATGTTTGGGCATACATGTCTGAATGGATTCCCCTGCATGTGTAATCGCTCTTCCACTCTTTTCTCCGCTTTCCCTAAATGGCATCCTCTCAGTTAGTGGGAGTTGACTACTTTGTTTAGTTGATAGTTTAAATAAGGTTTGGATCCTCCTTTCTTAGGAGTTAGTCAATCACCAAGTTATTGTACAAGCTGATTATACTATCAAACATACTCTTTTGTATTCACACTTTCCACTGAATGAAATTAGATTATGAGTTGAGTATCTAAGTTTGCATTAGTTTTAGAGGATACTCATCCAAGGGGGCCCACTTGGTGAGTAATTTGTTCCTTTAGTTTAGTTAGATTAGTATTAGATTTTTTTTAGTACTTAGTTAAGAATTTGGCACTGACTGTTCCTACAACCACTAGAATTTCATTTTGTGATTGTTCTTGCAACCAAAGCAAGCAAAGTAGTTTCATGTTTGTTGCTCAGATTTTCATTCCTGTTATGCATGTTTAGTTTAAGTTTGATTGAGTGATGTTCAAAATTTACTTTGTTTCCTTTCATGCAATTTACTTTCAGTATTAAGTCTTTCTTAGTTGTAGAATGAAGATGACTACTTTGAAGTTCCTAGTGCACATATTGTGCTGACCCATTTCAAGTTCACGTCCCTGGGTTGAAAATTTAAATGCACCTTCATAATGGTTAAAATGGTTGTTCAGGTTGGATGTCCAGTATCTGAATCATGACTATAAAGGCTTAGTTATTCAAATTATTATAGGAGGCCGACATTTTTGGCACCGTTGCCATGGATGTTGTCAAACTAGGGAGTCCTTTGGAGTCATTGATAGTTTTTTCTGCTATAGTATTTCTGGAATTTACTCTTAGTGTTAGAAGTTATGATCCACTATTTTTCCCCACCCATTCTTTGTGTGAGTTGGATGATACTAAGTTGATATTGCATGCATAGAAGAATAAGAGATGCTTATGGGAGATTCCTTCCTAATAATCCAGAGCCATTTCAACTAGTAGAGCTTCCAAATCTGCCCAAAAATGAAGAAGAAGAAGAAGAGCCACACCTCTTTGTTGATGTATTCCCTGACTTGACCAGTTCTAAAGTTTCCCTCGAAGATCAAAATCCAGTTGAAGAACCCTCTATTCTAGAACTTCATCAAGCAGGCATGGCTGATGCAAATGAAGACAGGCCTAACAAGCATAACCAACTAGCTTTTCCTTTTCCCATTGATGAACAAAATGAAGTAAATAACCTCAAGAATATCCCTGCTTTAGTCCTTCCTAAGTTCTATGGACTTATCATAGAAGATCCTGATACATTCTTGTTTATGTTTGATATAATCTGTAGAAGCTATGACTATACCACTGATGCCCACAAACTTAAGTTGTTTCCTACCACTTTGAAAGAAGTTGCATTGAGATGCTTTATGAGCCTTGGCAGAAACACTATGGCAACTTGGGAAGATATGAATAGAAAGTTCCTTGAGAAGTATAAGGAGTATTGCAGGGGTAGTGATATGAGAGGAGGTGACATTTTCATAATGCAACAAAAGGAAGATGGGAGCCTGGAGGATTTCATTTGAAGGTTTTTGTTTTGTTTGCAGAAATCTCCACACCATACATTCAATGAAGATTCACAAAAGTTGATTTTATTGAGAGGAATTAGTGAAAGTTGAACTGATGCCTTGGACCTGATGGCTAGAGGAGATATCAGTCAAGTCCCCTGGGAGGATATCAAGAAGATATGCTAGAACTATTCTAGGGAAACTTCAACTAAAGGAAGAGCTTACCAATCCTCTATGGGTAATTCATCCACTAGTGGAGTCTCAAGGATGGAGATTACTAATTTGTTGGAAGATTTCAAGCAGGATATCATCAATAATCTCGCTACTCAGTTGGATACTCTTCAATTTAAGAAGAAACATGAGGAGGCAAATGCAACATTGACATAATATTACCCTCATTGTAGACAAAAGAAGAAGGATTGCAGATGCAAGGTGATAACTAACATTGACAGCAAGAAGATCCCACCTGAGTTCAAACCAATTATGACTGAGGAATACCAAGTCTACTTTGTTGCACAAAAAAGACCATGGGCTTCAAGACAAGGTATCCCAACAGATCCATTATCTTTTGTTGGACCATATTTTAATTCTTATTCATCTAATAACCAATGGTAGCCCCTTGTCCATCCAACTATGGAGGATACCCACCATAGTCTTGGGGTAACCCTCCAAATTCTATGTCCAATTATCAAAATTCTTCACCTTGGTGGCAGAAACCTCAGGGGAATTGGTAGCAGTTGCAAGGACCTTGGCAACCGCCTCCAGAAAACTAGCAGCAAAAATCTCAATGGAGAGGTGGTCAACAATGGCCAAATCAGACAAATAATTACATGCAACCACCTTCTCAGCCCCAACAACCTGCTATAATGCCTCCTCCTATTAATCCAAGTTCAAATGTACCCAAACCTACTCAGTTACCAGCCCAACCCACATCCAATCCAAATAACAAACCACATCAACAACCTGTATATTCTCCTTATCCAAATCAATTTCCTGCATATGTTGTGAGTTTGAGTGACATACGTCTGCATTCATGAACTACCTTGTCAGCTCCTTCCACCCCCATTATCACTGAGCTTCCTATGGAAGATTAAGAAGAATCTCTGACTGATCCCATTCAACCTTGTGCACCTAAAAAATCCTGAACTAGTTCCAACCAAGCAAACAACACAAGAGCCACCATTCCCCTAGAGACTAGAATTGGCCAAGCAAAAAGAAGACAAGGAGGAAATCACTTTTGATATTCTAGACCAGCTAAAGCATATATGTGTCCAGATACCCTTGTTCCAGGCCATAAAATATGTCCCTATCTATGGCAAGGAAATTAAGGAAGCATGCCTCAAGAAACTGGGCAGGAAAAAGAAAGACCCAGCTACAGTTCATGTAGTGGGATAGCTTGTTGACATCATGCTTGGAAAAGTAACTATCCCCAAGTACAATGATCCAAGTAGTCTTGTAGTTGAAGTTATCATAAATGGGATAAACATAAACATTGCTTTGATTTACTTGGGTGCAACAATCAATGTGATGAATAAAGACATCCTACAACAACTAAACATTGCAAGCATGAGATCCACCCCTACTGTCTTACAACTTGTTGATAGTTCCACTATTAAGCCTGATGGAATAGTAGAGGACCTTGTGGTGATTCTAGAATCTTGGGATTATCCAGTCGACTTCATGGTTCTTTCTCCCAAAGATACACTAGGAGGGTATCCCATTATCCTTGGTAGGCCATGGTTAGCAACTGTAGATGCTTATATTGGATGTTGGTCAAGAGACATGACCATTTCTAATGGTAGGAATACCAAAAAGATTGTTCTTTATCCTCCTACTCAGCCATCTCATGATGAAGATAATTATGTATGGCCACATATTGGTGAAGAGGCTGAAAAAGTTAACTTTGTGGCACAACTCATGATCCTAGGAAGAAGTCCTTTCCTACAGCTTCAAGATGAAGACAAAGTGTTATCTAGTATCATTCAGAACCATTGTCATATAGAAGAGACATTACCTACTCATGCATCTGGTTATGCAGACCTCATGCAAACACTTCTGTCAGTTCTACTTGATGTTCCTGTAACCGCTGTCTCTACAAATAGACTTCCTGCAACCACTCTTCCGGCAGCCACTATCTCTATAGACAAACTTCCTGTAACCACTCTTCCAGTAAACAAACTTCCTGCAGCAACAGGTATGTTCCACACAATTCTACCACATGAACTTAAGGTGTCATGTATTAATGAAACAACTATGGTAGAGTTGACTACACAAGTACAGGTGTCTGAAGGAAGATATATGAATATAAACAGTAAATTGAGTGAGGGATAACAGTTGAAATTGGAAAATTTGCTAAAGTCCCATCAAAATGCATTTTCTTGACATTACCATGATATGAAGGGACTAGATCCAAAGCTCTGCACTCATAGGATATATATCAAAGATGATTGTAAACCTGTAAGGCAACAACAAAGGAGAATCAACCTTGCATTAAGAGATATTGTCAAAACAAAACTGCAAAAGTTACTGGATGCAGAATTTATCTACCCTATTTCAGACAGCTAGTGGGTGTCTCCATTGGTGATTGTGCCTAAGAAGGGAGGAAAATGGTGAGTTTATGTTGACTGTAGGGAGCTGAATTTTGCTACTAAGAAGGATCATTTTCCTCTGCCTTTTGTAGATCAAGTCCTAGACTCTCTTGTCGGTAAGCATCACTTTTCTTTTCTTGATGGATTCAGTGGTTACAATCAGATTCAATTCGCACCAGAAGACCAAGAGAAGACAACATTCACATGTCCATGGAGGACATATTCCTATTCAATGCTTCCCTTTGGGTTATGCAACACACCTGCAACCTTTCAAAGAGCAGTCATCAACATATTTTCAGACATAACCCTTGACTGGATGGAAATCTATATGGATGATTTTACCACCTACGGTGCTGATTTTGATGAAGCATTGGGAAATTTGAAGTAATTACTATAGAGGTGTGAAGACCAAAATCTATCCTTAAATAGTGAGAAGTGCTTCATGATGATGTAGGAGGGCGTAATTCTTGGCCACTACATTTCCCACGAAGGCATTCAAGTTGACCTTGCAAAAATTAAGGTAATTAATAATTTGCCTATACCTGAAAAACAAAAGGATGTTAGGATTTTCTTGGGACATGCAGGCTATTATAGGAATTTCATCAAATATTTTAGCAAAATAGCAGTACCACTATATAGTCTTCTGACTAAAGATGTTGAGTTCCAATGGAAAAAAGGCTATGATAAAGCATTTTATGATTTAAAGACAACTCTGACTCATGCTTCTATACTTAAGGGACCTAATTGGGAAATCCCTTTTCACATTCATACAGATGCATCAAATTATTCCATAGGAGCAGTTCTAGGAAAAAAAGGAGCCATTGCAAATTCCATTTATTTTGTTAGCAAAAACTTGCAGGGAGTTGAATTCAGTTACATAGTAACAGAGAAAGAAATATTGGCAGTGATCTATGCCCTAAACAAATTCAAGCACTATATAACAGGCTACCAAATCTTTGTGCACACTGATCATGCATCCATTAGATATCTCATGAATAAACCCCTAATTTTAGAAAGGTTAGTCAGATGGTTGTTGTTGATGCAGGAGTTTGACATAACTATTGTGGACAAACTAGGGAAGGCCAACATTGTTGCCGATTTTCTTTCAAGGCTGGCCACATCAGAAGATAGTCAAGCCATAGATGATTCCTTTCCTGATGAGCATCTATTCTCCATTAGTGTGCAGACACTCTAGTATGCTGAGATAGCTAATTACCTTGTGACAGGGAGAGTTCCTTCTCACTTCTCTCCAAAAGAGAGAAGAGTGCTAATTGAAAAATCTTTTCCATTTTCATGGATAGCTGGATGCCTATTTTATACTAGACCAGATCATATTATGAGAAGATGTGTGAGGGAAGATGATACCTATGACATTCTACATGCATGCCATGATGAACCCTATGGAGGACACTTTGCAGCCAAGAGGACAATAATGAAAATTTTGAACACAGGATACTATTGGCCTACACTCCACAAAAATGTAGGAAGATATACAAGGAAATGTGATAGATGCCAAAGAATGGGAAGGCCAACCAAGTTAGATGAGATGCCACTCTATCCCCAAATAGTAGTCACCCCCTTTGACAAGTGGGGATTGGATTTTGTGGGACCCATTGATCCCCCATCAAATGGTAAGTCTTATATTTTGGTATGCACTGATTATGTAACTAAGTGGGTAGAAGTCAAGGCCATGAAACATGCCCGAGATAACAAGGTTGCATAATTTCTGTATGAAGAATTTTTCACACGGTATGGAGTACCCAGAGAAATAGTAACTGATTAAGGAGCTCGGTTTACCTCAATATTTGTTGAAGCACTGATTAATGAATATAACATAAGGCACATAAAGTCTAATCCTTACCACCCTTAGGCCAATGGACAAGTTGAGGTGACAAACAAAGAGATTGAGGCCATCCTAACCAAAAAAATGGCTATTCACATAAAGGATTGGGCAAACAGATTATCAGAAGCAGTTTGGGCTTACAGAACCACCTGAAAGACAACTATAGGCTTCACCCCATTTGAGCTACTATATGGGAAGATAGCCATGATTCCCATCGAATTCAAGCACAAGACTCTCAGAACTGCAGTAGGATTGGGGATGGAGATTTTTCAAGCACAGAAAGAAAGGATCATGCAACTGAATGCTTTAGATGAGATGAGGAAATAAGCCTTACACCATACTGAAGTTGTGCAGAATCAAAGAGTCAAATGGCATGATAAATTTATCAAAGAAAAGAAATTTCATGTAGGTGACTGGGCATTGCTTTATGACTCACGTTATTAGGATAATGCAGGAAAATTGTAGACAAGGTGGCTAGGGCCATATGAAGTTGCTGAGGTATTTCCCAATGGAGTTGTGCAGCTCACCACCATTGACCCTGTCAGATTTAAATTATTAGTCAATGGGAATCATCTCAAATTGTATCACAGGCCAACTTCCAAAGAAGATTTCCTACAACAATTCATCCAATATGTAGCACTTGAGCATAGTTCCTATAGCTGAGGAGTTCCTACAGCCGAAGGTAGTGGACCTAGTGTTCCTCCTTTTGGCTAACTAAGGTACGTACTTGTCATAATAAATACTTCTACTTTTGTAGAAGTCCATTTCTTCACCCATCTACCCATCCGTCCATCCGTACCACCTTTCTCTCTCTTCCATCACTTCATTCCACCTCACATCATTTCACTTCATCATCATTAATTGCTCAATTATTTCTTAAAAAGGTGAGTGAGACTTTCTCCCCGATCATTGCAATGAATCCTCTACAAAATCATGTTTGTAAACACTTAGGTATGCGCGCATTAATTGAATTCTTAATTGTCTTTTAGAGCATTTCATTTAATCATTGTACGTTAGTATGGACGTTCACATAATTTTTAT
The DNA here is from genome assembly GCA_007115665.2 of Sequoiadendron giganteum. Taxonomy (NCBI): domain Eukaryota; kingdom Viridiplantae; phylum Streptophyta; class Pinopsida; order Cupressales; family Cupressaceae; genus Sequoiadendron; species Sequoiadendron giganteum. Next base: position 403,714,037 of record CM021109.1, read on the forward strand.
AACCCTCCTGTCAAATCACTGTTTCCATCTCACATGTGCGGACACATGTCCAAATTTAGGTTGGGGGGAGGAGTAAGAAAAAAATAGATATATTGCCACATGTCAATCCATGATTGTCTGCGTCAGCAAATCTTGCTGAGCTAATTTAAATTTTGAAATGAAAGACGGCTCACATGTGTGATGTGACACTAAACTGCCGCCACCATTTCCTTTTATTACCATTCCTTTCCATTATTAACCTTGTCATAATCTTGAAATGCAAATGGTAATTGCTAAAAATAGAGTGAAGGAAAATTTAGTTGACAATTCAGCTAGCAAGTGAGCATAAAATAATTTGCTTATAGATGAGAATTATAGAAGGAAATTTTGTAGAGTGACAGATTGGGTACAGACAATGGGAGGCGGACTCATTCAAAATGAGCCCTCAGTTCATGATGCTTTATTGTAGGATGCACAATGCCTAACCAAATTTCAAAATTGTGGCTGGTTGGACTATTTCCTGAAGCTAGACGGTTTTGACGAAGGTATTGCATTAGAGTTCGCCCAAACATTTTAAGATGGAAAAGACACAGTAAAAGGACTGGAGGTAGTGGCAACTGAGGAACAAATTGCAAAATTTTCAGGGTTGCCAACTGACGACGAGCCTTACCCTGTTTCTAAAGATGCCAAGTCAGTCAGGGCTATATTCACAATACATGGGGACCCTCCATTGAACATTCACAAAAAGGGTGCTAAAATATTCTCTCTAGCTGAGACATGGAAGCAAGCAGTCATCCAAATTATCAGATATATCACTTTTGAGGGTCGACTGTCAAACCTGCATTCGGTGCATTTTAAACTATTGAGTCATATGAGGCACGGGAGGAGGATAACGTACCCAATATCTTGTACAACCTTCTCTCTATCATGACAACAAAAACTTAGAAAGGTAGGGACAACTCTGTCTCACACCACTGTCTAATTAAATTGTTGGTTGTAAAATCTCTGCATGATGCAACACCTAGAATGACCTGGGAGGATTTTATAAAAGGTGATCAATTTAGACCTGAGTAGTCACAACCTAGGGTTTCACCTTAGACACGTAGGTCTAGCAAAAAATTAAGCATGGCTGAAGACACCCCTGGTGCTTCAACCTCTGGTGCTGACCCTGGTGTGAATCCTCCTACTGAAGAAAGGACTATAGATGTTAGTTCCTCTAATACTGAGCATGAAAAAGAAACTTCTCTGTCAAATTTTGATGATGATGATGTTCCACTTGGAAATGTAATAAGAACTAGGGCACAAAAGAGGGAGGTAGAAGCAAGGAAAGGAAAAACACATCCTGTACAAAGAGAGGTGCCAAATCCTAAGAAGAGGAAGGTTGGCACTATTCATCCTGCAGCCAAAGAAAAATGAAAGATCCCTCTCAAGAAATCAAAGCCGGCTATTGATATACCTCTGCAGAAAAATCTTGAGCTTGGTGGGACGTCGTGTGAGAGCACAGAAGCTCCAATGGAGCAATAAAATGTAGAAGAAGAAGATACATTTGATAAGGAAGCAAAAATGACCCTGGCGGATCGTGTTGCCATTATAGAAGAAGTTGAAATTCGAGAACACGAGGAGAGTCGGGAGTTCCTGCAGCAAGACCAAGACCAGGTTTTCCTGCAGCAAGATCAAGAAATAGATTAGGAGTTCCTAAGGCAACTACCAGAACAAGAACAAGAGGCCCTGCAACAAGAGGAGGAAAGATAAATTGTACCCCTACAGCCTGAACCAGTGGGACATCCTGAATTAATGCATATATTTCTATATGGGAAGCAGTCATCCACAAAAATCTTGGTAGGAATCCATAACCCTCCTGATTTTTCAGTGCATACAACAATTTTGAATTTTTGGAAAGAAATACAAAGGAGAGAGGAGGAATGGAAAGAGGAAAAAAAAAGATTGAAAAAGGAAATCCAAGAGAGGGATGAGATTATTGAAGAAAAGAATGAGGAGATTGTCTTTTTGAAGGAGAGGGTGAGCGGCATTGCAACCCTGGTGCCAGAAATTTTAGAATGCAAAACCCTTCCAAGGGTTTATGCTCTACACCTAAAAGAGAAATTTCTCTCTTTTAAATTGTCAAGAATTATCTTAGTTTTGAACCCCTCCATTGAAACTCCTACTAAATTTTTCAATGCTTATAGAATTGCCTCTCCTGAGATGAAAAATTTATTATGTGAATTTATTTACACAATTTTTTTGTAACTAAAGATCAAGACTGGAACCCACTGCTTTATGTGGGGGACATCCAATTGAGAGCATTCATGTCTTGGGTACAAAATGAGATTAGTTGGAGTAAACAATACAATGCTTATAAGGGGAAGGAATCCAATATACCCTTGGCCATTAGAGTCGAATCAAGGAACCCCAAGGACATTTACATAGAATGGAATAGAACTCTTTTCAGACTGAGCTATGGTAATAGGATTATGCCTTGGATTGAGGTAGTTTACAGTGAGTATGAGGTGAAAACTGCAGCAAAAGAAGACACTATGAGAGGATACCTATCCCAAAGATGGAACCTATTAACCGATGAGCCGAAACAAGTTGAACTACATTCCATCCACAACTATGTTGCTGCAATAAAGATAATTGAAAGATACATCCAACTTGGGAGAACAAAGGGGTGAGATTGGCTTCCACTGAATTTTCAACCGCCTACCCTCATGTGGCCTATTCCAAATTTCAGATTCTACATGTATGACATTGTAGAGGAACAACAAAGATGGAGGAGACTTGATAAGTTGGGAGGATTCTACTAGAATCCTAATTTTCCCACAACAAACATTGATGTTGGACAATTATCAGTTGCAGACTTCAGAGCCTTAACCAAGCAGAAGCATAACTCTTCCCCTACTGGAGGACCAATAAAACATTAGGTTGGGGAAGTGATGAGTCTAGTTTTTGGTCTAGTTATGGTTATAATCTCTTGTTTATTTGTTGAAGTTGCCATGGAATTTGATATTACACGCTAACACTTTTATATAGTTTCTCTCAAAACATAAGACATTTGGGTTTAATTCCATTTTTGCGAGTTCTAATGACATTTACCTATTATGTGGACTATCTATATTGATCTTGAATGTGATTAATGAATGTTCTTTAAGGTGTTTATAGGTATGCAATTATTATGTGTACTAAAATTGACATGCAAACATAATTGGAAATGCTAAGTTGAGAAATGAAGTCGCCAGCTGGTCATGCAGAGGAATCGCACGAAGGTCAACTGAGAGCGACAGGGAAAGATTCCCATGTCAGCTGCATGTAACTGCCTTATGTCGATCTTTAATGGTATTGAGCATTGTGGGTGTTACTGTAGTGGTCGAGTCCATGTTTGGGCATGCATGTCTGAATGGATTCCCTTGCATGTGTAACTGCTCTTCCACTCTTTTATCCGTTTTCCCTAAATGGTGTCCTCTCAGTTAGTGGGAGTTGACTACCCTGTTTAGTTGATAGTTTAAATAAGTTTCAGATCCTCCTTTCTCAAGATTTAGTCGATCATCAAGTTATTGTACAAGATGATTATACTATCGGACATACTCTTTTGTATTCACACTTTCCAATGAATGAAATAAGATTCTGAGTTGAGTATCTAAGTTTACATTAGTTTTAGAGGATACTCATCCAAGGGGGCCCACTTGGTGAGTAATTCATTACTTTAGTTTAGTTATATTAGTATTAGCTTTTGTTTAGTACTTAGTTAAGAATCTGGCACTGACTGTTCCTGTAGCCACTAGAATTTCATTATGTGACTGTTCCTATAGCCAAAGCGGGTAGAGTAGTTTCTTGTTTGTTGCTCAGATTTTCATTCCTGTTATGCATGTTCAGTTTAAGTTTGATTGAGTGATGTTCAACATTTGCTTTGTTTCCTTTCATGCAATTTACTTTCAGTATTAAGTCTTTCTTAGTTGTAGAATGAAGATGACTACTTTGAAGTTCCTATTGCACATACCATGCTGGCCCATTTCAAGTTTGCGTCCTTAGATTGAAAATTTAAATGCACCTTCATAATGGTGAAAATGGTTGTTCAGGTTAGATTTCCAATCTTTGAATCACATTTGTAAAGGCTTAGTTATTCAAATAATTATAAGAGGCCGACAAAAAGCAAGCAAGAAATTATTATAGATCAAAGGAATAGTCTACTATCGGACTACTAAATTTAATTCATACAGATCTTTGTGGTCCTACAAGAGTGAGAAGTCTACTAGGTGATGGTACTTTATGATTCTAATTGACGATTATTCTAGATATACATGGGTTACATTTCTTAGAGAGAAATCATATGCATTAGATAGATTCCATACATTCAAAACTATGGTTGAAAATGAAGTGAATTTAAGGATAAAATTCTTAAGGTTTGAAAGAGGTGGAGAGTTCACCTCCTATGAGTTTAATATGTTTTGTGAAGTGCATGGAATAAAGAGACAGTTATCTTCTCTGAGAACTCCTCAGTAGAATGGAGTTGTTGAAAGGAAAAACAAAACAGTTCAAGAGGATGCTAGAGCAACTATTACTGAGGATGGTTTATCGAAAGTCTATTGGAGAGAATCTATTCATACTACTATTTATGTATTCAATTGAGTTCAAGCAAGAGAAAACAGTACAAAGACTCCCTATGAGCTATGGCATGGAAGAATTCCTAATGTTAAGTATTTCAAGGTATTCAAAAGCAAATGTTATATCAAAATATATGAAGAAACTTTGGGAAAGTTTGATGCAAGAAGTGATGAACGTATTTTTCTTGGATATTCTACTAAAATAAAAGCATGCAGATGTTTCAATAAAAGACTAAGAAAGATTAGAGAGAGTGCAAATGTCAAGGCTGATGAAACGATGAAGAATTCTATTGATATTGATGGATATGTATCTGATGAACCTGATTGTGTAAGAATTAAATAAATTATGGAAGAACAGGAAAAGTATGAGAAAGAGAAGCAAAATGAATAGAATGAAAGTGAATAAGAATCTTTGGTTGTGTCTCCTAAGACACCTAGATATGTATAGAAGAATCATTCAAAAAGTCAGATTATTAGTGACAAGACAAAAGGTGTATTGACTAGAAGTAGAGATGTTGTTGAAGTGAATCTATATTTACTTTCTGAGATTGAACTAAAGACTGTAAATGAAGCTTGTAAAGATGAAAATTGGATGGAAGCTATGAAAAAAGAACTTATGCAAACTGCGAAGAATCAAACTTGGGAATTGGTCCCAAGACCAGAAGATAAAAACATCATTGGATTAAAGTGGGTATTTAGAAATAAGTTGAACGAGAATGGAGAAATTGTTAAAAACAAAGAAAGGCTTGTGTGTAAAGGTTAATAACAAGTAGAAGGCATATATTTTCAAGATAAAATTTCTCTGGTAGCAAGAATGGAGGTTATAAGGATGTTCTTAGTATTTGTTGCTCATAAAGATTTTACAATCTATCAGATGGATGTCAAGTCAAAAATTTTGAATGGTGAGATAGAAGAAGTCTACATGGAACAACTGGAAAGGATTTCAGTTGATAGATCAACCAAATATGGTGTGCAGATTGAAGAAATCTTTATATGGATTGAAGCAAGCTCCTAGAGATTGGTATACGAGGTGAGACATGTATCTGATTTAGCAAGGTTTCAACAAAGGTACGATAGATAGTAATCTATATTTTAAGATTGAAAATGACAAAATATTGATTGTAGTTATGTATGTTGATGACATTATATTTGGAGGAAATAAAAATATGTGCAAGATGTTTACGAAAGAGATGCAAAAATAATTTGAAATGTCTATGTTTGGAGAGATAAATTTCTTTCTTGGGCCATAAATTAATCAAACAGAGAAAGGAATTTTTATTTCATAGTCTAATTATGTGAAAGTGATGTTGAAGGAGTTTGGGATGGATGGTTCCAAACCGGTATGCACTCCTATGCTGACTGGTTCCAAATTAGGTAAATATGATGATTCACCTAAGGCTGATCAAAGAAAGTATGGATCTATGATTGGTGGACTATTGTATTTGACTACTACTAGACCATATACTATGCATGTTGTCTATTTTGTGGATAGATTTCAAAAATATCCTAAGGAGATGCATGTTGTTTTTAAAAGAATTTTTCAGATATTTGAATGAAACTCTAGACTATGGGTTATGGTATCTATTGTGTGGTCTCACAACACACCCCAAGACTATAAGATTTGGGGACCCTAAGTAAAAACTAACACTTATGGCAGGTGCTAGCTAGTTGGAAAGATCATCGAAAGTGAGAAGACAGAGAGAAATATTTTAAAAGAAAAGAGTACTTTGTAATTCAAGTGTTCTGGGTACCAGGTACCGGGAATCGAGAAATCTAGAAATGTAAAAGGTAAAGTAAAGTGTTGAGTGAAGCACTATGGTCTAGGAGCTAAGGTTCGATAAACATGGAAGTTCCGATAAAATCCAAAGTCCGGGAGAGTTTTGGGTAAAAGCCGAATACCAGGTACCGGGTAACAGTGTGAAGCAAAGTTTAAATTTTTAAAGTTATCAAAAGTTTGAAAGTTCGATAACCTGGTATAGAAATATAATAGCGCAAGAATATATGATGTTTTTTTGAAAGCATGTTATTTATGATGGATTTATAATGATAACTAATTAATGATGGTTTTATTTACATGAAAAGTTTATAAATGTTTTTTTTTTTTTTTAAAGCGATTTAATTGGTGGAATTTGTGATTGTAGGAGAAGCAACTTGCGATACAAAGTTCGGGTATGGACGATCAAGCAAACCAAAGTTGCAAGAAAATCTGATGGTGTTACTAGGTTCAATAATACACTTTGGAAGCTCATGCGAGAATAAATTTTGTTGTGATAAAGCACCGGGTATCAGGGAATTGAGACTCTAGATTTTAAACATATAGCAAAAGAGTGTACACATTTTGGGAATTACTCATTCCTAGGAATGTTCAAGCTGAGTTTGAACTTGAATGTAGGAACAAAAATTCCACCTAATCATTCTAAATATATGGGAGTTCCCTACATTCTATTTGTGGATTTGTTTGGTTCCAAGAAGGAACCCTGATAGTAAAAAGATAAAACACCCGAAGGACATCAACGTGCAAATAGAGGTTGACCTTCATTAACTTCGTTTGCAATTCTCTTACTAGTCACTACATTCCACATGTTGGATTTCATCTCATGCATTTGTCTTATCCTACTTGCTTCTTACTTCTATAAAAAGGCTAGGGGATACCCTTTTTCAAGCTATGTTCAGAATTTGTGGATGTCGGAAGAGCCAAAACTTCTCTAAGTTTTGTTATTTTTTCCTATTTTCTGAATCATTCTAGACTAAAAACTTGTATGTACGTAGAATTTAATCAATATTGAATCCAATTTTATAGCTACCTATCTCATGTATCTTTTGTAGCTAGTTTTTTTAGTTTAGTTGAACAAGGCTGTGTGTTGTGTCGTTTAAGGGTGCATGCAAAACCTGCTCGGTATCCAAACTAAAACCCCCTTCTTTAAAAGCTCGCACCATTTTATACCTAGATATGAAGAAATCTAGTGAATTATAGAGTGGTTTGCTTTGATTTGATTAAACCTTTGGGGCATGCGTGGAGAATAACCAAGAGAAATTTTAATTTTCAGTATTTTTTATTCTTAATTTTAGATTAGATTTTTAAATTTTTGAAAATGTTTCAAAAAATAGATGAATGAATGGAAATTTATTGAAAATATTTTGTTTATATGAAATTGTTGAATGCTTAAAGCTAAATCTACTTAAGTGATAGAAAAATTGTTTGATGTTCATGAAATATTATTGCAAATCTTTTGATTTCATGAGATTATTTTATGATTAAATTGGAAATCTTGTATCTGATGCTTATGATTCTTAATGAAACTGGAGATAACCATAGACCCCTTGAGATTAACAAAAATATCACATCATACCATGAAGCAAACCTAGTATGGTCATGATTTGACTCTCAGAGCCTTGGGATTAAGTGAAGTCAACCTCTTCCTATTATTCAAACTCTTTAGGTTTCCCTGGTTCAGTCTTTCAAGAAAGATAGGTTCTTCATGATTTTCCTATGAGGATTTTATCTATACTATTGTTGTGAGTAACATCATCATCAATAGGAACTGGCGCTAGAAGGAGGGCACTCAATATTTATTTATATATTTCACTCCGATTTTTGTTTAAGAATCTGCATTGGTTCCAAGTTTGAAAGTAGCTTGTAAGGCAAAAGTCCAATGCAAACCAGCATTTTGAAAATGGAAGTTGAGAAACTCTGAAAAATCCTTAACCAAAGATTATATCCTTTGAGTTTACTCACCTTTGGTAGAGTCACCGAGTGTAGAATTCATGATACAACTGATCATAGTGAGCTCGATTGTGAAATATTTTTAACTAGGGTAAGCTTGGCTACACATAAGGCGGTCTCATTAATGGAAGAAGTTTTAACTGCTAAAAGAAAGGAGCCATTAACGAGAAACATTTTGAATTCAGAAAAAAAAGATGTAACCCTAGTGAAATTGAAAATGTTAAAAAATTAATTGATACATCAAAAAGGTTTGTTAACTACAATTGTCATGAAGAAAATATTAAGGTTTTATAGGAAAACAAGTGAGGATGTTGAGATTCAAAAATATGGCATTGAAAATAAGGAAACAACATTGATGAGTCATCATTCTCTCCATACGTGGAAAACGTAAGTAAAGAGGAGCGGGAAAATTGAGTGGGAGTCGCATTTTTTCCATTCCAAATCAAAAATTCACAAGCTAAAAGGGGAAATTTTCTTGATTTTATGTGTGATACTGAGTATAAAGTTTTTAGTTTTTCTCTCTGATGATAATATAAATTGTGATATCTATTGGTCTAATAAAGTTCAAAGTGAAGACAGGGTCGAGGACACAAAATTTTTTGGAGGAGAAGAAAATCAAGAAATGGACACAATCGTTCATGGAAATGAACAAATCAAAGAAGAAAACCATGAATTGAGACTGAAGGAAGGTAGAGTATTAACGAATCAATGAAAGTGTGTTCAATCAACCTTTAATGATGTTGTTTTCATACATATAAGCCAATTTATTGGTAAGTACGTCTTTGAATTTATATTTGTTAAATGCAAAAAAATTAAAGTAATTCATTGTTACAGTAGGACATTTGAGATTTATTCTAGTGAATTCAAGGATAAAATTGCTATAATTTGTACCAAAATAATAGTGAAAATAGTTATTGAGCTTAAATTAAATTTCTTCATTAGGTTAGTTGTTTGTTAGAATAAAGTTTTGGTTAGTTAGGGTTAGTTTTTCTTTTGTAAGGTTTTGTTTTGTTTTCTCTCCTATCTTTTTTTTTTTTGTCTGTTTGGCCCTTTCCATTAGCAAATTTTTCTTAACTTATCATACACATGAGAGTTAATCCAAAAAAATTGTAACATTGTTCTATGAAATATAAAATGATAAAACCATACACAGTAAATACACGCTTTAAATGTATGACAAAGCTAAATATATATATGTGTGTGTGTGTCACGTATATACATGGAAATACCAAAATTCTTGTTGTAAGAGATCAAAAAAGCAAAAGAGGGAGTTGAACTATAGAGAAAGGTGGCTATTCAGTCAATTTGGGATGCCTCATCCATCATAGCTAAATATCGTATGTAGGCAATTTCCCAGCAAACTTCAAACTCAGGAGTATGGAGGTCATCCAGGAATGGCCAAAGTGGAACTACTTCCGTGTGTTCCAGGAATCGAGGAATATCATCCATTGAAGGGATTTTGATGGTCTGATGTGCAATGGACAAAACAGTATCCAGATTCTCCAAATATTCAAGTCGTGCTATCATATTTGCAGTTGAGCAAACATCTTCAATAGGAAGCCCAATGTCCAGGAGCGATGCTACAAAGCGAGAAGCCAAGTAGGAATAAAACTAGTAGTAAGCTTTGGATTCCTCATATTGTTCCCCAAGGACTAAGCACAAGTTTGGCACAATGAAACTGGTAGTCTGAATGAAGAAAACCTTTTCAAGCCTTTGACTCGCGAAAACATTCTAGCGGTGAGAGCATTTCAAGCAAATTGGAGTATCCATGACCTAGAAGAAAGTAAGCATAAACAGATTAGAAATGCAAAATGATAATTGAAAGAAAGAAAAGGTGTGAATAATTTGAGAGAAGTATGAAATTTACAGAAAACCGTGAGGAAATTGTGGTACATAGTTGCCTAGATCAAAGTCTTGGAAACCGTAAATGAGGTGGCAATCAGATGGGTTCTCTAGAGAAAAATGTTAAATCAAATTAATTCTTACACAATTGGTGACAATTTGCTTCAAAATTTGGCCAGTACGAAGATTGCGAATGAAGCAAGTTAAATATTTCAAAATTAATGGTGGTCATTTCAGCATGTTTATTAAGCCATATTAATCATGAAGGTTTCCATGTGTGCAAAGCGAAAACAAAAATGAATCTCGCAAGACAACACATACCATCACCTGGAAAATTTGGAAGAAATGATACATGTGCATTGAGGCATGTGAATTTAATGCAGAAGAGTGTGATCATGTTTAAAGTGTCATCATGACATTTTGATCCATTAATGAGGAGCAGCGCCATCAAATTGGAATCACTAGTCAAGTATTTAGTAGTTGCCATAAAATTTGATCGGAAGGGTGGTAACTAATGGTTCTAAATTTAGATTTAAATTTGGTGATTAAGTTGTTTATTGCTAAATTTTAATTTATGCATATCCTCTAACATATAAAAAGTTGTAATTAGCTGGGATTTGGCATAAAAAGGGTAAAGTTTAGCCGGGAATACACATCAACAAGGAATTATTAAATGAGTTTTTGGGAAGTAGTGAAATGATGAAGGGATTTGCATTGAATGAAAAATGATAAGGTAACCTTCGCTACCACTATAATTCCCAACCTAATAGTGGGCTTCATTACTTGCAAGTTGAAATGAGCTATCAATGAAATATCAAAAGAAATATGAGCTATCAATGAAAAATCAAGAGATATATAAAAAAAATCAACTCTTTAGGCTATCCAAATATCTCTATCGGGGCTATATACGCTTGGCTGACAATAGAGCTATGTTTGGGGGAATTACAAAGATAACCTTGTTGGGGCTATGGATGCTTGATTGGCAACAAGACTCTATCCCTGGTTGGCTTTGGAGGATTACCAATATATGTAGTTCAATGTTAATGAACTAATTTTTTTACTAAGTTCTAGAAACTAGAATAAATTAGAGCACGCACAGATGTTTCCATGGAAATTTTATTATTTTTATGTCAGAATCTAGGTAAAGGTAGTGAGATATTATTTTAAAATGTACATAAATTCTAATTTATGACTAGTGATTTAATCCCAAGTTTTGGTTTAAATTTGGTTTTATTGGTTGCAAGTTGTTGTGTGGTCTCACAACACACCCGAAGACTATAAGACTTGGGGACCACAAGTGAAAAATAATGCTTATGGAAGGTGTTGGCTAGTTGGAAAGATCACCAGAAGTGAGAAGGTGAAAATAAATATTTTAAAATAAAAGAGTACTTCATAATTCAAGTGTTTCGAGTACCAGATATCGAGAATCAGGAAAGCCAAAAATGTAAAAGGTAAAGTAAAGTGTTGAGCAAAGCATTCCGGTCCAAGAGCTAAGGTTTGGTAAACATGGAAGTTCTGGTAAAAGCCAAAGTCTGGGAGAGTTTTGGGTAAAATTTGAATACCGGGTACTGGGTAACAGTGTGAAGCAAAGTTTAAATTTTTAAAGTTATCAAAAGTTTGAAAGTTTGGTAACCCGGTATAGAAAGATAATAGTGCAAGAATATATGATGTATTTTTTTTAAAGTGTGTTATTTATGATGGATTTATAATAATAATGAATTAATGATGGTTTTATTTACATGAGAAGTTTATAAATGTGTCTTTTTTTAAATGGATTTAATTGGTGGAATTTGTGATTGTAGGAGAAGTAGATTGCAATGCAAAGTTTGGGTATGGACGGTCAAGAAAACCAAAGTTGCAAGCAGATCCGATGGTGTTACCAGGTTCAACAATACACTTTGGAAGCTCTTATGGGAATAAAGTTCATTGCGATAAAGCACTAGGTATCGGGGAACCGGGACTGGATTTTAAGCATGCAGCGAAAGAGTGTACACATTCTGAGGATTACTCATTCTTGGGAATGTTCAAGTTGAGTTTGAACCTGAATGTAGGAACAAAAATTCCACCTGATCATTTTGAATATATGGGAGTTCCCTACTTTCTATTTGGCAGATTTGTTTGGTTCCAAGAAGGAACCCTGATAGTAAAAAGATAAAAACCAAAAGGACATCAATGTGTAGACGGAGGTTGACCTTTGTTGACTTCATTTGCAATTATCTTACCAGTCACCATATTCCACGTACCTTGATGTGATTTGTTCCTTGGATTTCCTCTCATGTATTTTTCTTATCCTACTTGCATCTTATTTCTATAAAAGGCTAGGGAATACCCTTTTTTAAGTTAAGTTCAAAATTTGTGGATGTTGGAAGAGCCAAAAAATATCTAAGTTTTGTTATTTCTTCCTATTTTTTGAATCATTCCAAGCTAAAAACTTGTATGCACGTAGAATTTAATCAATATTGAAGCCAATTTGATAACTTCCTATCTCATGTATCTTTTGTAGTTGGTTTTGTTAGTTCATCCGAACAAGACTATGTGTTGCACTGTTTAAGGGTGCATGCAGAACCTACTTGATGTCCAAACTAAAACCCCCTTCTTTAAAAGCTCACACTATTTTATACCTAACTGTGAAGAAATCTGGTGAAGTATAGAGTTGTTTTATTTAATTTTATTAAACCTTTGAGGCATGCAAGGAGAATAACCAGGAGAAATTTTAATTTTTAGTATTTTTTATGCTTTATTTTAGATTAGATGTTTAAATTTCTGAAAATGTTTCAAAAAATAGATGAATGAATGGAAATTTATTGAAAATATTTCATTTATATGAAATTGTTGAATGCTTAAAGCTAAATCTACTTAAGTGATAGCAAAATTGTTTGATGTTCATGAAATATTATTGCAAATATTTTGATTTGATGAGATTATTTTATGATTAAATTAGAAATATTGAATCTGATGCTTATGATTCTTAATGAAACTGGAGATAACCATAGACCCCTTGAGATTAAAAAAAATATCACATCATACCTTGAATCAAACCTAGTATGTTCAAGACCTGACTACCAGAGCCTTGGGATTAAGCTAAGTCAACCTCTTCCTATTATTTAGACTCTTTAGGTTGCCCTAGTTCAATCTTTCAAGAAAGATAGGTTTTTCATGGTTTTCCAGTGAGGATTTTATCTACACTATTGTTGTGAGTAACATCGTCGTCGACAATATCCTAAAGATATTGAATTTACACTAAGTTCTTATACAGATGCGGATTGGGCTAGATGTGTAGATGACATAAATAGTACAAGTGGTGGTGCATTCTTTCTTGGTTGCAGTTTAGTGGCATGGTTGAGTAAAAAACAAGATTCGGTCTCCCTGTCTATTGTTGAAGCTAAATATATTGTTGCTACATCTTGTTGTATACAAGTTCTATGGATGAAACATACATTGAAAGATATCACAGTGGTGTATGATTATCTTATTTCTATCTTCTGTAATAACACAAGTGAAATTAACATTTCAAAGAAACCTATAATGCACTTGAGAATGAAGCATATATCTATTAGGTATCATTTCTTGAGAGAGAAGGTCATGGAGAATCAAGTAAAGATTGAGTATGTTTCGACGAAGGATCAAATTGTTGATATTTTCATGAAGGCTCTTTCTAAAGATACTTTTGAGTATCTCCGAGAGAAGTTAGGGGTCATTGCCCCTCCTTTCTTGAACTGGATACATATGGAGATGCATCGGTCTTGTGGATCTATGGATCTATCTTTCTTCTGAACTAATGTTTTGGTTATTACCTCTTAGGGGGAGCAGGTAGTATCAGGTGTTGTCATTGTGATTATTCTATTTTTCATGTCAAACGAGAAATAAATGTAAAATACATTTTGCCTTTGCCATTGATGTCAAAGGGGGAGAGGAAGCATGTGAAAAAGGAGAGGAAGCATGTGAAGAAAAAGAGGAAGAATATAAGAGATTATTTACTAAGGGGGATAAATAGAAAGAAAAATCTTGACAAGTGTAATAAGAGCTAGTATGGTGTCTTTGATGGTTTTTCACATCATGTGTTGCCATCAATGATAAAGGGGGAGATTGTTGCAAGAATGGAAATGATGAAAGTGTTTCATTGATGTCAATTGGTCAATTGGTTATCAACTAGTTGTTGTTGGTTGTATATGTCGAGGATATTGAGAAAATTGTATTGAAGAAAGATTACAGGTGTTCATTGGTTGCTTCGAGTTTTTCTCCTATGTTTGTGCGGTTTAGATGTGTTGATCATGGTTGTTCGAAGATGCTATATCTAGATTTTTAGCATTTGATTCATTGTACAGTACAAGTTATGTACACTAGTTGTGAACTATGGTTTTTTGTGTTTTTGGTTGAGGTCCAGGCGAAATTTTGTTGGTTCTAATTTCTCTTAGATGAAGTCTTACGACTTGCATTTCTAGAGTTGAGTTGCCTTAATTTTTTTGAAGATAATTTTGGAATCTAGAATATTCATGCTTAATGGTTCTATGTTTTTTACACTAGTTTGGTCGAGCTTGTGTTGAACACTACTTTCAAAGTTGATGAAGTGTGTTGGATCTATTTAGGTCCCTATGAAGCATGTGTTTGGGTCGCCCTCATTCTAATTCCACCCTAGTATGTTTTGGCACCGACCTAAATTGAATTTGAATTTGGATAACTAACTTTGGATATGTTTCAAAGTTGAAGATGGTATAAATACAAGATGCGTTAGTGGTGAAGGACATACAAGAGTGAAGAAGAGAGATACATGAAAAGAAAAAGAGCATATAGATGTGAGATTGATGCTATCTAGCGAGTGTGTGATCCGAGTGTGGAAGATCAATGTGAAGCCTAAATGTTGAGTTTCTGGATGTAGTGAGCAAACTGTGAACTCTATCATTCATGCATGTCTACCTGTGATTGTGGTAGATTTCTCTATTACATTGAGATTGTTGTCTCTTTTTAACATATCTCTTCTTTCTTCTTTGTATCTCTATGGTAGTGAGCCCTCTAGGTTGTTAGCCCTACTGGATAGTGAGTCCTTGTCTTGGCAGTGAGCCTGTTGTAATCTGTTTTGATATTCTCTATAGTGTGATTTAATCCTCACCATGTTTTTCCCCTTATTGGGTTTTCCAGGTAAATATGGTGTTATTGAGTTTATGTTTTGGATTTAAGTTTTTGCATTAGCATTTGATGATTAATCATTTAAGTAGTATTAAGTATTAGTTCTGGTGATTGAATTAAAAGTTTAATTCTCTACAATTGATTCACCCCCCTCTCACTTGTCCTATTCAACATGTTATTGTTTCATATTGAAGTGCCTTGAATGTCTACTTTAGTGTGAGTTTCTCATGGGGGAAAACTCTCACTAAAGTGGGGGCAAAATATAGTGTAGAAAAAAGTAACCTTTTTTCACACTTAATTTGGGAATAAGTGATATTGAATTAACCTAATAATTCCTTGATTCAATGTTGTAATGCATTGTACACATTCACATTGAATCTAGAGCCCTTTTAACTAAAATTTACTTATATTGTACCTTATTTGGGTGTTGTAAAGTGTTGTATTACACTTTCACACTTATATAGGGTTTTATTAATTAATTGTGGTTAATTGAGCTTAATTGGCCCCTTTAATTCAAATTCAAGCCCTCTTAATTGCATTTTTCAAAGATCTATCTCAACACCCAATAATGAAATTATATGACATTTAATTTGGAAAATTCAAGGTCCTAGAAATGGTGTTAGGACCAATTCACCTTTAGTGGCGAATGGGTCCTCTCCACATAGGACATCCCTTTCTTTGCATTTTTGAGGTGGGTTTTTGATGTTATTTCATCCCTCCAAAGAATGGTCCTAGAATGGGTCCTCCTCACATAGGAGACCCCTTTTTGAATTTAATTTTGGCAGGATCATAATGATTTTCAATCCTAGTTCTAATGTCGGCTTGAATTATTTGAATTTTGGGGTTAATCTCTAGATTTAGTATAAATATGAGGTTAATTCACATATAAGTTTCATCTAACAAGCGATCCTATTACTTCATAAGTGATCAAGAGTGCATTCATAAGACCATCATCTAGAGAATTTCAAGGGCATTCAAAGGTAGATTATCAAGAGTTTATTGCAACAATTCAAGATCATATATATCATCATGTCAAAGGCATAGTGTGTTCAAGCATGTTTTTGAGCTAAGATTGTTGATAGCATTAAGGATCTACTTGCAATAATTTTTCTCGCCTAATTTGAGATCAAGATCTACATTCTTCATGTCCACTTAATGTTATTTTGCAAATTTACATTCCAAGATAACTTCCAAGGTATCAACATTTCATTATTTCATCATTTATTTTAATTACCTACAAGGGGTTTCACTTAGGAAAACCCCTATTCTCTAACAATCAACATATTTTTCTCCTCTTGAATGTGTATTTGTAGATTTATAGGTTGAAGATCAAGTGGAAAACAAGTTTGAAGCAAAATTGTCAAAATTGTCAAGTTGCAAAATTGTCATTCATATTGCAAGAACAAGAAAGAAGGTTACAAAATTTGTTACATGTTTTTAGGAGTTGATAACTGAGGATCTGAGAGTGTAGACATAAAGGAACATAACCTAGATCTCAGTTTCCAAAACCCTAACAGGGACCCATTCGCCACTAAAGGCGAATGAGTCCTTTGTGGCCTAAAAATAGGCTTCTTGTAGTAAGGTAGACATCATTCTAGCCTCTCAAAACTCCCTTCATAGTTACTATAACAGTTAGGATTAGTTTTTTATTGTTATTTGCATCATATCTTGCACATAATTGCATGTTTTATAGTGGAAAGTAGTGGCTCATCATTTTGATGCAAACCCTCTTTCCCTATTAAATAGTATTTCAAGTATAAATTAATGATTTTTTTTAATTGGTTAAGCTAATAAAAATTTATTGGTGGCATAGCTTGAGAACTTGTATAGGCTTGGAGTTATTGACCAAGGGAATGCCACACTCAATTGAGTGGTGGATGTCATTTGAGTACTCCCTTTACATTGTGATGAGAATACATACTCAGGTCCACAAGCCATCTCTTCATGCTCCATAATAACACTCCTTGCCTCTCACTAGTTCTCTCATCCTTGAGATTACTAGGTATTATACCTAACATATTCCTATCCTTAGGTATCTTATGTTCTTGGTTGAGTGATTATTGTATTTTTTTCATACTCATTTTGTATGCACCATGATTGGTGTGTGTGTAAGTTGTACTCTCACGTTTGGTGTGAGTGTTATTTTGGTCCTTGCAATGATATCATATCATGGTGGGGTGGACCTAATGGTACAATATGGTTGGGTTGTGTGGAACCACCATTGGGGATTAGAGGATCCAATGAAGAGTTCCAAAATCAAGTTCAAGGTTGGAAAATGATTCAAGTTTTAATTATTAAAATGTTATCTTATTTTTGAAAAATGTATAATGTAGGAAATTTGAGTCCTCATACCTAATTGTATTAATCTTATGAAACTCCTAAGTGGATGAACCATAAACTAAACACATACATGGTATCAATGTTATAATTGCATTTATCGTGTATCAACATTGGTGTCGATCACACATGTTATTTATATGTTCTTTATTTTTTTCTAATGAGGGTTAAAATGAACTAGATCATATTTTAATTTCATTCTAAAATGAACACCTTTCTTAGAAAATATGTGTCTTGGTAATATTGAAATTTTTAGTTATATTTTTGGGTTTTCTTGTGTGTTTGGGTGCAAGAACTCACCTTGTTGTGGGGTTGTTTGGGTTCTCCTCGTCATATTGGAATGATATACATGGATAATAATCCTTCCCCTCCATTCCAAATATTATTTGTCTTGTTTTTGAGTCCCTTTTTAACTCCCAAGCCCTTTGGAGTTATCTCCTCGGTGGTCTAGAGTGGGTTTGGAGATCGGGTGTTAGTGTTCACTTTGATCTCCTAGTCATTTTTTCATTTTAGATTTTAAATTATGTTGTGAGCCTTTTCTTGACTATCTTGGGTGTTGTAGTTAACATGTTGGTCTAGATGGGGGCTTTGATTAGCTCATTGACCAAGACACTAGTGTAGGGATAATATATTGGCATAGAAAAGGACTACAATGCATTCTTGGGACTCTAATTCTAGGTCAGGCCTCAAACACCAATCCAAGACTCTAATTAAAATGCATGAAAATGGTGTACTTGTAATAGTGTCCATTTGGAGTGCTAGTGTCCTTCCTCATAATTATTGTCATGCTTGTTCACTTTAGTCCTTTGGTGGATTATTTTCCCTCATTTTATTTGACAATGAGTTATTTTAGCCATTTTTTGAGGAAATGAGTCTTCTTATGTTGTCTCCTTGTCAACAAGTTTCATACCTTATGGGTTATGACACCTTTTGTATTGGGAAGTGCATCATGGCTTGAAATGACCTATTTTTGCTCTATTTTTGTGGGAGGCTTGTGTTGAACAAGACAACTGAGAGGGGGGTGAATCATTTGTAGCAAATTTTAATCCTTAAAACATTCATCTGAGCTTAGATCAATCACAAATCATTGCTCTGGTAAATAATTAAACATTCAATGCAAAGACAAAAACTAAAAATCATCACACATACATAGTAACACCAGATTTATGTGGAAAAACCAATAAGGGAAAAACCATGGTGAGGATTAGCTCACACTATAGAGATTATCAAAACTAATCACAAAAGGCTCACTACTTTATAAGGCTCACTGCCAAAACAAGGACTCGTTGTCCAGATCCAGACTCACTGTCCAACAAGGGTTAACCACTTTGATGGATCACTACCACATAGTTACAAAGAAGACAAAAGAGATATGTTACATAGAGAAGACAATCTCAATGCAATAGAGATTTCCACCATGATTCACTCAACCACTTGCAGACATGCATGAATGATAGATTCCACCTTCAGACCACTACATTCAAAAACTTAATATTTAAGATTCACACAAATCTACCACACTCACATCACATACATCAATCTTGATCTATATATTTCACCATCTCTTTGTGCTTCTTTCACCATTAACTTATTCTATATTTATACCATCTTCAAATTTGAAACATATCCAATTCGGCCATCCACTATTTAATTTAAAATTAGGTCGGTGCCAAAACATTCTAGGGTGGAACTAGAATGAGGGTGACCTAAAAAAACACTTGATGAGGACCCAAATAAGTCCAAACATGCTTCATTAACTTTGAGAGTAGTGTTTAACATAAGGTTGGCCAAACCAATGTAGAACACATGGAACAATTAAGCACACACAACCCTTAGCATGATCCAATCCTTCTAGATACCAAAATTATCTTCAATACGATCATAATAGCTTGACTCCAGAACTAAAAGTCATAAGACTTAGCCAAAAATAAATTCAGACCAACAATATTTCTCCTAGACCTCAACCAGATACACATAAAACCACAATTCACAACTGGTGAACATAACTTGCACCGTTCAATGATTTAGAATCCCAAATCTTGGATATAGAAGCTTCCAAAAATCATGATCAACATATATAAACCACACAAACATAGGAGAAAATCTTGGAGAAAAACTTGGAGCAACCACTGAACACCTGCAACCTTTCTCCATTATAATTTTCTTAATATCCTTGACATATACAACCAATAACCTACATCCATGACATTAATGACATCAACCAGTTGACATCAATGATAACACCTTAATTCTTGCAACAACTTGTGTCTCATAGGATTTTCTTATCTTGTAGGGTTTGAATCTCCTTATTGGGTTTTGTCCCTCTTGGGAGTTGGTTCAAGTGTTTGGTATTGGATACCCAATGGTTGTGTCATCTAGTCAAGATGTGTTGCCTCCTCACTTTTATGTCATGTGTATTTTCTTTGGTGTTGTGAGTGGTTGTAAGTGTATGTTGGTGGGGATTCAAGGTGGATAATTCTCTCATCCCATCTATGTTATGTTTGTGAGAGTATTGTAGTCACCCAAAATAATATTTAATTAAATAAATACTTGTTATTTATTTAATTTAACCTATCTCCCTTATCCTAATATTTAATTAAATAAATATTTGTTATTTATTTAATTAATCCCCCCATCATCCTTTATCCACTGCCTTTAATTAAATAAATCTACATTTATTTAATTAAACCTAACCTTTTCCCACTTTCTTCCAAATCCCCTAACCTTTCTTAGGTTAATTAATCATTGATTAATTAACCTTATCCCCATCCTAATCATCATTATCCCATTCACCAAATTTTAAATCCACCCAAGTTAATAAACCCTTGGTTTATTAACTCAACCCATTCTCACTAAATCAATTAATCCTTGATTAGTTTATCTAACCCTCATCCTAATTCTCATTATCATTATTTTCTAATTTTAAATTCCTACATCTCACCTACCCCTACTAACCTCTTACACAAGCCACCCTATGAGTCACCCTATCTCTTACACAAAATTAACGCTTGTCTTCTCAATGTGTGCTCATAAATTTGTGAGAACACCTCCCTATTTCACCCCCTCTATCTTGTGACACTTATCACAAGGCTAATCAATCCTCATCCTTGATCCAAACCCTACGTTTGATCCAAACCCCACCTTCTCAATCAATCTCAACTCTCCATTAGCCAATCAATCGCAGCCCTTGATTCATCTCCCCAAAATTCTATGCAATGATGCCTTGAATCTCATTATTTCAACAAAAAATCTCCATATCCTTACGCTATCCAAATATCCCATCAAATTTATCACTATTCTACCATCATCATGCTAAAATCTTGAGCAACCACATTCATTTCCATTATTTGGAGCAAATCTACAAGATATGGGTGTAATCTTGTGAGCTCAATCCATGGAGAGGAGAAGACTATGAAGGTATAACATCTTTTTGTTCATTTCTTATTCATATCATCTATTTCCTTTCATATTCATCTTCACCGTCTTCATTTTGGCACACCTGATGGCTTCCCACCTCTTTTTCTAACATTTCATCAAGTTTTTTGTGATTTTTGAGGTTGCAGGGACCGTTTTCAGGTAATCACTATGAAATTTTTCTTGTTTTGCATAGAATGGTTCCCAAGTGCAAATTTGTGGTGCCCAAGTTCAAATTTTTGGTGCCTATGTGCTAAACTATGGCGTCTATGTGCTAAAAGACCGCGCTTTTGTCAAAAACTATAGCGCTTTTTCTTTTTGACACTTCTTTAATCACTCTCACCTAGATCTAGGGTTATTTTGGCTTCTAACATCTTGTTTTGCAGTTATTCATTGTCCTAACACTTTATTTTTTAGGTTCATCCATCATTTTTATGCTTAAACTAGGTGTTTTTAAAGTTTTGTGAGACTAGGGTTTCATGCAAGCTTTTTAGGTCACCTAGGATCTTCTTCATTTTGAGTTCATTTTCATTGCATTAGGACAAATATTTTGGCTATATATTCATGTTTTTAGGTCCCCACATGTTCATCTATCCTTTTCCCCATCTGGTTAGTACAAAACTTCATTTTCTGACTTCCATGGGTCATTTTTTGGCACATTCTACAAAGTGGCGCCTAAGTGCAAAATTGTGGCACCTTTGTTCAAAATTGTTGCGCCTCTATTTTAGGGAACATATTTTTGTGTTTCTCAAGTGTTTAATGCCTAAAAAAAATCATTTTTAAGTCATTAGATGCATTTTCAAGTTGTTTTCTTAATTGGGTATCTTACAAACATTAAATTTTCACCCCCGAAAGCTATCTTTTTGGCCCAATTTGCAAAATCGTGCCTCTATTCACAGAATGACACTTCTATTTTAACAAAAGTGTAGCTTTATCTATAAAACTATGCCTGGGTTTCAGAATGCATCTTTAAGTCTTCTTTTAGATGTTCTTTGCATCTGATCTTTGTTTTTGGATACTAATGCATGTTGCAGGTCTCTAATGCTCATCTAAGGCACAAATCATCACATATCCATTCTTATCTTTATGCTAACAATAATTTTATGTGATCATCTTATCATCTAACCACTTGTTTTGCAGCTTGAAATCAATTGTCAAAGGAAAAAACATCAAACTACTAACATATTTATTGTAGGTTCATTCGTCCAAGGTTTTTTTTTTTTTTTTCCACTAATTTAGGCATATTTCATTTCTTAAGGTTAATGAAATTTTGTGTGATGTGTATTTGAGTGAGTGGTGTGTATGCTCTCCTCTCACACCTAGTGTGATCTTCAAGATTAGAAACATCACTTACTCTTTTTATTTTTCATTTTATCCCAAGGGACCCAAAATGTGTATGCTCTCCCCTTGCGCTTTTTGTGATCTTGGGGATCAAAAAAAATTAGATCATTCCTTTTAGGGGTATTTCCTATGGATTTCATCACCCTAGGGGATGAACCCAACTCCCATGTTCCGACAAAGTATAAAGAGCAGGAGGTGAATCTAAAGACACCTCTCTTGGAAGTGGATTTTTGCCAATCTGGGCTAAGCCTCCAAGAACTTTATACCTTGGAGAAGTGAAGGTGGAGAGTGGGTTACCCTCTCCTCCTAGATGTTTGACATTATTCCCTTTCATCTATGAATTTGGTCCTCACATACCCTTGAGGTATATAGAGGATGCCCTAGCATCCATGTGTATCCTAGATTAAGACCACACTAGCCTATAAACCCACTTAACTAATTTAGGATTGTGAACAAGTGCTTGAAATGTTTTCTTGTGCAATACCAGTGAAAAATGAATCAGCCAAGGGGCTAAGGATTGCACATACACTACAAAAATCCATGAAAATTGGCCATTGTGTTTGTTTGTGTGCTCTCAATTCTATCTCCTAGTCAAGCAAGCAGAACCTTCACCTCATCCAATTCTTCCTATCCTCATCATCCCTCCACATCCTAATCATACAACCTTTTCCATCCTAATCATCCCTTGTCATCATAATCACCTTATCCTAATCATCCCATCCTAATCTCCTATTTTCATCCTAAGCATCCCTTCTAATCCTAATCACCCCCCATTTCATCCTAACCATCCCTTATCATCCTAATATATTCCCCCTTCTTTCTAATCATTCTTCATCCTAATTATCCCTTTCTAATCCTAATCATTTTAATCACCCATATTTTTCAAATCATCTCTTAATCTAAATCCAACCCATCATTAATCCTTCATTTGGACACTAAGCTTAATTTTCCTAATCCATTTGAGGTTCTAGTCATTATCCTAACCATCCTCCATAATCCCTATCTAGTTTCATCATTAACCTTAGTCCTAATATCCTCTAATCATCATCCTTAATCCATCCTTCATTATCATTCTCTATTCTCCATCATCCTTAATCCATCCTTCAATATCATCCTTAATCCCCATCCTTCATAAACACTTTAATCTAAAACCATTATTAACCTAATCCCATTCTAATAAAATCCTAATCCAACCCATCTATCATCCATTTCAAATCCAATCTCCAATATCTTATCCTTCTAAATCCCCAAATTCATTTCTAATTCATCATCATAACTTCCATCCTCATCCAAAATCAATCCCAAACTTTCCTCCAATATATCCTCCATCCAACCTAATCTATCCCAATCCATTTTCACCTATCCTAACCCAATCTAATATCATGAAACCATACCCTAATCCCTATGATGATAGTGAGAATATTGTGGATCACCTTGAATCCATTAGACACAATTCTCTAAATCCTCACCAATCACCCATCCAATGTCCCCATCAAACCCCACCCACACCCTCATCACCCATATCATCCTCAAGGTATCCCATCATCAATCATCTCCTCATCCACTACTTTAATAATGATAAGGATTCCATTCTTAGCTATCTCCTTGGCATTGGTGCTAAAATTCCACCCTCCCCACCTTCATCCAATCCCAACCCATCCCCTCTTGCTTACCATTCCCCTTCCTTTGACAAGGGAGACCGATCCTTTAGCCAAAACTCCCCATCCCAAATCCTCATCTCTACTTCCTTTTCAATCTCCTCATCCTCATCATCCATTTACCAATCCATGGAGAATTCCACCTCTTATTCCACTTGTTCATCTCCCACATCCTTTCAATCCACATCACCCCAATCTTACCAATCAAATTCATCCCATTTCCCTCATAATGGTTGGATCCAAGAAATACTTTCAAAGGAGCTTAATTCCCCATGAAAAAACAAAATTATGCAATCTTCCCATGTCATCCATCCAACTTCATCACCTCCACATCAAGATAAATCTCAATCCCCTAAGTCTTATGAATCCTCTACTAATCCATCCATCCAAGTGGAAGAATCTTTCCAACCTTCCTCCCCCATCACACCATTGACATTAAATGAACCATATCCATCTCCTAATCCAAAGCATGCTAACATAGACCCCCCTCCATATAAAGATCAAAATACCCCTTCCACTCCATTACGTGATCCCTCTCTAAATCAAGATAAAAGTACACCCTCCACCCCATCTAACGATCCTCTCACCTCCCATAGTAATAACACCCCTCCTACTTCATGTCATGATCCCACTCCACCTCATAACCAAGAACACACTATACCATCTACCCCATCCCATGATACTATCCCAAGTCAAGACCAAAGCATCCCTTCATCTCCATCTCATACTCCCAATACCCCACAAGATCCCATCACTCCTATCCAAGCTACCCATGATTCCCCTACTTATCAATCGGGTTTCTCCACTTTCATCCATGCTAGTATACTCCAAGACCCTATCATTCCTCCCATATCATACCCCCTGAAAATGGACCTATATCTTGTTTCCAAAGTAATAAGTATCCCATTGGAAAAAATATTTTCCAAACCATGCATTATTAAGGAAAAGGGTTAGGCCTCCATGAGCAAGGCATAATAGAACCCCTAAAAATCCAATCAAATTCTAATTATCATGGCCTCAGTTATAAGGCTCTAGACGTTGGTACTACTTCCACCCACCCTAAATCCAAAATACCACCATCCAAATCCCAATATCCACATTCCTTATCCTCAAAATCTATCTTAGGCCCTTATGTTCAAAATCCCAAACCCTCATCCCTTTCATCTATTTTGGGCCACTATGTCCCAAAACAAAGTCCCTCATCCCCTCCATCCATCTTGGGTCTTTAAATTCCACCACCTAACATTCCTTTTCCAAAATCCCAGTATCCTCTCTATCCATCACCTCATATCCAAAATCAAGATCAACCAAGGCACACATCTTTGAAATACTTCCAACATACCACTTACACCAACCCATCCATAATACATCCACATCCTTAATATCCATCCACCAATCACATTGCTCTTGGAAGCAATTTGGATGCCAATTATAAAATTCATAAAGCCAAAAATTCATAAAAATCAAAGGATTAACATGTCCCATCCAAAAGACATGCAACAAAAACAAAAATATGATCCAAAGTCAAAAATTTAAATCCCAAAGGCCATAAAGTCCCATGAAGAAAACATCAAATTCAAAAACCACGTGGATCCCCAAAATACTTATAGAATGAATGCATCTAAAATAAAAATAAAAATTGGCATCCAAACTTTCTTATCCAAAAGCTTCATCCAATCCTAATTCAACCACCCCATCTAATAATCCTTCATCACCTCCATCCATTTTGGGTCCTTATGTCCCAAAATCTTCATCTACTTCTCCATTTAAAACTCAAAATCAAAAATTCACTTCAGTTCCACAATCTCATCACCCTTCAAGGTGTGTACCAATGTTGATCTTGACAACATTTCCATCCACTCATCCAAAAGTCTTCCACCAACCCATCCATTATCCAATATCCATATTTCATCCTTCCATCCCTCTTATCCAATCCTTTGCATAAATCCATATTCATCTCCCTCTCACAATCCATTTTATCCCCTTTACCACTATTCTACCAATGAATATGAGCATACATCCAATTACCATAGTTCATTATAGCATATAATCAAGGGATACCATCTATGAAACTAGATTATTGAGTCCTTCCTCCCCACCCTCTTGCACCCTACACTCGGGGGAAGAATTCATCTGGATACCACATATTATCCACATCCTCCACTATCCTTGAACATCTATCCATCATCCTATCTAAATCCATATTCCCCTTTCCACCTTTGATCTTGAAAAGGATAAGGATCTTCATAATCACCATGTATCTTATCCTATCCATATCATTTATCACATATCCCTCATCTTATCCAAATCCGTCTTACCTTCCCATCTTTGATCTTGATGAAGAGCCTAGGGGTCAAATATCCATGCATCCATCCACTTAACCTTGATCATCCTATCCATATCCTCCATCCCCCCATCGTATCCAATTTACCCCCTCTTTTCACCCTTGATCTTCATAAAGCTAGGGGAAAAATATACATGCATGATTTGGACAATCCCATCCTCACTCTTACTTCCATCCATGTCCTTTATGCACTATCATTCCATCTCATGCTACTATTCTTCCATCCATGATTTCACTACCTCTAGTGTGGGGAATCTTAGTCCTTTGCAACTAGTCCTTGGACATCCACACTCCTATCCATCATCCACTATCCTCTTATCTCCCATCACCTATCTTTCATCTACTAAATCCATTTATCTTCTATCCACACAATACATTTATACTTCCATCCTTTTCCTAGGCATTGGTTCTCCCTTGTCATTGGACCCCATCCTACCCTCCATCCAATCTTATCTTATCCATCCATATATTCTTCCCATCCAACCATCCCCATTCAATCCTATCCAATGCAATTAATCCTAATCCACACAATCCAACCTTGTAATCTAGCACATCATCCTTAAGCAATCCATCACCTTAATCCAGATCAAGCTCAAATCCATTGATCTAATTTAATCCAACTATCATCATAGGGATGTATCCTTCCCAATCCAATCATCATCATCACCAATCCATCAATCAACCCATCAATCGGTTTTTAGCTTGACTTGGAGTATAGTCCTTGTTTTCTTTTGGTTTATTGTACATGTTTGCTTGTTGCTTGTGTGTTTTATCATTTTTTACATTTATCATGGTCTCTTGCACTCTATTACCATAGGGGCATCATGGTATTCCATATCATGGTGTCATAAGGCATATGTTTGTACTTGACCTTTTGATCATGTACTTGACACATTATCATCCTGGTTCCCTATACCTTGCTGCATAGTGTCAAGTACAATAAAAAATCTAGGTTGCTCTTATCATTGCAACATGATGATCAACCATCCTCCCCCTCCATCCACATCTTCATCATCCTTATCTTCTCCAATACATCCTTAGGTTCTTCATCTTTTCATCCTTCATCCTTTAGCCTTTCCATCCATTCTGAGAGCACACCCATGTTCTCCTAACCTGCATGTCCTCTCAAGGGGGCATACTACCTCCTCTTCATCCTTCCTAGTGACTGGGGCATTATTCCACTAGTCCTTATCCCTTTCGTACCCACTATGTTCTATTCTTCTTTGAAATTATGTTACTTCTCTTAGTCGCAACATCATCTCAAAGAGGGGCAAAATGTAGTCACCCAAACTAATATTTAATTAAATAAATACTTGTTATTTATTTAATTTAACCTATCTCTATTATCCTAATATTTAATTAAATAAATATTTTTTATTTGTTTAATTAATCCCCCCATCATCCTTTATCCACCACCTTTAATTAAATAAATCTACATTTATTTAATTAAAGATAACCTTTTCCCACTTTCTTCCAATTCCCCTAACCTTTCTTAGGTTTATTAATTCTTGATTAATTAACCTTATCCCCATCCTAATCATCATTATCCCATTCTCCAACTTTTAACTCCACCCAAGTAAATAAACCCTTGGTTTATTAACTCAACCCATTCTCATTAAATCAATTAATCCTTGATTAGTTTATCTAACCCTCATCCTAATCCTCATTATCATTATTTTATAATTTTAAATGCCTACATCTCACCTACCCCCACGAACCTCTTACAGAAGACACCCTATCTCTTACACAAATTTAATGCATCTCTTCCCAATGTGTTCTCACACATGTGTTCTCACAC
Organism: Sequoiadendron giganteum; assembly: GCA_007115665.2. NCBI lineage: Eukaryota > Viridiplantae > Streptophyta > Pinopsida > Cupressales > Cupressaceae > Sequoiadendron > Sequoiadendron giganteum. The sequence goes on from CM021109.1 coordinate 403,742,196, forward strand.
CTCCTCATTTCACCCCCCTCTATCTTATGACACTTGTCACAAGGCTAATCAATCCTCATCCTTGATACAAACCTCACCTTCTAAATCAATCTCAACCCTCCATTGGCCAAACAATCCTAGCCCTTGATTTATCTCACCAAAATTCTATATAATTAGGCCTTGTTTCTCATTCTTTCAACACACATTCTCCATATCCTTATGTTGTCCAAATCTCCCATCAAATCTATCACTATTACTCCATCATCATGCTAAAATCTTGAGCAACCAGATCCATTTCCATCATTTGGAGGAAATCTGCAAGATATGGGTGTAATCTTATGAGCTCAATCCATGAAGAGGAGAATACTATGAAGGTATAACATCTTTGTGTTTATTTGTTATGCATTTCATATATTTCCATTCATATTCATCTTCGCTATCTTCAAGTATGATCATGAGTTAGTACCCAATAATTGTTTGGGTTTTGTTCCACTCTCTTGAAGGTCCATTGTGGTGAATTTATCCCAGGATCGGTAAGTATTTTGTTGGTGCGACCTTGATTATAGAAATGGTGAGGTTGTATTGTTAGATTCATTGTATCATGGTGTTTTAAGTGACACTTTTATACCTGTTAGTCAATGTAATGCAACATTTGGTTGTTGTTTTAAAAAAGAGGTGTTCAATAAGTTAGTGTCCTAGGTGTGTTTGTTGGGGCATCACACATATACCTAGGAAATGAATATCCTTAAATGGACTTACTTGGTTATTTGTATTAGTTTAGTTCTATCACCCCAAAATAAATTTAATATCTTCTTTTATTAGCTCAGTATCTAATTTTGTTCAAAATGTTAATGATATTCCATTTCATGCATATGATGGTGACTTGGCTTTGCCTATGTCACTTTATATCTTTGATCCTTCTCACAAAATTCCTCTTGCTTTAGAGGATATTTTGTTGCAAGAAGATGAAATCATTGATACCTTTCTTAATGTTACTCTACCTTCTCTTCATTCCAATGCACTCTCTTCTAGAGATGGTGCATTAGTGAATGATGAATATTTTCATCCCAATGCAATCTCTTCTAAAGATGTTGCATTGGTGAATGATGAATCTCCTCTTCATTCCAATGCACTCCCTTCTAGAGACATTGCATTAGCGAATGATGAATCTCCTTCCATATTTAATTTTGTTTGGATCGATGTTGAAAATATTTCTTCAAATAATTGTTCTACTAGTTGTGATGAGTCCATAAATATAATCTATGTCTCTACTACCCATCAAAGTCCTAAGAGACCTGTTATTTACCTAACTCCAGCTAGTCCTTCTCCTAAAAGGGTTTGTTCTATTAATGGTGTTTCATCTGATGATGACTCTCCTGATCTTTCTAAGGCTCCCTCTTATTGAGTGGTAGCCCATAATTATGAGAATAGAATGAATAAACAACCAAGCCTTCTTCAAGCTCCTAAATCTACAACTAAAGCACCTAGTGATTATGATCTTGTCGAGAAACTTCGAGTTACTCCAAATAACATCTCACTATGGGAATTGATTTAGTCTGCTTTGGTTTATCAAGGTATGCTTCAGGAAGCCTTGCAAAAGATCATCGTGCCTTCTTCTATTAGGCAGGCAGATGTTGATGCATCAATATCTCATATTCATGAAGATTCACTGAATATTATGTTCTATCCACAGGAACTCCCACCTCTGGAAGTACAAAAGTAAGAAGACCCTCTAATGATCATAGTTAACATTAATAAAATTGGTATTAGACGTACTCTCATTGACACTGGTTTGATGCTCAATGTATGTAGCATTGATCTATTACCTAAGGTTAATATTGATTCATCTTATCTTAATGCTTCTTCTTTTGTCATTCATGGTTTTGATAATGTCGGTCGATAAGCCCTAGGCACGATAGTCTTTCCTTTGAGGTTGGGACCCATTACTGTACCTACTCTTATATATCTTATGTTAGAAAAGTTACCTTATAACCTTCTTTGTGGTAGACCATGGATTCATGCTATGGGTGCAGTCACGTCTACCTTGCATAAATATATTAAGTTCATTTGCAATAATCAAGTAGTCACAATCAAGGCTGACCCTGATGCTATGCACTTATGTGAGATGGTGGCTGTCGGTCAGGTTTTAGTTGTGCCTACTCTTACTCCTTCAGTGTATTCCAATGTGTCAATGTTTACTCCAGTATTACCTACTACAAAGGATACTCTTGAGATAGATGTCCCTAAATAAGATCCTCCTGAAGCAAGAAATCTTAAGTCTACTCCTTATACCTGTTCTCAAAGAAATGCATGGCTTGGTGATGATTGGGGTTCTTTATACTTTACCTTTCGACAACATCATTCGTACACACTTTCAAAGATGATATTTCTTCTGTATCACGGGATAATATGAATATAAATTGTAATGTTCTTGGTGTTGATCCTCCTTCTCAGGAAGATGATTACGCTTTTGCTAAAGAGGATAATGTTGACAGTCCTATTATAGAGGATGAGAAGATCCTATAGAAGAGTATGTCCCCCCTTGCTGGAATAATACTCTCTATGTAGATCATCCTCCTTCTCAATATTTTCAAACACGTTATGGCCTTGGCTTTAAGCTTGTCTCTAAATATGGTTATGGGTGTAAAGGTTGTGGGCATAATGAACAAGGCATTCAGGTCCCTATAGAATTTGTACCTCGTAAGCATAATTTGGGGCTCAGTTTCTCAAATGAATAGTTTGAAGGAAAAACATGGTTGAATGTTGACATGATGTTCACTGAACCTCATTCTTATAGATTGGTCCATCCTCCTTTGTCTTCTATCTTCATACCTTCCTCTTTTGAGTAGTATAGCTTTTCTCCATAGGAGAAAGGGTTAATTTATGCTCCTCATTCTTTATCTGATCAAGAGTGTATTTTTTTGAAGCTTCTAAAATCCCACTTGATCACTCTTCCTTCTCCTACATGCAAGAAATATCATGAACATGATAAAGAAAAACATTTTTCTGTGCATACCATCGAATGCCTAGCCATTCCACTAGTGAATGTAAGGCCTTGAAGGATAAAATAATTTTTTATTTGATTCAAGTGCTATCACTCACTTTTTTGTTGATGCACCTGCCTCCTCTTCAAATAACAAGTGATATTGAGGTCTACCTCTAACCTATATGTTCTAAGTATCTTGCATGGTTATCCTCCCCTATATGTTGGGGGCAGTGATAACTTGCTTTGGAGATGTGTGTCCTTGTTAAGGACCCCCTCTCTTCTCTATTTCTTTCAAATGTATCATCCCTTGAGTGGACCCCCTTGCCGTCTTGAAGGGTTCTTGAGGGATCCCCTTTGAAATTTCTCAAATGAATTCCATGGCATCTAGTTTGGGGGCATCCCAACTATACCTATTTCATATCTTTGCATCTAGATTGGGGGCATCTTGACTAGACCTCACTTTTCAAACAGTGCGTCCATTGAGTGGAGCCCTCTTCTTTTGAAGGGTTCCCGAGGGACCCCTTTGAAATCCTTTTCAATTTTTTGACGGTTTGCATGACTGTCCCCTTGATTGTCTATGTGGCCACTTTTTCTTTGACATGTTTTATCTATGAGTAAACATGTCACTTTGCAGGTGGGCCTGTAAAGTCACTTTCCAATTCGACTCTGCGAAGTCTCCTCCTTTGGGTTTCCTCCTTGAAAGAGATATTGGGGAATGCCTCCTTGCAGGTCTGCGGGCCTATAAGGCACTTTCAGCTGGGTTTCCTTCATGTGAGATATCTTGGGGGATACCTACTTATAGGTCTATAGGCCTATAAGGTGCACACTTCACGGGGCTTCCTTCATGTGAGAGATCTTGGGGGATGCCTCCTTGCAGGTCTACGGGCCTGTAAGGTGCTTTCATTTGGGTTTCCTTCATGTGAGAGATCTTGGAAAATACCTTCTTGCAGGTCTGCAGGCCTATAAGGCGCACACTTCATGTGGCTTCCTTCATGTGAGAGATCTTGGGGGTTGCCTCCTTGTAGGTCTACAGGCCTATGAGATGCTTTCATCCTGCAAGATTTGTCCATCATTGGTTCAAGGGCCTTCGGTGTACTTTGTGTAACTTCGTAGTTCTGTGGAGCTGTGGAGTCCTTTTGTTCAAATCTCCTTGGGTTTGAGGACCTGTGGATCCATCTCTTTTGGAATTTTCATTCCTTTCTAGCTCTTAAATTCTATTCTCTCTCTTCTCTTTTGTATATACCAGATCAAAGATTTGCATCTTCTTCATCCTGTATATGCCCTTCCTTTATTTGTTTTAGAATTCTTCTAAGTGTGTTATTTTTTAATTTGGGGATGATGCATCGTAATGAGACAATCTTTTATATCGAGGTCTCTTTCACTTTGCTGACTCAAATCCTTTAGTTTTTTGTGTGCTAACATTATTGTCTGGTGCAGGTTTTTCTTGTCTAATTCATTTGTTTGGCAGGTCTTCAGCCTGAGGGCATTCTTCCTTCGTTCCAAGAGTTATTTGCTTCCTCTACAGTATCCTTTTGGCATAATGATTTTATTTAAGTTTAGTAGATTTCTTTTAGTGCGTATATTAGCATAGATTCATATGCCCGCTAAAGTGGGGGAAAAATATAATCTCATAAAATTGCACCCCTTACAATTTCACATACATTCTTGTATCCACTTTAGTGTCCACTCCCTTAGCATTTGTGTAGGATCATTTTATCCCCTGCATTAGCCTTTTCCCCTCCCAAGATGCTCAACACCCCTTTTCAGCAACTACCCTTGCGTGTCAGCTTGGCGTTAAACTTGATGCTTTACCCATTTGTGTCATTTTGTAGCATGATGTGTTTGGACACTAGCACATTGTGTGGACATTTATGCTCTGCGCTAGTGTCCTCCGATGTATCAACATTAAAACAACCATTTCCGTGCATGTTTGCCACTTGTCATCTCATTTTGTCAGTGGTAACGGCTTGGGATGCCCTGAAACAACTCAAGAAGATTATTTTCCTTCCTTAAATGTTATCTTTTGCATCCATTTGGGTCTCTTCTACCTCTAGCTTCCTTCTATCCTTGGCTCTATCATTTCTCTCTTGCTATCTTGTTTGCACAGTTCCATACAACTTGCTACAATAGAACTTTCAAATTCTCTTGGCAACACTCTTTGTAGCCCTTGGCTCTTGCATGTGATACCTCCCTTGCCTTGCGCTTGTGAGCATCTTGGGATTTCACACGTCCTCTACTTATTGCATCTTTATTTTTTGATATGGGTTCTCCTCCTCGAGCGAGGATTGCTTTTATCACCTCTTTTGTGATACAGGTTCTCCTCCTTGAGCAGGGTTTACTTTTATCACTCATCGCATACTTTATTTGTGTCTATCTATTTGGCTATCCATGGAGGTGGGAACACCAAAACGGGGGTTTGACTGAGGAAAACCCCTATACAACCCCAACAATTTCTCTAGATATTACGCATGCAGGGATTGAAGAAATTTACGTGTTGGAGGCTTCATAACTTGCGTGGTTGTGAGCATTTTCCTTTCTATTTCTTATTTTCTTTATCATTTCTATTTCACTTTATTTCAGCTTTTTCACATTCTATTATTTTCTAGTACTTTTGAAATTCTCAATAATTAGATTGCTAGTAGTCACTTTAGTTATTTCTTGTGACAAACTCGCTTTTTGGTTTGTAAAATATGCCAATGTGCCACGCTGTCATCCGTATTCCATGTTGCCATCCTTTGGCCAAAAGCCTGCCAACTTGTTCAAAGAATCTCTGTGACCTACTCTTTTAGATTCTAGAACTCTCATGTTGTTCCTTGAGATAGTTTAGGGGAGTTTACCCAGTGAGGCTCTCCGACTGAAGAGAACTTGTGAGTAGTGAATCCCCCTTCTCTACACTCACTAATGCAAGGATAGAAGCCAAAGGATAGAGATAAGCCCTCAAGATCCAAGTATTTATGAAAATCATTAGATATGGTGATAGTCATCCACCTCAAAAGACATAAAAGGATAATTAAACTATCATAACATGATAGTCAAAAGAATGCATGGTAAGGTTTCATGGTAGGAAATATGGAAAGTGGGATATAAATTTTATGATTGGAATGATAGAGGTCCCTTGGATATTTGATTCAAAACCAACACACAATTTCCATGACATGGGATAGTTAACAAAGCCCAAAGAAGACAAGAGATAGTTGTCATTTCATATCAAGTAGCTTGATGCACACTCCATGGGTAGGTAACATGAAATCTATGCATGAAGTCCATACATGAACATGAAGACAGAGGTGCGGGTCAAAGATAGAGATAATGATCACTAGAAAGCAATCCCATGAATATAAGATAACGATAGTTAAAGGTTTGGATGTTTAATAAAGGGAAATAAAAGGTTCCCAAGACACCATGATGGTAGTATTTTTATGAGACTATAGATAGAGAGGAAGAGTAGTTATAGTCATGATTCTGTAGAAGACATAATGGCCAATGGTAGTCATAATAGAAAAAGGATATTGGTAAGAACAAAAGGCAAAGCATGTTACATGAAATCCTAAAGGGCAGTGGCCATGCTTATATAGGACAATGCATGAAGACCTTCCCAAAGTTTGTATAGTGCATGGAGAATTCTAATAATTGAGTATGTGAGAGACATTAAAAAATTGATAGTGAGCAAGTGAATTTGAATAAACAAAAGGACAGTTTCAAAGTCCTAGTTAAAACCATTGATGATAGTGAGAATAACAACAAATATTTTTTTAGGATTCTCACAAATATAGAGAGGACAATGTTTTGAAGGTTGTTGACAAGTGAGATGAGAAAGGATGGTTGAAGAGCCTCTACCAATTTTGAGAAGAATGTATTACAATATGCAGGTCTATAGAAGATTGTTGTAATAAGCACTGGTTGTGAGACTTTTGTCTTATCCTTAATATATTGTTTCTCTCATGTCTCATTGTCAAGGTTGAAAGGAGAAACCCTAGTTGATAATGCACAAGAAGGCCAAGAGATGCTATGACTGTCAATAAAAAATGATAGAAGGATAATCTTAAAGGGAAAATATAGACATAGATTTGTGTTTGGCAATGAATAAGGTAAAGCGGACACCAATCCAAGAGATGCTAGGATAAGGTAAGAAAAACACCATTTGTTGCAACATACACCTCCATGTTGATGAGTGTAAAGTAACTACACTTCAAGGACAATGATCATGAAGTATAGACCTACAAAGAATAACAACAAATAGTGCACTAAGTAAATGTGGCATAGGAAAGAGTGGGTGATCCCATGACTGTCCTCATAACACTTAAAACACAATCCTCTCATTATTTGAGTGGTAAAGTCATAAAAAATCAAATAGTTCAAAGGATAATCACATGATAGTGTTTTCAAATGATATGACCATGTAAGAAAGTCAAGAGACTCTTTGTGAAGGATGGTACACAACTCATAGGTCTTTAAGTAAATAAGTCAAGAGAATAGATTTGAGTTGATGATAAGAATCTAAGGATATGAGAATAAAAGCTTGAACCTATTGATGACAATCCAAGATTCAATCACATGGAATCAATCAAATACCCTTAAAATGGTAGAAAATGATAAAGGATAGGTCTATAGAGGGTAGTGCATGATTAACAAAGATAAACTGTAGTCATGAACCGAAGGGCAAAAACATGAAAGTGTTTGAGTGACATTTTTTTTAGGGATTCGAGAATCATTAAGGTGTTTTTCAAGCATAAGTAACTTATGAAAGTTTTGATATAAGGTACGATGAAGAATATGTAAATATATGCCATATGTATCAAATTCTAATCCTAGAACTTCTCCCACACCTTCTAAGAGAGTCTTGATAATTTCAAACTCTATCACATGCCCTATTATCATGTAAGTGGCAGTTTGATGAGATAAAGAGTAGTTGGAGAGTATTTAGAACCAATTGGATGACTTGGATAGCAAGTGAGAAGATATAGGGGTAGTTGAGATAGTTTGAGGATCAATTGCAAGTATCTAGGAGTGAGGCAAGCTTCTTGGAGTATTTTTAGGAGTTGACAAAGGTTGAAAAGTCAAGACCACCCTTTTTCACACCACCTTAGATTTTTTACAAAATGAAACAAGGAAAACAATTTTCCAACACCCAAACAATGAAGCAAATAGGTCAAAGCAAGTAAAGGTGATTAATGATTTTGGATTTTAGGTCTTAGATTCTCTCCCAAGTGGGGAGTAGGATATATTACACCTTAGATCTTTTTTGAGCTAATTCTTACATTTTGAAGCAACATTGTAAACTAAAAAAAATCTTTTTTGTAAAAAGACAATATTGTAACTCAAAAAACTAGTCATTTTATGACTAAATTGTTGGAACATGTTTGTCATTGTGCCAAAAGGTCGACCTGTTAATGCCCGATACAAACACCAGAGATAAATGGATCCACGCAAGGCGGTTAGTCCATGTCTTGAATCCAAAGGGAGATGTTGGCGACTAGTCCAACAATCCCCCCTTAGCGTCACCCGAGGGGATTCAAACCCATGACCATGAGTTTGGTACCATTTGTTGGAACATGTTTTCCTTTGTTCCTAAAGATCAACCTATTAATGCTCAATATAAATGAGATAAACGGATCCACGGGAGGTAGTTAGTCCATGTCATATATATGAAGGGAGATGCTAGCAATTAGTCCAACATAAATATCAATGAAAATGTCATTTTGGAAGGAAATATTAGTTTTATTTTGAACTATGTACTATTGTAAGAACATCTTTTGATCAATAAAATTTAGTTTTATACCTTCAAAACTTGTTTTATCATGTGTAAGCTGGTAATTGATATTATTTATGTGATTTCATTGCATGAATCCTTAAATGAATGTCTTATCTTTGACACCTTTAAACATAAAAAACACCATATTTTGAGTAGGTTGTAGTTTGTGTAAACATGTAAGAAACTTCTATCTGTGAAGAGTACTTGTCTTTCTTCCTTATAGGATTGTCCACAATGTAACCTTTATATGAAAAATTGATATATGAGTATGTTGAAGCTTGAGTTGTGTAAAAATATTTGAATCATTGGTCTTCTATGTGTCAAAATAGTGGTATAGGTCTTAGAAACAATTTTGGTGCATCACCTTATTAAGTTTGGTTTCATTTCAAGTTATTTCCCTATCTCTTATCCTCAAAAGTAACAATAGCATAGGTGAGAACATATGGGTACCAAGGGAACCAACCCTCTCTGGAGGTTCAATATAAGGTTCTTAACCCTAGAAAATCTCACAAAAATAAATAGTAACTCATTTTCACATAAATATAGAAATGAAATGAAACATCTTCAATCGATACAAATGACATATTACATTTCACATGTAAAAGTGTCTAATCCAGAATATATTAAGTACAAGAATAAGGTACATCATCATATGAAGAACTATCTAGTCAAGTATTATAGAGTACAAGATATTTAATTTATGCAAGAATATGACTCAGGCTCTCATGCCCATCTGGTCATAACAATATAAGTAAAGATATAAAATAAACATAATCACTAGAGTCTTTGGCCACCACTAACCACAATGGTCATCCATAAACCAAGAGACAAGAACATGGCTCAAGCGCTTTTCCACTCAACCATGAAGCTTATGCTTCCCTAAAATTATTCCTAACACGAAGAATATCCGACCTTGCACAAGAAGCCTAACAATTGAAAATGGCTAGCATGATGGAATCCTATGCAACCTGATATATCTACATGCATTTCACATATGAACATGCTATACCCTACTATCAGAATATGGCATAGAGAATAAAATAAAATCCATCTATTTCAATGGTACACATAGCTTTTGCCAAAGCACTTAAACCGTAAACAGTAGGTAGATCTAGAAAAGAAAATCTACTCCCCTCTATTAGTCCATATTCAACACCCGTCCTAGAAGGTAAACCAAATCACATATAGAAGAAAATAACATGTATAATGATCATAAAAATAAATAAATCTTTTTCTTTTCATGCAAAATGATTATAAGAAGATATTTTATTATTTCAATCCTTTCATGCATAGTGATGGTTAAATGTATAATTGACATGCAATTCACTTTTTGACATGCAACTTGACTATTGATATGCAACTAAATTATTGACATAAAGTTTGATCTCTAACTATGATATTTCTCAATTTCATGCAATATTTAATGTATATACCATACTAAATAATGTTTAAATGCCATAAGAAACTAGTTCATGACATATTCAATAAAATAATCAAATCCATAATAATTAAATGATAGTTTCATATTTAGTTTTACAATTTTATTGTGTAACCATCACAACAGAAATAAAAATGTTTTCCAATATTATCATGATAAATACTCTATTTTTACATATATAGTACTGCTTTTAATATGCAAATACTATGGATTAGCACAATCACAATCTTGCCATTTCTTTGGGTATGAGAAACTCACCACATATATATAACCCAATCGATATGCATGCTTGTTTATCGTAGGTATAAACATCAACCAGCCATATATATTCCTAAAACTGGGTCGATTCTCAGAGTTGAGATTGAAAGTGGGATTGAAACTGAGCTTAAGATTCAGCAGCTTATGTGTGCCATTTTGCTAAGGAAATTAGACAACTCAGTGGTGACCTATAAATCTATTTTAGTGTTGTGTATTTAGCAAATTGGAATTCAACAAAGGCTCAACTCCAATGCAATGTCCCTAGGAATGAAATTCCATGTAAAAAGAGGTATCAAACATACATTCAAGTGCCATAATAAACTACAAGCAGATCAAGGGACTAAACTAAGGCATCAGGGTCAACAAACAGGACTAGAAATGGACATACATGCAAAACAAAACATATACAAGCCTTTATAGATAAGCTGGTAACAATATCAGAGGTCTTACCTGGAATCCTTGAATTAATATTTAGATTTTGATACCAATTCTCACTCTTGCAATTGCCCAGCTCTCAGTTGCTACCCCTGTTGATATCCAAAACCCCTCCAAAAACCTCAACCTCCACTAGCAATTACTACGTCTTGCTAAGGTGAACTTCGACGATCAGTCCAATAATGATCTCCAAGAACAGGTAGCTGCCCCTCTTAATCTCCACACCTCAGCTCCAAGGAAAAAAGCTTCTAATTGCATGATAACCACTCTCTCTAGGAATTAAGCCTGTGAACATTTGATTACTCACAATAGCGGCCAAAAAGACTAGCAATCGTCCCATGCAAAAGTATTCGATTCCAATGGGAGCATGTCTTTTATTTTTAGAAATGTGCTTTCACCTCGTACTTGGATCACATGATTTATCATACAAATCTGACTAAAGACAAAATCAACCTCATTCATTTGTCATAAACAATGATAGATTGAATTGACAATTTCATTTTCCAATTTAAAATTAAATCTAAATTACACCAAAATGATGAAAGCAATTTTAATTTCTATCCCAATTACCACAGGCATACATTCACAATTATATTAAAATAACTCCACAACTTGATTTCAATTCATTAATTTCTCATTTTACATTCTACATTTTCAAGTTTATGAATTTCTTTACTCCTCTGTGAAGATCATTCCTCATTTGTGATGGTGCAACCTGTCTTCCTCTTTTAACTGATTTTTTATTTGTCTCAATTCTTATCTCTTCACATATTGGTTGACTCTTCCTATTCTCCCATCTATGCATTGGCTTTCCCTCTGTTCTTCCTTACTCTTGTTGCAAGCTCCTCTATTCTTTATCTGCATTGTACTCCACACTTAATTTCACATATACATTTTAAATCCCATACCTACAATGGGTTTGACTATGCCACGACCTTCATTATCTAATCTTCTTCCTAGCATAGCTTCCTAGCTTCTTTATATAATTAGCCCCTTTTTTCTCCCTATCATGGCACTAACTCTTCCCATTTTAACATTCACCTACAAATCTCTACATGGTGCACCTTGTTAGATTTTTCTACACATTTTTATTGATTTCTATATGTTTCCCTTATCTCTTAACGCCAACTACCTCCTTTCTTTGCATTAACATATGCATCACTATATGGAGTGCCCTTTCAATATCTATAATTTGTATGTTTCTTTAGCTTTTAAAGTGTCGCAACATCCTCCTTGCTAATCATGGCTACATGACCCCTTTTTAAAGGTTATTTTGCCTCTCTTTTAAGTTGCAACCCCCTCCTCATTATTTCCTTAACTTGCATCAATTATAATAATCTTTTGTGTCTTCTTGAAGTTGTCCCCTCCATACATTCCTATATTATTTTGTTTTCAATTCTTCTTTATGGCTTTTTAGTGACCATTCCTCTTCCTGAGGTGTGGCCTTTTTGTCTATTTGGCTGCTAGTATTTAAAAGTCTTTTCATCTTCTTTTATTTCTTCCATTCAAAATATTCATACTCCCTGATAAATTAATTAATATAATTGATTTGATTTTCAACAAAAATGACCAAAAATCATATGCTCAATATGATCAATTTGACACTCAAGCTCTTGGAGAAAATGAACAAATAAACATAGTTTTTCCAAGGTCATAATCAACCAATTTAAATCCATTAGATATTATGATAATAAGATGCTTGTTCAGAATTAGAATTGAAACACAACATTTTTCAACCACTGATACTAATATCATTCAATCTCCACCAAAATTTACCACCAAAACCAAATTTAAATTGAACATGACCAAAACAAATACCAAAACTAAAACAACAATTCAAGATAAAAAAAAAATTAGTCGATGTTGATTGTGCATGTACCTGGATGCTCCTGCATCACACACCGAGTAGGAAATTTGTGAGCATACACTCACAAACATGGAGTTGAATGGTAGAATCATTCTTTTAGATTGTAAGCAATCTACAGTGAACACCATCGTTGTCCAAAGTGCAAATGAACTCATTTATTTTTCATCTTCTTTCAACATTGATGTAGAGGAATTGAGTGGACTTATACTCAAATAAAAAAAATTCTTGCTTCTCTCTCCTCTACCCGCGTTTGAATTGTCTGCACACATGGTAGAATCTGCGTTGGGGGTACCCCATGGTTCCTTGCCATCCTCCACTGTCTCAATCCTCACCTAGTCGCATGCAGACTCGTGTCCCTTGGGGATCACTCCTGGCTTGTCTAATGTTTCTGTGCTTTCAGGCCAGCCCGGGTCTCCTAAGATTCCTTCTGGTGAAAATGTGCCAATGGTTGCTATCTTTTCGGAAGTTGAAGGTTGGAAAGATGTGTTGACTAATAGTAGTCAAAGTCCCAATGTCTCCTCTCCTCACCCTAAATAATAAGTCACTACTACGAGCACTAACTTTGCTATCCCTGATTCAGTTAGTGATAGGGTTGTTTCATCGATGGAAAATGCTATGGTGGGTTGTTTCCTCTCTTTCCGCCCTTTGGTGGATATGGTTCAAAGATGGGTTGTTGCTAAATGGTGCCTCAAAGGAAGTGTGGACATCTATGCAATGATGGGTGGGATTTTTCTATTCAAATTCATGGCTTCAGAAGACTTAATCATGGTCCTCTCTTCTGGACCCTGGGTATATGGAAAACATAGTTTGGCGTTATGCCATTGGAAGCCGGGGTTCGACCCTGTAATGGATCTTAATAAATCGGTGCTAGTTTGGGCCCCTCTGCCTAGTCTTCCTCTTGAATACTGGGATGATGCAATATTCAAGTGCATTGGGGACTCCTTGGGCCAGTTCATTACTTTAGATTCCATTACCTGATCCAAATCCAAGTTAGTCTTTGCCCATTTTTGTGTTAATATTGATGTGCATAAATCACTACCTACCTCTGTGAAGCTATCCTCTAAGTTTGGTTCCTTGAACCAACAAGTCTGTTATGAGAATGTTGTGGTTTACTGCCATAAATGTGCTAAATCTGGCCACCTAATCTCGAATTGCAAGCCTACTTTAAAACATGTGTCTAACCCTGGTGAGTCGGTTGTTGAAGACCACTACCCCTTTGAAGAAGATATTTTAAAGATTGTTGACTCCCCGACCAAGTCTGCCTCTCCCTCCTTGGCTAATCCCCAGGCTGGCTCCGGTGGCCTCTTTGTGGGGGGGAAGCTTGCCTAGAGGATTTGGGTTTGGACCCTTCTGCTCCTGCTTCGGCTGAGTTTTTTCCCAATTTTGGGGCTTTGGGGGTTGGTGCGCCTTCCCCCAACAAGATGTTTTGGGGTAACAGTGATATTGGTGAATTCTTGATGGCAAATAGGTGTATCTTTTCTTCGAGGTCTAGTGTGCCCAGAGGTGAAGAAGGCAAAATCTTGGATGATAAAGTTGCTAAAGTTAATGAGGTGACGATTGGAAAGGATTTAATGGGTTTGACCAAGGAGAAAAATTTGGAGGAAGATTTTTAGGTCACCCCAAAGAAGAAGGGGAAACAGAAGAAAGCGGATGTGGGTGGTGATTCCAAACCAGGAAGGCCCAACCAGAGACAAACCCGACAGAGGGAGACAATGAAAGAGATTGACATTGGTAAACATAGGACATCAGAAGTGTCCTCAAAGAAGGGTAAAAAATGAAGGTCATGTCCTAGAATGTGTGAGGGCTGAATAACTCTCATAAACAACTTGTTCTTAAAAACTATGTTTAGAGCATAAGGTTGATGTTTTACTCCTACAGGAAACCAAAATGAAGAAAGCTAATTTTGATAATATTGCTAAGTACATTTGGCTGGATGCCCTTTTCTCTTGTAGTGATGTTGAGGGTGTGTCTAGTGGGCTTGTTGTGTTATGGAACCCTAACAGAATAAATGGGACTAGAATCTTCCACTACCAGAGTAGTGTAGGTGTCACGTTTTCTTTCCCGGGTGGCTCTTGGTCACTTATAAATGTCTATGCCCGTAACTAGAGGAATGCTAGGAATGCCCTTTGGTAGGAGCTTGTTGATTGGACAAATAATAATAAGGGATCGCGGTGGTTAGTGGTTGGGGATTTCAACACTCCCTTATATCGTTCAGAGAAATGCAGGGGTCTAGTGGATTACTCTGACAAGATGGCTGATCTGGAAAATTTCTTGAGTGTCACCAACCCGTTTGACATTGACCTTTCAGGTCAATCCTTTACTTGGACTAATAGACATCTCAGGGAAGGTTTGATTCAGGTCAGATTAGATAGATTTATTCGTTCTACTTCTTACAACCGGGTAGCCATGCTCAATGCCAATCTTCTTGCCCTGCCTAGGATTGTTTCTGATCATAACCCTTTACTGCTGGTCTTGCATGGTCATTCTATTATTGGTCCTTACCCTTTTAGGTTTAAGATCATGTGGAACTCCCACCTTGAAATGATGGAATGTTCTTGTTTGTGGCTCCCCCATGTTTATAATCTCTTCTAATCTTAAACATATCAAATGTATGGTGAAAGGTTGGAACAAGAGGGTTTTTGGGGATCTTTTTTAGAAGGAAAAAACTATAGCAAAAATTTGAAGGTTATCCAAAAAAATGGAAGAAGGGGATGTCAGCCCGCCTACTTGCAATCAGGAAGGAGAGCATCATAGGGAGTGGGAGCAAATTTTAAGGAAGGAGCAAATTTTCTGGAAACAAAAATCCAGGGTCCAATGGCTTCAAGAAGGGGACAAAAATACCTCATTTTTTCATGTTTCTGCTCTAAAACACAATAAAAGGAATCAGATAGCTAAGCTTCGAAATGATCAGGGGATTGTGGTCAATACGCCTTCCCAGATTGGCCTCTTGGCATCAGACTATTTTCAGATGGCTTATCTAGCCTCGGATGTGACTCCCAACCTGGCTATGGACAATCTACTGCTTGAACCTCTCTCGACCACCATCACCCTGGAAGATAACCTTAGCATCCTCTATGTTGTCACTCTGGAGGATGTTCGCCTGACTACTTTCAACATGGGTGCCTATAAGGCACTTGGTTCAGATGGGTTCTCCCCAACTTTCTTCCAGACATTCTGGGACATTGTTGGTGAGGACCTAGTTTTGGTTGTTGGTGATTTCTTCAAATCTGGTAAGATTCTCAAAAAACTAAACCACACCTTTATAGCCTTGATCCCCAAGGTTTTCAATCCACATTTGATGATTGATTTTAGGCCAATTAGCCTTTTCAATACTATTTACAAAATCTTCTCTAAAATTTTGGTGAATCACCTTAAACCTCTCCTGGATAAAATTATTAGCCCTACCCAGAAAGGGTTTGTCCCTGGTTGGCATATCTTGGATGCTACCATAACAACTCATGAAATAATCCACTCTATGGTTAGATGCAACAATGCTAGTATGGCACTCAAGCTGGATATTTCTAAAGCATATGATAAGGTGTTATGGGACTTCATCCTAAAAGTCCTAGTTAAGTTTGGTTTTAACCAAGGGGTGGTTAATCTCTTGATGGAATGCATTACAATGGTGTGGTACTCTGTTATGGTCAATGGGGCCCCCTTTGGTTTCTTTGATGCTGGGAGAGGCATCAGATAGGGTGACCCCCTCTTGCCCTATTTATTTATCATGGTTGCAGATGTTTTGAGTAGGAACATTTCTAAATTGTTGTCAATGGGTTCTATCTCCAGGGTAAAGGCTACCTCTTCTTTGGAACCCACTATGATCAAAAAATTCATGGATGATACTTTTTATTTTTTGGAAAGCCTCTATGATTGAAGCTAGGAAATGGAAAAGTTGTCTCAACAACTATGCTGCTAGTTCTGGGCAATGTATAAACTACAATAAAAGCATGATTTACTTTTTCAACATCACACCTGCTCTTCAAGGTCGGGTGAATGATGTCCTTGGTTGTGTGAGTGGCTCTCTCGCGTCATGTATTTAGGACCACCCCTTACTATCAAGGAAGTCACTCCTACCTTCTAGAATTTGGTCCTTGAAAGGGTTCAAAGGAAATTGGTTGGATGGAAAGGCTCCACCCTTAGTCATGCTGGCAAGCTGCAGCTCCTGTCTGCTGCCCTCCAAGGGATCCCGGTGTACTTCCTCTCCATCTTCAAGATCCCCAAATACTTTGCCGAGAAGCTAGAAAAAATTCAAAGGAACTTCCTTTGGTCTAAGACTAAGGAAAAGAAAAAGTTTGCTCTGGTAAGCTGGGACAAGGTCTGTAAGCCCAAACATTGTGGTAGGCTTGGGATCAAGAATATTATTAGCATCAACAAGGCCTTGTTGGATAAGGTTGGTTGGGATTAGCTAAGGAATAAAAAGGATTGGTGCAAGATTATGAACGCCAAGTATCTTAACAATAGACCCATGATTAAAATCCTCTTTGATGATCACCCTTTGGGTTCTTTGGCTTGGAAGAGCATTTGCAAAATGATGGGGTTTCTCATGACTAGGATGAAATGGAAGATTGGGAATGGAAAAAACATCATATTCTAGGAAAACCCTTGGTTGTTAGACACCCCCCTTGTGCTCTCAGACTTCAGGAATCTTATGAGACTGACTCAACTCTTCTTCAGGTTGTTCATTAAAGATTAGCTCCTCGGCCAACCAGGGGCTTGAAGGTGGAAATACCTACTTCTTTGTGGTCCTTTGTCTCTAGAATTATTATCCTTGGCAAAATCTCTGCAAGACCTACTCACCAATACAAGATTACCCCTATCCAATATGGATGATGATTTCTCCTGGACTAATGATCAGTAGGGTAATATTTCTGTTAAGTTGACCTACAATTTGTTGTCGAACCAGGGTGTGGTACCTGGACCTTGGAAACGGGTTTCGAACAGGCACATGATCCCAAAAATAAACTTTTTTGGTGGACAACTTGCCATAACATAATCCTTACTTAGGATAATTTGAGGAAATAGGGATTTCAGATCCCTAATAGATGCATGTTGTGCAAATGCAATGAAGAGTCGGTGGATCACTTGTTGTTGCACTGTCTGTATGCTGCTAGTGTTTGGGAGCTGGCTTTGGAGCGTCTAGGCACTCAATGGATGATGTGTAGAGACATACAATCCTTTATCTTGGGTTGCTCTGGGCCCTTCCTTCACCCCTTAACTCGTGATATATGGAATCAGGTTGCCCCATCATTTGTTAGTGTCTTTGGAAGGAGAGGAACAACAAGATTTTCAGGAATATTGAGATGAGCCCTAAAGAGGTTTTTGGCATAGGGAAAAGGCTATTTTCGGAAAATATTTTGACCTTCAGGGGGAAAATCCTGAAAAATGCTCCTGTAGAGTGGGAAATTAAAATGGCCAAAGCTTGGCACCAAAATCTTGATGCTAACTCCTACGACAACTCTAGGTTACAAGCTAGACATGATACAGTCTGGAAGCCCCCAGACCGTGGTTGGAACAAACTAAATTTTGATGGCGCCACCAAAGGCAACACGGGCAGGGAAAGTATAGGAGGTATAATTAGAGATTACAGGGGCAAGTTTGTTGTTGGTTACTCGGGGGGATAAGAATTCAATCATCCTTGACCGCGGAAGCTAGGGCACTGCTAAAGGGAGTCCAGTTAGCTGTCACTCTAGGGATGAAGAACTTGCACATTGAAGGGGATTCTAAGTCTGTGGTTGACGCCGTTAATCAAGGCAAGTTACTTGGTTGGAATACTAGGAACATTTTGCTAGACATATTTCATTAAGTGTCTAAGTTGAATATGAAGATTACTACCCACATCTTTCAAGAGGGTAATCAAGTTGTTGATGCTATGGCTAATCTAGGGTCCCATTGGAGATATACTCAGTGTTGGAGGAACATGGGTAACCTACTTCCTGGTATACAAGGTCTAATTCTTAAGGAGCATGGAACCTATAATGTTCATGATGACATGTAATTGTACGATTGCTTTTGTTGTCGGGGGATCCACATACTTGTCTATTCGGTGATGTGGACGGAGTTGAATGCCGAGATGTCAAACACATGGCATAATTTGAATAAAGGGGTGGAGTTTGATTATAAAGAGCTAATTATGAGAAGGAGTGGGGATTACAACAAGATAATGGTCAAGTTGGGTCACAAACTACACAATATTTATTTGAGGTTTTGTCTCAGCCTTCACATATCCATGCAGATTTTTAAATTCAAATTTGATGTGAATCCCTTGCCTTGTCCTGTTAACTTGGCTAAAAATTTTCTATTGTTAGATGGTTGGGTTATGGGGGATTCTAAATTTGGCCCCACGGCTAAATTTCTTCGGTACTTGTGCAAAGGAAACGTGGAAGGGAAACCTGCCAATATCATAAATGTTTGCAAAGCTAGTCGTATGTGTCTCAAGATTTCCGTTTATGGGAATGTGGTGATTACCTTTTAGGATTTAACTCTTTAAGCGTGTGTCCAACACACCGTTTTGATTTCCCAAAGCAGTCTTGTTTGGCTTAAATTCAGAAGTGTTTGGACAACATTTCACCTTGTCAAAATTTCTAACATTTTACTCTCACAAGTTTCTTGGTTTTTCAGTGTGCAGAAAGGTGATATGGGTGGTGACAGGGTCAGGACAAAGCTCGATAATTGTGGGGAATTTTGTAAGGACCCACTAGTTTGGCACATCTGTATTGAAGGTGGTTTGACACCTTTGATGGAAAACTTGGTTGGCCATGACCTGAAGTTGTCTGCACAATTTGCGAGTTCCTAGAAAGATCGAATGGTTTCTATGGGTGGTATCTCCTTTGAGGTGAATGAGGAGGTGATTACCCAGGCCACGAGGTTGTCATGTACTGGGAAGAAGTACCCTAAGCACACCAAGGCTCAAGACAATGAAAGCTTGAATGCATTTTTTGTGGGTAACGAAAAAATTGTGCATTCTCAATTTGACTTTGAAAGAGAAGCTCTCCTACAGCCGTGGGACCAAGTTTGTCTCACCCTCATGAAGTATGTCACATTAGAGGGTAGGTTTAAAACTTTGTATTTTTATCATTTTCCTCTCTTAAACCACCTTCATCATAAAATTATAATGTGTTTTTTGTTTTGTTTACTTACTAATTTGGAAAGCTCTATTGAGAAGTTCTTTGAATTTTCTACTAATAACCCTAAGGAACCCATTCCCCTACCACTCCAACAAGGCCTCATTTTGAGGCTCTATCATTTTCACCTCACCCTCTGCCTGTCCAAACCCATCTCGGCTATCCATATTGAGGAAATTGAACCCCTAGCTTAGACTAACATTTCCCCAACCGAGTCCAAAGGTGCCAAAAGAAAAACTCCTCTAGTGGTTGCTGAAACCCTTAAACCTAAACCGACTGCTAAAAAGAAGGGAATTGTGGGGTTAGCCCAATCTCACATTGCAGCTGGTCTTTTCGAGCTTAAGTATGGTTCGACCAAGATTGACATCAAACCTACTGCTGAGAGGAACATGAAGGATGAGGGGAAGGATTTGGTGGAGCAACCGACCACTGACATCATTGGTAAGAATAGGGCGGGGAAAGATTCCAAGGGGGATACTATGGTTGTTGTTATTATGGACGCTGGGGTTGAAAATACTAGCATCAGGAGATCTGGTAGGATGGTTGAAAACAACAAGAAGGTGTAGATTAGTGAAATTTATTTTGATGAGGAGAGGTCCGATAGCAAAGGGGAAAGGAAGGAGGTAGATACTGAGGAAGAGGAGGGGGGGTTTGTTGAGGGGTGTAATACCCCTCCGTTTTGCTTCTGGTTCAAGTTGCTTTATGCTATGTTTGGTTGCAGTTACTTGGATACCGGATACATTTTGTTATGATGTGTTGATCGCTACTATTGAGCGACAACTATTATTGTGGGATGTAGTTATTTGATTATTGTTTCACATGCATTATGGATTAATGAAGTTGTAGAGTTAGCATGAGATATTATTATGAGATTATTGGAATTATGATGGAAGTGTCAGTTTTGATGAGTGTATGGGTGAAGAGGACGAGTTTGCATCACTCGCTTGCGAGTGCCCTACGAATCTATAATTCCTTCTTCACGGTGTGTATTATATGCTGAATATATTGTATGATGTTGTTTACTTTGTTGCAGGATTGCAGGTACATGACATCGACTCCACCTGGTTTCACAGGTTTGAGCGTGTCGATCGAACGGTTAAGTTGAACGAGAGATAGTAGCTAGGTAAAATGTGTCAAGTTTACACCCTAGCCTTAGTGTGTCGTCAGTTGTGTGTGTCGAGTCATTGTCTGTCTTGTTTTAATGTTATTTAATTCTGAAGGATTATTGATTTGGAAATAGATATTTAGAATAATTGCATTTAAATCATGTTGATGGTTATTTAATTTAAATAATGCAATGTGGATAAAAGTTTATATTTAAATTAATTAATTATATTTAAATTTAATTAATTAAATTTAATCCAAGGGGGTTGAATTTAGTTATTAAATAATTAAATTAATTAATTAAACGTGATGCAAGAGAATGAAAGGAAATAAAAGAATTGAAATTAATTTTGGAATTTAATTTAGACATGTGGGAATTAAATTAAAATTGTAATTAAATGTTTATTTGAGAAATTGGTTGCAACTTTGGAAATTAATTTATTATTTGAAATTGCATTTTAAATTGAAAGTGAGTTTTTGAAATTGAAATTGAAATATCTAATTTGCATGTAATGTGAATTAGGGTTGTAAATATTGAAATTGAAATTGAAATTGAAATCTAATTTGCATGTAATGTGAATTAGGGTTGTATTAGGTATTTTTGATTTATAAAGAATACATGTTTTAATTTTAGGGCAGTAGAAAGTTTTTAGAAAAATACATTTTTACAGCAGGGAAGAAATTTTGGAAAATTTGCACAAGGATTTGAAGAAAGTTTGATTGTAGAATTGATTGAAGGAAAAATTGTTTGTATTTGTTGGATTTTGGATTGGTTTCATTGGAGGATTGAAGAAAATTCAGGAAATCTTTGGAGGAGGCTTGCATCAGAAATTCATCTCTTCCTGTAGCTTCTTGTACCAGGTTTTCCTCTTTGTGTTTTATTGTTCTTAATTGTTTTTCTTTAAAATAGTAGTGATTAAATATTTGTTTGTTAAATCTATTTTAGAAAATAAATTTGATATTAGAAGAAAAGAATTAAATAAAATTACAGCTTTTGCTTGTGAAAATTCTTGAGTGAAAATTGTGAAAACCTTAGTTGAATTTAAATTATTTGGGGAAATCGATTTTGTTGTTATTAAAAATCAAATATAGAGATTGAACAATGCATTTAGAATGTTTTAGAAAATGAAACCTTCTGGTTATTATTAAAAAACAGATTTTAAAATCTGCAGTATAGTTATAATTTTTCATGGTAAAATGGTCTGGTTGCGTCGCCTATAACTTCACTTTCACAAACTGGGTTGTCAGAAAATTTAAAGGGCTTTTGCATTTTAAAATTTTCTTATCCCTGTCAAAAAATCGCAAATACCCAGATCGTATTTTTTGAGTTATGCTTGAAACATAAGACTGTTGTTAAGTTATTTTTCCATGGCTGCTCTGAAAATAAAATAATAATAAATTGATATTTATAAATATTAATATTTTATGTATTGTTATTATAATATTAAAGTATTATATTTATTTATATTATTTTAAATAAAATTTGTATATTAGATTAGTGGAATTGAAATTATAAACATATGGAAAAATTATTGTTTATTTTAAAATGACATGTTAAAGTTTAATTGAAGGAGTTAAATATTTGATTTAAAGAGTGCATAATTTAAAATTTAATTGTAGAATTTAAATTCATATGTAAAAGGTCCAATTATTAATTTGATTTAATTGGAAAAATATATTTATATTTTAGAATATTGATGATAAGGGATATTTTATTTTGAATTAAACAATTTGATATTCTGTAAAGAATAGAAGATATGTTAATAATTAAATATATTAATTTATATTTAGTATATATTGAAAGCATATATCCATTTGAGAGAATAAATAATATTTTATCTTATTTTATTCTGCTGTTTGCAAATTGGGTATTATTAGTGTTCTAAAAGATATAATTAGTATGTGTAGAAAATGTATAGAGAAAGATATTTTTTAATAGAAATAATTACTTGATTTAAAAAGAAATATTTATTTTGTTAATATGATTGAAGAAAATATATCAAAATATATATATATATCCATGAGTATTTTCAATCAGTATTTACCTTGTTTTATTTAAGTGCGTGTAATTTAGCTTTGCATGAAGAGTTTAAAAGATAAGTTTTGAATGTATGGTCAAAATTGATAAAGAAAAAGATATTTAAATATATTGAAGAATTATAGAAATATTTATATTTAAATGTTTGTTTTAATTAATGAGATTTAATTAGAAACAATATGAATGCGTGGTCAAATAGATAAGCCAAAAGGTATTTGTATACATTGATGAAATTGCATGTTTTTAAATGGATAGTTGAAGAGACATAGACTCCGAATAAAAAATTGAAAAGATTGTTTGCAATAGTGTTAGGTTGCATTAGAAGTAAATTTAGGAACTAACTATATTGAAAAAGGCAAATAGTTATTATGTTTTAATTAGTTCCATAGAGTAATCTAGTCATTGTGAATGGAATATTAAAGAATATATGTAATTAAATTTATTAATATATATATTTGGTGTCTATATAATATGGAGCATATATATATATATTAAGTGTAAAATTCATTATCATATTTTATTTTAATGAGATGCATGCAATATTTTATTGAATAGGGATTTAAAAATGGATTGATTAGCGTATATGGAAAATGGTTAGAGAAACAATATGTTATTATATTAAAGTGACTGAATGTTTTAAATAGAAAATTGAATGAGACGTAATATTTGGTTAGGAAATGGAAAGAGTTTACTTGCATGGATTTGTGTCAATTTAAAAGTAAATTAAAAAGTTGTTTTATTGATGAGGGAATCAATTATGTATTTACTAATTTCTATTTAGATTAATTGAATCATTGTGATTGGATTATGAAAGAGATATGGATTTAGTATATCCAAAAGTAGTATCTTCCTCATGATTATCTTAAAGGATCTAATTCTCTGTGTTCGATAAAGGGAAGTAAGTTTATTTGTTTTAGATTTCCAATAATGAAAAGGGAAATAGGGGTTATGATTATTTTAGATGATCTAGTTACCGTGTCTTTGACTTTGTCAACACTACCTATTGAATGAGTATGGATTTAGGAAATCCAAATATTAGAATTGATTGATGACTTGAATGCTTTCGTTGCTATGTCGTCAAGTTGATTGTTGGTTTTGGGATTTAGTGTTAGTCCTAAATTATAAGTCTTCTAGAAGATCTTAGAGGATAAGGGTTGTTAAATCTTTATGCCATCCAGTTGTTTTCCCTTGGGTAGTGCATGACATCTATTCAGTTTTACTCGATTTTCACGAACAGGGATGTTTACACCTCCTTGGTTTAGGAGCAGATTATGGGATCCGTGTCTCTTTGTATGGAGTGACCTTGTTATGTGGTTTCATCTTGTTGCCTCCTATAAAAGGAGTGGACTATATGTTGTTGCCTCCTATGAAAGGAGTGGACTATGTGTTGTTGCCTCCAAGATGTTTGGAGTGAGATCTTTTGTACCTCCTATGAAAGGAGTGGACTATGTGATTGTTGCCTCCAAGATGTTTGGAGTGAGTTTCTATTATTTGTATCCTCCTTGTGTTGGAGTGGTTATGATGCCTAGTTTGTATGCACTTGTGTTTCCCTTGGTGATTGGTTGTGAGTGCGTTGTCCATTAGAAGAGTGGCTTTTGATAGGGGCCGGAGCCCAAAGTGGTAAACCGGGTAACCTTCAGAAGTGAGTTAATCAAGTGATAATTAAATTAATGTACTTAGATGATTAGGATGCAGTTCACACTAATCAAGATAATTTAATCCTCACTCATAGACACAAGGGCTTGTTTAGACTTGGGATGAGTGAGAAGGCCTGGAATGGCAAGATCAACTATCTTGTTCTTATGAGAGGTAGTTGATTCCGTATGAGTGCCGAGATTCGGTTGAGGCCACCAGGATTACTTGTGCTGGAGCCTATGAAGAATGCCCAGAGGAGATCTCATGACAAACCTTGCGATGACACTCTATCTAGGACAACTGTTGTTAATTGTTTTATGTGTATGGTTCTGTGAACATACTTGATCTACTTTATGTATGGAAGCAATGTGACCTATGTCAGTGATGTTTGATTTGTACTTGTGTTGTACTTGAGTTGAACTGGTTTTGTACTTATTAATGACATTTATTTGGTTATGTCAGTTTGAGTCAGTATGAGTCTGCCTTTGGTTAGAGGTAGTAGATTTTTGTCCATGTTACTTTGTTACTATCTCCTAGCATGGGGGGTGGGCCTTCGTGTACCACATTGGTTGGGTGGAACATGCACCAAAACCGTTGGGTCCCCATCAATCTTCAGTACTTGGTGGTGAGACATCCAGATGGACAGCTCGCGGTTCTTGTTGTAATTTCTTGCATTGTAATATTTTAACTTGTATAAGTTATTTTATCCCTCTTATGTTTATGAGGTGGAGTTATGTAATTGTGATATATTTGTACTATTGCCTCATTCTGGGAATGAGTGATGTAACTATTGGATTAAGATAATATTTATGAGATTGTATCTTGGTTGATTATTTTATTATGTTATGTGGTATTCTTATGATGTATGATGATTATTTCATAAAGTTCATAAGGCTATGGTTATATGTAATATGTATGTGTGGGTTTAAGTAATCCTAACCTTGTAGCCTTAGAGGTTGTTGTTAATTAGTAAGTGAATGTGTATGTTAAATGCACTTTATAAAAAAAAATTTAGTTCACTTAAGATGTTAATTGCAACTTCCTTTAAGGTTACTTGGCGGGGCATTACAAGGGGCCTAGTCATTTCTCGGACCTCAAAAAAATGTTGAAAGAGAATTCAACTTCCCAGTCCTCTGACCCTTAGGAGGTGGAGCATGATGACATCAAGAAGACTATGGAGAAAGGGGAGGATCATCATAGGCTCTTGGAACGTGTGTAAAAGCTTTAGAAGAAACTCAACAATCTGTCTAGGCTCACTATCAAGTTGATCCACTATGCGTCTGGCACCCTCTCTACTATGCTTAAGGATGAGGTGGATAAGAAGGCTACAAAGGAAGGTCCCTACTAGGTTGGGGAGGATATTGTCAACCTCCTCTCTCAGAATTGGGAGAATGTTGGCTAGTCCGTTGTTGCTCTGTCTGTTGGGTGCTTTGGTTGGTTGTTAGTCTGTTGTGTCTAGTTCTATTTTAGTTTTTTTTGTCTTTGTCCTTGGTCTTGATCCTTTATGGCCCTTGAGGTTCATCGTGTAAAGGGTACAATGCCCTAAAAATGCTACTTATATAATCAAAAGCATTGATGTAGAGGAGGGACAAGATTCAACAAAACTTGACTGTCCTAATCCACCTCCTTGGAGAATTTCATTGAAACCAAGGCATAAGCCCTCATACACACCTTTGTCCCTATTTACCATTTGAACTATTGGACAAACAGTGATGGGAAACACATTTAGGCAAGGTGGAACAACATAAAACAATGGGACAATAAGATTTCAATAGCTTTTGACACACTAGTTGACTCCATGTAACATTACTCAATGTCGATGCCCTAACTATGGCTTGTGCTCAACCATGCAACTACCAATAACCACAAAAAACAAGGAACAACATATAAGGGACTAATTGAGATTGTTTTAGGCTTTATCTAACCCAAGAACAGGGTTCTTAAAGTCTCAAGATAGACTTGGAAGTATCACATTCTACCAACCTGTCCTTGCTACCCCAAAACATGTTTTCCTATCTAAACACTCACCCAACTCAAGAGAAAGTTATAAAATTGCAATCAATGGTCTGTACAAACCCTTCACATCATTCTTCATCACCAACAAAATTCACACATGAGAATCAAACCAT
This sequence comes from Sequoiadendron giganteum, assembly GCA_007115665.2. Taxonomy (NCBI): domain Eukaryota; kingdom Viridiplantae; phylum Streptophyta; class Pinopsida; order Cupressales; family Cupressaceae; genus Sequoiadendron; species Sequoiadendron giganteum. Next base: position 403,768,938 of record CM021109.1, read on the forward strand.
AAATCATAGATTCTTCCTTGTTATACTGCTTCACAGTCTAAAACACACAAATTTCAGACTTATTGTTCAACTACAGCACGTGAAAAATTCCAGACAAGCTCCTGCAAACTTGGCATATGGTAGAAAACATAAATACAGGTTTTCCCACCCATTTTGGTGAATTTGCATGGTGGGAAAACCAAGCTACATCTTTTTTTCTCTTCTCGAGTTACCCTAAGTAGGGTTTTGATTGTTTTAAGAAAAAAACTACAATATCTTGCAAAATACCTAATGAAATTCAGTGCCACAAAGACTAAAATGAAGAATATTCACACTACTATCCTATCTAGTCGAAATCAAATGAAAACATGGGTCGTACGGGTCGTACAAAGAGACAAAAAGGTTTGTAATGTTGGAAAATCACACTAAAAAAACTTTCTTAGATTCATCCATCTTACAAAAATCAACATCATTGACGTATATTCAACTATAGATAGTGTATTCATGCATCACCCACTAGTTTGTAACGTTTCCTTTCTTGTTTTGTAATATTTTCTTGATTTTTGACACTTTTTAAAAGTTGCATGACAATTTTTTTTCACATTTGGTAACTTTTTGCAGCTTTAATTCAATGACCCTCTAAGCACTCCAAGGTGGATTAAATGATCACAAATGGTCATAAATGACCGTAGGAAACTCTTAAACACACACAACAACCTAAAAACAAAAATTACACAAAATATGTCAAGAAGGTCCTGGTAACCCTGCACCAAACATCTTGTTGGAACTAGCTTCACTATCCTCCAACAACTCTGCTCACCATTCTTCTCTCCTCTCGTGGATTTGTATCGATCATGTACCATCCACCTCCTCCAAATAATCTCTCCTCTTGACTCCTCATTCATGGGATCCATTCCACACTGACCAACCACCTCCACCAATTTCTACCTGCAATATCCTCTATAATTTCTACACACAAACATGTAGCATCTACACACAAATCTACAATGGAAAATTTATCCTCTAGAAAAACATCCTCTTCTACTCTCACTATGGAAGAATAATCACAAATGAAATCAAAATGTTCATAGATTAACTCTTTTTCCTTCATTGCAACATTCATCTTCTTTTCTCTATCAATAAGCTTACTAAACCACTCTTCTTCTACCACCAAAATTTGCAACATTAAGTCATCCTTGTCTTCACCATTTGCAATCTCTTCACATTCCATCACTGCAATCACATCCTCTATAGCTCCATCTTCATTCTCTTCTACCATCATCGCTACTACAATTGCATCCTCTTGTTCATTCTTTTCTTCTTCTTTATCCATGCCTTCCTCATGGCATGTCTTCATTGCAACCTCTTCACTCTTGATATCCTTTTCATATTTCCATGTTTCTAATCTACTCAATCTTGCATTTATATCAACCATCATTATTGTTGATGGTGTTTTTATGCACTTCACAGCATAGGTAATACGTAAGTGCATTACCTCTCTTGAAAGACAATCTTCCACAATCAAATTGCAGAACACTATCCCAAGGTCTCTCGGATGTCAGGTCTTGACAGTGCTTGGAATATCTCAGTTGATTTATGTGATTTGTTGGAATCACAAGGCGGACTTACGGATGAGTTACAAAGTGGGGGAGTTGGATCTGCAAATGGAGTTCTTAAGATGGGAGAGTTGTTGAGCATTTGTTGCAGGTTTAGACAATAGTCTTGAACTCCATTTTATCATTGGATTTAGCTTTGTGCAATGAACCTTGCCTAAGGTTACTTATTAAAAATAAAAGGAAAAAGGGAAGGGAAGAGAGAAGGTTCCTAGATCTGAAACTACGAATGAACAATGATCATGGAGGCAGCTACAATAGACAAACTCCCTAAACTGGGTTTTGCTTGGCCAAGAGGATCCTACAGTTACACAAAACTAGTGCAATCTTTTAAGGACTGCAGATTTTCAGTTTGCACACACACAACATGAACATGCAAGTGAACTAAGTTGCAACAATCAAATAAAGAAGCCCAAGCTAACTTTGTACAACAACTTGTCATCAACAAGTGCCAAAAGTATGGGCTGAAAGAGCATCAAATACTGTAACAACAAACACCATCATCAATTCCATTCAAGAAAATACAACTAAAACTAACTTGGAAGGTAGAACCATGCACACATAATGAGCAAACTCAAAATTAACACCCATAGATCATGCAATGCTTCTTTCTATTGCTGCAGAATGTTTTTACAACAACTCTCCAACCCTTTACAAATGAGGGGAAGACCCCTATTTATAGTTTTCCAAAGCCCAAATGAATGGCTATGATTGAGTTACATTGTGTGGCTCAGATTAAATTACATTAGGGTCTCACCTACCCCACAATATTCAACAATTTAAAATACATCTTTGTCTTTTTCCTATTTTGTCTTGTAGTGGCCAGTCATTGTAGCAGTTTTGTCTTCTAGCTAATTTCCCTTTTACTGTAGCTGAAATTGACTGAAAGCTACCTTCTTCCCAATGGAATTTCAACATTCCTCATTGGATCAAATGGTTCTGTCGACGGACCCATGGTAGGCTTCTTGAAACCGAAAATGAGAGGCTGAAATGCTGTTTTAAAAACGACGAATAGGGTATGGAACTTTGGATGGTATCTCCCGTCCACAAATTTGAAATTTGAAAGGTCAGGGGAGGATAATATCCAATTTTACCATCTGGGTCGAAGTCCGTTTTCAAATCGGAGGTGCGCTTGGATGTTCCAGAGATGTGAGCCCGAAATGTCGTTCTAGAAATGTTGTTTTGAAAATGGCTGACAGAGCATGGAACTCCGGATGGTATCTCCCGGCTGAAAAATTGAAATTTGAAAGGTTAGGGGAGGATAAGATCCAATTTTACCATCTAGGTCAAAGTCCGTTTTCAAATCGAAAAAGGTGCGCTTGGATGTTCCAGAGACGTGAGCCCGAAATGCTATTTTGGAAATGCTGTTTTGAAAATGACTGACAGAGCATGGAACTCCGGATGGTATCTCCCAGCTGCAAAATTGAAATTTGAAAGGTCAGGGGTGGATAAGATCCAATTTTACCATCTGGGTCGAAGTTTGTTTTCAAATCGGAGGAGCGCTTAGATGTTCTAGAGATGTGAGCCCGGAATGCTGTTTTGGAAATGCTGTTTTGAAAACGACAGACGGAGCATGGAACTCCGGATGGTATATCCCAGCTGAAAATTTGAAATTTGAAAGGTCAGGGGAGGATAAGATCCAATTTTACCATCTGGGTCGAAGTCCATTTTCAAATCGGAGGTGCGCTTGGACGTTCCGGAGACAAGAGGCCGGAATGTCGTTCTGGAAATGCTGTTTTGAAAACGGCTGACGGAGCATGGAACTCTGGATGGTATATCCCGGCTAAAATTTTTAAATTTGAAAGGTCAAGGGAGGATAAGATCCAATTTTACCATTTGGGTCAAAGTCTGTTTTCAAATCGGAGGTGTGCTTGGACGTTCCAGAGACAAGAGGCCATAATGCTATTCTGGAAATGTTGTTTTGAAACTGGTTGACAGAGCATGGAACTCCGGATGGTATCTCTCGGCTGCAAATTTGGAATTTGAAAGTTCAGGGGAGGATAAGATCCAATTTTACCATCTGGGTCGAAGTCCATTTTCAAATCGGAGGTGCGCTTGGACGTTCTGGAGATGTGAGGCCAGAATGCCGTTTTGGAAATGCTGTTGCAAGAATGCTGCTGCAGAAATACAGTTTTGGAATTTTCAAAACTTCCTAAAACTTAATGAAACCTTGTCAGTTCACTTAGGCACCAAAAAAACATCCAAATTCCATAGGAAACCTATCCCCAAAGTCAAAAAATGAAGCTAAAAGCGAATTGAGCGAGCGGGGGGGGTGAAGCTCAAAAACCCAAAACTTAGCAATTTTTTTATTTTTGGGGAAAAATATGGTCAGCCAAAAATGAGACTTTGAAGGGCACGTTGACCAAATAGGACACCAAAAAAGGGGGATGCAAAATGAGGCGAAAGCAAAGCAGCCCGCCGGGAGCGAAAAAAGAGGGTCCCTGCCTACGACGGGGTGTGTGTGCAAAATATGCACAACAATTACCAAAATATTCCTCTTTTCATATTGCCTCCATCCATCCCATATCATGGAATTCTTCCTCAATAATATCCCCATCTCATCTACTGTAATCTTTTACAACTCTCACCTCATGCTCTGTAATTTGCAATCACACTTCTTTTTTTGGCTTCCTAGCTCTCGATTGCTCAGGGCTTCTACTTGCAACATCCTCACATGAGCTCTTCTTCTTTATTGCGCTTACTCTATCCACCCACTAGTCCTTTTTCTTATGCACTCAAAACCTCTAGCTTTGATACCATTTAACGAAAGACGAAATCAACCTCATTCCTCTACCATAACCATGACAAATCAAATTGACAATATAATTTGTCAATTTAAAATCAAATCCAAATTACACCAAAATGATGAAAGAAAGTTCAATTTCATATCCCAATTACCACGAGCATACACTCACAATTTTATTAAAATAACTCCACAACTTGATATCAATTCATTAATTTCTCATTCTACATTATACATTTGCAATTTTATGAATTTCTTTACTCCTCTGCAAAGATCATTCCTCATTTGTGATGGTGCAACCTGTCTTCCTCTTTTAACTAATTTTTATTTGTCTCAATTCTTATCTCTTCACCTACTGGTCAACTCTTTCTATTCTCCCATCTAGGCATTAGCTTTCTCTCTGTTCTTCCTTACTCTTATTGCAATCTCCGCTATTCTTTATTTGCATTCCACTCCACACTTAGTTACACATATACATTCTAAATACCATACCTTCAATGGGTTTGAATATTTCGTGACCTTCATTCTCTAATATTCTTCCTAGTATAACTTCCTAGCTTCTTTATATAGTTTCCCCCCTCTTCTCCCTTTCAATGCGCTAACTCTTCCCATTTTAACATTCACCTACACATCTCTATATGGCGTGCCTTATTAGAGTTATCTATACATTTTTATTGATTTCCATATGTTTCCCTTATCTCTTAGTGGCCCCTACCTCCTTTCTTTACACTAACATATGCATCAGTATATGGTGGACCCCTTCAATATCTATAATCTACATGAATGAATGAAAGATTTTAATGATGTCCACGAGACTAAACAGTCTATGGGACCGAGATAAACAACTTAATTTGTCTTCAAGCTCTTTTCCAAGTCGGATCTCCTGCTATTGATTTTGACTAGAAGGTTGGACGTTTGATTGATCTTATCCTCCTCAAATAACTACTGCATATTGTCCACACCCAAAGTATTTGCATACTAATTACATATATCTTCATAAGCTGTGCATTCCATGACGAAGTGCCATTCCGTCTCCACCGCCCCATTATTACAGAATATGCACGTTCTTTCTTCCCAAGTCTCCTTAGGTATCTTCCACCTACCAGTCTCACACCTAAGATGGTGCGATCTCGTCCTCAATTGGGCAACTAACAACCTCGCCTTCCCTTTAATAGCTGCACCTAAATAGGTTTTTTCACCATGATCCTTTGTCGGGTTAAACTCTTTGATGTAGTATGCTTTTTTTCACCCAATCTGATTTGACCACATGGCAATCCTAAATTTTTCCCTCACATAGTTTTTTATTTCACTATTGGTGCCAGGACATTCATGTAGTTTGATGTCCCACTTGTTCAACCACTTGTTGTTCTGCTTCATTCAAGTTTTCTTTCTTTGACCTAGCATCTCCACCATAACTGTTTTGGGCCACCAGTGGTTATCCATGTTTTTGACCTTCTTTAGATAACATATCAACCGGGTTATTGCTGATGCTTCCAAAGGAAAAGCCCCTGCTTTAGCTAAAAGAATTTCATATGGGATTGTGGCTTTAACTTTGAGATTGCTTGTTATTAGGTGTTTCTAGATTCTTTCTATTTGTCTCCAATTGCACTTTGACGTATTGCTTCCCCGCACTTCACACCCATAAAGTACAACCGGTGTGACATGTAAACCAAAAAGGGCTTTTTTGGTTTTCCAATCCCAAAGTTCAACTTTTCTACATCTATTTTGAAGCAAGTAAGAGGTTGTCCAACCTCCCTATATCCTTTTCATTCTACAAGTTTCCCAACTGAGCTTATTGTGAAAATCAATCCCAAGATATTTGTATTCTTTCACTATATCAAGCAAGCTGCCTTCAAAAAGAAAGGTATGTTGTTTATCTTTTATATTCAATGATAAAATCATGATTTTGGTCTTGGAGGTGTTCACTTGCATCCCAACTTCCTGACAAAAGTGTTATAGAGCTTTCAAATGTTCTCTTAACCCATGAGCTATTTTTGAGATTAAAATAAGATCGTCAGCATATAGAAGAAATTTCATTACTTAACCTGCCAACTAAATACCATCCCCACCTTCCATGCTTAACCAAGCTTCCAACTTATCAATGTATAGCCCAAAAAGCGTGGGAGGTAAAGGGCAACCTTGCTTTACTCCAATATCATTGCCAAAACATTCTGACATACCATCACTTGTTCTTATTTTAGCACTAACCTTCTCATACAACCTATGAATAGTTGCTCTATACACATTTGGAATGCCAAGTTCTTCCATCCTATTCCATAGTTTGTCCCTAGGCACCATGTCGAAATCTCTTTTAAAGTAAAAAAAATAGCAAATAACTTCCTCGTCTTGAGTATCCCAAATTTTCTCAATCAAGTGTCTAAGGGTGATGCAACGATCAATGGTAGAGTGTCTGGACCTAAAACCTGCTCGCCCCTTTGCCCTTTTGCCCTCATTTTTTGCCCAATTTCTGATCCTACGCTCAATCATGCTCCCAAAGAGCTTGCCAAAGATATGATTGACCATAATTGTGTAGTAGTTAGATGGGTTATTGATATCACCACTTTTAAATAGAGGGATGACTACACTGGTAGTCCACTCCAAAGGAAAACCTTCCCGATTAACATTGTTGAAAATTATTTTTATGTGAGGAGCAAGAGTTTCAATCCCCCATTTTAAAAATTCAGCTTGTAGCCCATCTATGTCCTGTGCTTTACCACTTGCTAAGTTCTTTATTCCTTGTTTAATATCATCCACATTGAATAGCTCCATTGAAGCATTAACAACTGGAGGGTAGTTTTTCTCGTGGACCTACTCATAGAGAAGCCTAACATACTCTAACCATTGGAAATCCATAATATTGTTTTCCAACTTTTTCTTTTGCTGTAGTTCCCTCCAAAAGCCTTTAGTATTGTGTTTCCCAAGAGAGATTAGCTCCTTCCTTCTTTCACTTACATACTCTATTTTTTTGGACTGCACTAATTTTTCATATTTTTTCTTATATTATTTGTCCATTCCACTCTCTTTTAGCGATCTCTTGGCTGCCTTACATTCTTCATCATACCACGGATTTGCCGAAAAACTATTTGTTATCCCCACCTTGGGATGGGACCTTTTGCATGCATTTAAAGCCTTGTGGATTATCGTGATCAACAAATTGCTGTGAATGTGGACATCTACTTCTTTTGTTGCTTTAAACTCTGTTATTTTTCAAATCATGGAAATGTTGCTTAAGAGTTGCACTAAATATTTCCCTATTCTCCTGATTTAAGAGGATTTTACGCTTGGGAAGGGGATTTTTTGCATGTGTTGAACCTTTTTATTGTGTTGGCTAATTGGAGAAATGCGTAGCTTAACCCAAAGGGGTAAGTGGTTAGATTTCATCTCAATAGGGCAGTCCTCAATATCAAACTACAAGTTTCTTTAGCTTTCAAAGTGTTGCAACATCCTCCTTGCTAATCATGGCTACACGACCCCTTTTTAAAGGTTATTTTGCCTCTCTTTTAAGCTGCGACCCCCCTCCTCATTATTTCCTTGGCATCAATTATAAAAATCATTTGTGTCTTCTTGAATCCACCCCTCCATACATTCCTATGTTAATTTATTTTAATTTTTCTTTATGGTTTTTCAATGACCATTCATCTTCTTGGGGCATGGCCTTTCTATCTATTTGGCTGCTAGTATTTAGAAGTCTTTTCTTCTTTTATTTTTTCCATTCGGAATATTCATACTCCCTGATAAATTAATTAAAATTGAATTGATTTTAAACAAAAATGACCAAAAAAACATACACACAATATGGTCAATTTGACACTCAAGCTCTTGGAGGAAGTAAACAAATAAACATAGTTTTTCCAAGGTCATAATCAACCAATTTAAATCCATCAAATACTGTGATAATAAGATGCTTGCTTAGAATCAAAATATCGTTCAATCTTCGCCAAAATCGATCACCGAAACCAAATTTAAATTGCACACCAAAAAATGCTAAAATTGAAACAACTTAAGATGAAATATTTTTTTGGTCGATGATGATTGCGCACATACTTGGATGCTCCTGTGTCAAAATCTTTTGAATTTATACAACTCATTTTTTTTCCCATTTTTTAATAATAATCATGTAGATAATTTAAGATTTATTTTAGATTATTTAAATAATAATCTATATATAATAATAATATACCTTATATTATTATTATATATAAATATAAATTATGAGATTTATCATTATCAAACATTTGAAACAAAATCTTTTATTTTTTCAATTAAGTTAATTTTGCAAACAAAACATCCATAAGATATAGTCATTAATCATACATTTGCATAATAGGCAATGGCATATTCATGATAACATAATGTAATCATAATCATACATAATGCAAGATGAATGTAACTACGTGAGCGTGTGTGTAAGATTTCCATCATGCCGACTATTTTTGATAGCTAGGTCATCTCTACCTCAACCATATTCTCACCTTCAACCTACTCCTGCACTCATTTGCACTCAATATCTTGTCGATAGGTTAGCTCATAAAATCATAATTCATCATCATTTTAATCAAAATAGCATGCATTTTAAAGATAACATCTAATTTATCATCGACAAAAACACATTAATATATACTTCAAACACATATTGTCCATGGTCTCATCTAGTTCCATTTATTATCAAATAAAGTTTATGCAAGCAAAATCAAGATGTGAAATTCACTCCAAGTTATGGAAAATCACAAGCCCTAGAATGTTTCCATGTTTCACTGGATTGCTAAGTCAAACACTTGACAAGGGTGCAAATCTAAGTGACAACAGTAGGATCATAAAAGACATTGTCACAATTGAATGAGATTCTATCATAGTCATACAAAATTTCATCATCGCCATACAAGAATGAGAACAATAAAGGGACATAGCTACAACCATATAGATGCTACTACACTTGAATAGACATGACTGCATGCATACCCATACATTTAACATAAATTCACAAGAAAAAAACTTAGAATACTAATTCCTTTTTGTAAACTTCAACAACTATTAAAATCTTCATCAAACATCAAACAAAACACACCTCTCTTACATCCTTGTATTTACCTTCTATAAACATCCTTTACTTCTATTTTTAATTTTATGTATGTAATATATACATACATATATATTATGAACTCCATGGAAAACATTCTATTGTTTTTGGAGTAAGTTTTTCTTAAAGATGGAAATTCACACTACATTGAATGAACCATTATGACAAAAAAAATTCTCATTTAAAAAGAAAAAAACTAAACTAAAAAGAAAAAATCATTTATTTTACTCATTTTAATTTTTGAAAAATAAAAATAAAAAATCTCATTAATAAATAATAAATTTAGAAATTTATAGAAATTTATAATCTTTCCCAAGAAAAAAATCTTATTGAAAAATAAATAAAATAGAAAATATAATTTTAATCTATTAATTATTAATTAAAAAAAAAGAGAAGTTACAAAATCTCCTATAAGAAAAACCTCATTTAAAAAGAGAAAACAAAAAGTGGAAAGGAGAATTGAGAGAAATTTATAGAAAATGATAATTTCGAAGTCAAGTCAATTATAAAATAAAAAAATGAATAGGAAAAATGAGTTATATGTGACTATTCCAAAGAAAAAATATTTTTTTTATAGAAAGTGACAATTTCTAGTGTGCTTGTGTTTCTTATTTAGGTCGAGAGATGTTATACAGTTATATTAGAAAGATGTGAAGAATCTTTGTACATAAAAGCTCTATATAAATCGTGATTGTTAATATATATATATCATTAATAAAATGTCTATAAAGATGGTGGCAAGGATTTTGAGTCATAAATTTTTTGTTTGGTTGCTCTATATAAATTGTGATTGTTAATATATATATATTATTAATAAAATGTCTATAAAGATGGTGGCAAAGATTTTGAGTCATAAATTTTTTGTTTGGTTGCAAAAATTAAAAAATGAATGAGCATTAATAGAATGTCTATTATTATGAGATATATATTCTATTATAATAGACATTCTATTAATGATTAATGCATCCAATAAAGATGGTGGCAAGGGTTTTGAGTCTAGGTTTTTGTTTGGTTGCAAAAATTTAAAAAATGAATGAGGTTTTTTTTTTTTTTTTGTCAATTCCATCAATTGATACTACCAATTGTAAAAGTAAGTAACATTATATTAAAAAATGCTTTGCAAATATAATTATATTCACCTCCATTCATTCAATTGTAATTTTGTACATTTCATTATACAAATTAGATAATTTTTAAACAAAAATAATATGATATTTTTATCAATCGCACATACTTTTTCTATTAAATAAGAATATAGAAAATGTAATACAATGATATATTATTTTTATTAACAAATAATTTATAAATCTTTTATGTTTAATTTTTTTTATTAATATTATATTATTTCTACAATTAAATACTTAAAAAATATTTATTTATTGATATTTTATTATTTTGCATACCATGTGGTTAAAGAATGTAAAATACGATACTTCAATTTCAATCTAGTATAGTAATAAAATATAATTGATGTTTAAAATGGTCAAATTCAAATATATTAAACATTTTTAATAATTGTGAAATTTAATAGATAAGTACATTAGATAAACTGAAAATGATATATTCTAGTCTATAATCAAAATGAAAAGGAAAAATGAGTAAAATCTAATTAAGAGAGAGAAATAACGACAAATATTATAACAACTATGAAATGAAATGTAATATTTTAATAATGTTCACGAGGTCACATCAACCTATGGGACCCAAAAACAACACGAGATCATTAGTAAAAAAAAAGACCCTAAACAGTTTGAAATCTTTGCTCAAGATCAACACAAATCCGCCAGCGAAAAAAAAAAACCTAAACTATTGGAACATGTTTAGATAGTGGACCTTCTGGAAATCTATAAAAAATGACAATGTCTACGGCGTAACAGAGAAGCAACTTGTGTTACATACGCTGATCGCAGACCAAAAGTCATAGAGTCAATTATGGAGACTTCATGAGGATTCGAGGTTGTCCTTTTCGGAAAGAAAGATCATCGCGCACTGAAATATTTATATTTTTTTGGGCAACTGTGACGAAATTCACCCACCAAAGTTTTAAAAAATCAAACTAATCGCGTTGTACGGAAGTGAGTGATAAGTCGATGCTCTCCATACATTGGATGGAAATACAGATAATTGCTTAGAAAGTGCATTAGATGGGCTTGACATGCACTGCATCACTAATAGTGTGTCAACTAAATTAAACACATTTTGAGACAAATCATCATAAGAAAGAATGAGTTGTTATTAATAACTAATAAAGACTTCTACCATTGGATCTGTCGAAAACCGTAGTTTCGATTTTTGTCTGGTATGTAATAGATTGTATATATATTAATCCATTTTAAATATATATTTTAGCGAGGCCCAGATACCCATCTTTAGTTCTCGCGAATTCGTTAATAGGTGGCAGTTAAAATTATAAAGCCAAGATCACCTTCTTGGTTGTTATACTCAATTTGATTACATTTCTGTTGTGGTGGGTAGATTGCTATGCCGATTCCTAATTCAGCAGATGCTTCATCCCTTGCTTGTATAGACTTGTCCAGTCCGGACCTGCAAAAATCAGCTGATCTTATGAGACAGGTGATTCATGTCATGTGCTTCAATTTAATCATGGCCCATTTTTTTTCATCTGGTTATCTCTACTGTCAAATTCTCAGTGGGTTTGTCCAATTGGTAGCCTACATCCATAATTGGGTGGGTGGTTTCACATTTGCACATTTTAAGTTTACAGAATGTCTCTCAGATGTTTGAATAAGAGCCTGCACTGTAATTTGGAGATTTGGATATCCAAATTACAAATTAGCTGTTTAAACGTCCCGTTTGACATTTTGTCATGGTCTATTTGGTTTCCTTTGGCTAAGGTTTCTTTCTGTTTTCTAGCTGGCAGGCATGTTTGGACAGTGGGTTTTTCTATCTGATAAATCATGGCATCAGTGAAGAATTTATGGAGAAAGTGTTTCGGCAAAGCGCGAAATTCTTTGAGCTGCCAACGGAGCAGAAAATGGTGTGGTTAAGGAACAAGAAACACAGGGGTTATACCCCCTTCCAAGATGAGTTGCTTGACCCAGACAAACAGAGCAAAGGTTGGCTTTCCTCCTTTGGTTTTGTTCAATTGTGACATGCAGGATATAATTATGTAAAATGATTGCATTTTTAGTGGAATTTTGTTTATGTGTGGGGATGCCTGTGTGCTGGGGATGTAGATTTCTGAGTGCGTGCATACTTTTGGATTTGAGCCCGGAGAACATTTGATGCACTTATTATGTTTACTTGGTATGGCACATCTTGTATAGGAAACGAGAGGCAGAGCAATGCTTACTGCTTAGTGAATTTATTTCAATTTGTTCTGTAATAAGTGTAATGTCTGTCTTGAGGAATTTTAGGCTGCCCTCAAGGTTAATTTCTTCTGATCTGAAACATACGCTTCCTGGAATACAAAAATAATTTTTTGCTTAAATCGTGCTAATATAATTTTTCAAAGCAGGCTCTCCTCTCGCACCATGATCCCCACAAACTATAAACAATTAACCGTTTTAAAACAGTGCCAGAATCTCATGATTGGTTGAACTGCTAATAAGTTCATTTGCTCCTTTGCATAGCTTCAATGGTAAAATTGGCACTCTTTCTTTTTATCTCCGAGTCTGCTACACAACACTGGCTATAAGTTTCGGCCTTCTAAAGGATTTTTAAAGATTTAGGGAAATTAAACTCTTCGTCAGATATCGGGTTTGAAAAACAGTTATTCTTTAAGCAATAACTTAATTAAGTTTTCCAAGATAAAGTTTGGAAAAAATAGGAAAAGTTGAAGTTTCCAGGAAAACGTGGACCTTAAGGAGATGTTTGGACAAGATGTAGCTATATGTGGCCAGAAGATGGTAAATATATTGTACATCTCTTCCAAGTTGAGCATTCACTTCCAAGGTAAATGTAAAATTCGAACGACAGTAAGGCTGAAGAGTGGATTCAATAGTATGAAATGCATTACAAGCTTGATACTGACAAACCATCTTTGGGTAATCATGCTAGTGTCTGTTTCACTGTTTAAGGGAAAAATTCTGGAGCCACCAAGTGATTTTAGTTGCAAGATCAGAGAACTTCAAGGGCAGGTTGTCATGAACTACAACTTTTTCTAAATAAAAGGATAATTGTCCAGAAAAATATAAAAAAATCAACATTGGATTTTTGCTTTTGGACCGGCGAGTGGGAGTGATTACTTTGCATGCAAGTAAATGGAGAGTCCTGCTCAATTGAAACAGAACCATTGCCAACGCAACACAGAAGACAAAATCAAATTTGTGGGAATTCAAGGTAGTATAATCGTGATTGGAAGGGGGAGGGCAAAGATGGTTTTGTAATAAAATGTGAAAAATACCCAAGTAGATGGAAGTAAATGAGGAATCTAATTGACATTTGTGTGCAATGAAAGAAGTACCAAAACATCTTGGAAGGAGAGAGTATGTTCTAAAAAATATAAAGGGCATCTTAGAGTGTGTTAACTAATTTTGGTCGGGTATTTGGCATGAATGCAGTTTTGTAATATTGTTCTGATTGTCATTGTAACCATTTTATAAGAGGGTTCCCAAGGGACTCTTCCCCAGATTATTGGCCTTAAATTGAGTATTTTGTAATCAATTCAAGTGTTACAGGTTATTTATAAAATCCTAATTGTAATCAAAATAGAAGATAGACTAGAAGTAGAATAGAATACTAGTAGAGTGCGCAGAAGTTGTAATAGTTTTAGAAATGTAAATAATTTTTTTTATTTTCTTTCTTATTCCTTTTTCATTTCTTTTCAACTATGGAGGGTTGATAATTGTTCTAAGTTTGTAAAGAATAACATACATAATGGCATATTCACAAAAATGTAAAAAATCTCTTTGTCATGTACGCAATAATGTATCTTAGTGGCACATAATTTGTTGATGAGAATGGTCATTCTCTTCTAACATGTGATGTAGCAGCGCTGCAGCACTAATAAGGCTGCCAATGGATTCACATCAAAGGTCTGCCAATCTCACATTTTTACTCTTTCAATCTATTTGTGCATGAAGATTAGAGGAAAATTTCTCATAAGTGATTAAACTACCCTTCAAACTAACCTAAGTAATAAATCATTAAACTTTTTGAATACAAAACATAGAGACAATCTAAACCTTATATCCAATAATCTTGATGTGTTCATTGTGGCTTACACAACACACCCTAGTTCTTCTTGAAGTAGGAACCCCCTTCTTCAATTCACATGGTCCACTGCTTTGATTTTAATTTGAGTATGCTTTGTTGCTTTTGTAGTTATTCATGGCCTTGTTGGTAATTGCTTTGAAAATATCTATTTTTTCCCAAGAGTTTCTCCTATGAATTCCTTTGGTCTAGCATGTTGTGATACCCAAATTAAGCCTTAGATTTTATCTTGTTGAACATCTATTACAGCCTATGTTATTTGGACCAGCACGAGGAACCATTGAACCCCTTGATTTATGCTTCTTTGTGCCGCATTGTGCTTGTGCTTGTGCTTTTGTTCTTATCTTATATTGATTTGTGATGGTTGGTTGTATTGCGCTTAAGTTATTTCATCATAGCACAAATGTTACTTGCAATTGCCTTGTGGCCCCATTGGTGTGGGCTTGGCTGGTCATGCTATATTCTTTTATGGGCTTGATAGTTCTACCCTGGCATTTTTTTTTTTTGCTTGTTAAATCGCTGCTAAGGGGCAGCACCCTGTATTATTCAAAAAGGAGATTGCATAGTTATCAGCCCATTAACAGATTGGATCACCCATCCCCCCACTAGTTAAACCAAGATGCCTATCAACAGGCCTCACATCCGATACAAGTTTGCCTCTGACCTCAGAATTGCTAGCAACCCCCAATTCTTGGGCAAATTTTACATTGCATTTGTTATGGGCAACCAAACCATTGCAAAATTTCTTCTTTTTCTTTTTCACCTCCACCCAAGCTTCATTGTTATCTTCTTTGGATTATTCAGGATTGGAATCCCTGCTTGCACATGAGTGTGGCAGGTAGTCGGATGAAGTGGCCTCCTTCAGATTTATCCCAACAGCTGATGTGTCCACCGAATTGGGAGGTGACATTTGATGTGCCTCTAAACAGTCGTCGTGAATCTCATGTTCTTGAGGGGAATTTGAAGCAATTGCGTAGTGCTCTGGAGTAGCATCCTTCCACCATGTGACAATGCGCGAAACCTTTGCTTTGTAGTAAGGGCAATGTGTAGCATGGTGACCAGTATTGAAGCACCTCCGACACCGGAAAAGGGATGCCTTCATAGTCCAGTTGTTGAACCCAACTCTGACCATCCACCTTGAGGGTTATCTCTACTGGTAGATCCCTCGAAGTGTCCAAGTCAACCAAAATCCGAGCATATGTTGTGTGCATGAAATCTGATGATTTCGTGTCAGTCGCCAAATGTTTCCCCAATGCATCCTTGATTTCTTTAAAGTGGGCATCACTCCAGAAGTGGAGTGGGAGATTTGGGAGATGCACCCAAACCGGTTTGACATTGAAGGCCTCTATCGATGGGTTGAAATTGGGGTGCCACGGTTTGGTGAGCAGAAGGTGTTGGCCCCAAGCCCATGTATTGCGCATGACAGTGTTTCGATCCTCCTCATCAAATGCCGCAATGAAAAAGCCCCCTACGCAAGGGTAAATTTCGAGATCATCCTTAAGAGTTGGTTGCCACGAATCAATGATCCATTGATGGAGTTCAGGAAGGCTTGGCCATAGGCGCCCAAACCTATAGATAAGCCCGTGCGCTGCAAAGTAGTCCTGATTTTCTGCAATTTCTGATTTAGTATCCTCATCAAAGTTGAGGTTGATAGGGTTGCCAATGGCTTGGATGGCTCCTCCCCGGTCGCGATCAATGTTGAGGTTCCTATTGTCAATTTTCTTCCCCACAGTTTTTGGTTCTCTTTGCATCGTCGCTACTATAGCCCTTATTAGGGTTTTGGTCCAAGCCCGAAGGCTTCCCGACGCCATCTATTCCGCCCCTGCATAGAGCATCTTTGAAGTTCTAGCCATGGGAGCGCACGCCCAGGTCCCCACTCCCTTTCGTGCAGAAGCCCTCTGGCTTTAAATCCTTCACCAACACTCCAACACCATCCTTCGCGCCTAACGGTGGGAAATCGTGGTAAGGAATAGATGGCGTCGTGGCCATCCTGCCGCTGTGAGGAGCTTCAAATTTGATCGAGGCGGCTATGTCTTTGGCCAAGGCATCCAATAGACCATCAAAAATGTTCTGTGAAACCCTGACATTGGCATCCTCCTTCGTGAGAGCAGCCACTGAAGGATGTCCGACAAGCAAAGCTGCGCCCTTCGAAGAAACCCTAGATTTAGCAACGGCTAGAGAAAACGATAGTTTTTGCATTTTCGGCAGCGAGCTTAGCTATAATTCTACCTTGTCATGTTACATGAATAAGCTACGTACTAATTTTGGTCTTTGTGAGTAAATGTTAGAAAGAAATCACCTTGTAATTTTGTTTAGGTTGTTTAGCCATGAACCATTGATCCTCCATTTGTAAACACAAGCCATTAAATGCACATAATGTTTAGGAAGGTCTTAATGAGAGGCATAATTGAACAAATAAAAAATAGTGCATATCCATAGTCAATGCAATCATTGTCTTAGACTCTTAAGGATTGCGCGCTTTAATTCTATTTGCATGGTGATTTGTGTAGTTGGTTATCATCTCTTGAGTGATTTTCTCACAATATAAATTCAATTGGCAACCAATTTGTGGCTTTTTGGGTGCGCAGACTTGGCTGGTCATATAATGCTCTTTTGTGGGCCCAGTGGTTCTGTTCTTGCAGCTATCCATAGTCCAAACTTTGGTGGCCATATGTTGCTCGTGGGCTCAAACAATTTTATTAAGTAGCGGGGAACTCATCTTAGGTGTTCAAGACTTGGCTATTGATCATGTTTGTTTTATGCATAGCTACTAGATGAGCACTTGGTTTAAGGGGCCTGACCAAAGTAGTATTGTGGGGTTACATGGCTTAGCTTGATTGGTTGCACCCAAAAATAAATGTTGTGGGGAACCAAACCAGCCAACTTCTTCTTACTCCCAACAATAATGTTAATCATTAATCTTGTTACTACCCAAAACCATGGGTCTATAATTCTACAACACAATTTTACCATCAAAGCCAAGGATTGTCATTCATGAGGATAAAACACAAGTTAATCATCAAATTATAGATGGTCCAGAGCTGATGAACGGAAGTGGATAGGCTACTCTTTGGGCTCAGCTAGGCCTTGGAGGGTGATCCTAGAGGTAATCTTTAACATGATTTAACCACAACTAAAGATATTACACAACATGCAAATTACAATAGTATCTAGATGTACAGTTTGACCCCAAATTCTATCACTAGATCAAAGAACAACCTGCTGCTATGATCTATTTATATAACTGATAAATAAATGCAAAACATGATTCTCTAAAGATAAAACTTTTAAAATTTTCTGTAGGTATTCCCTGAGTGTAACAATAAGTCATGAATTGCATGAAACCCTACTTCTACACCTATACTACTGGTGAATGATTTGTTCTTTTAAAGGTATATGGAGGGTCAAGTTTTCAAGACCGGTGCCTTACTTGTGCTATAGAGTTACGTTCAACCATAAGAATAATACATAAGAAACAATATAAAAGGTATGATAACCAGCAATCAAATCTACTTAAGAATCCTTCTCCAAATTTGCAAACATTCATATGCAATAAGAAAATGACCATTGCAAATACTAACTTGCTACAAATTAAATTGTTGCAACACTTACCACATTCATATTATGTTCACACTAGCAAATGTGGTGAAAGAAAATTACAAACAAGGAGGAAATTCACTCCTTCTTGCTCAAAATTTTCCAAAATGCCTACAACTGGCCGAAAAGACACTAGATTACATATATCTACGACAATGAGCTACATTTGTATGACTTTCGGAATGCACTGCTTGAATGATGAATGAACTAGCAGATTTGAAACCCCTTGAATACTCTTAACATTATGGTGACTATGAAAATAAGAATGACCAACATTCTCTACAATGAAAACTCTGACCTATATAATCTCAACAAGTGACCAAATTTGCGACCAACCCAAGAGGGCAAGTTGATTTGCATCAAATTCCCAAAATCCTATGATTGATACTTAGCATAGGCAACCCATACCTCTTTGGCATGATGGAACCTTAATTGTGCTTGTAATTGCGGCTTGAGAAAACTGGTTGTACATGTAGGGTATGGAAGGAGACAATCCCTTTGACTTGCAAATTGTCCTTTTCATTAATAGCGAATTAGTTGTGGCATTTAAGAGCATGGGTTGAGCTTGCAAAATGCAATGTCCCCATTCTCGGAGTAATAGCATGGAGATGAGAACTAGCTCATTCACCATTCCTGTGAGCTAGTCATCATGGTTAGGGAATGATATTTTGGCCAAGAGAAATACATTTTGTTGATTTTTGCAAAATGGAGAAAAGGGGAAATATTTTAATGTAAAATAGAATATAATATTTATTAAATTTCATTATTTTATTCCCACTTTACCTCTAGGTGGCCGACTTGACCCATGGGGAAAAATAATATTAAAAAAATAAAATAAAAGAAATAAAAATTATTCTTGCTTGGGTCAGCCTTGACTTGGGTGGCTAGAGAAAAGGTATAAAAGAATGTGTTGAGTTTCATTTTGGCATCATGATTTGAGTTGGCTTTTGCATTCTGAGTTTATCTCTTGGCTGAGAATAACTTTCAGTCCATTCAAGGTGATGATCCCTTGATATTTAGGGTTTGGAGATGGCCCCATTCCCACTTTGAGAGGTGGATACAAACAGTGTTCATCACAGAGCTTATTGCAGTCATGATTTTGGAGACATATCAGCATATTTCCAGCTAGAGTTTAAAGGCGGATTTGCAGATTTTTCTTGGACAAGCTACCATGGGCGATCCCTTCTAGGGTTTATTTGGAGCACTTTGCAATTGGTTTCAGAATTTTTGTAGGCTTCTGCGAATTTTGGTGAGTTTTCTAAGAAGGCGGCGATTAGGGTTTAAGGCTGGAAAATGCACTTTCAGTTCTGATCAGATATTGTCCATCTTTGGCATTCATTGTGAGGCTGCAAGTTTTATTTGGCCAAGGGTTTCAGTTTGCATCTCAGTCTTGGACGCCTACTTGAGGGAGCACTTTGAAACTTCATTGGAGGACAAAATTATATCAGCTACAGCTGTAGGTGTTTGCAGCTCTTTGACAATCATTTTTGGATCAAGTTCTTTATCCTTTTCATCAGCCTTCTTGGGCTCCAGTCACGGGTATGTTTGTATGGCATTGTGGACTATATTAGACTTTGAATTTGTAATATTCTGAGCAAAGTAAGGTCTGAAATTACATGACAGTCCTATGTCCATTATGACAGTCATAATCAGCTTGTAATGACAATAAATTTTGCTATATTTTACTAGATTTCAATTCTATTTCCTTCATGCATTGTTCCTTTATTTTATGAGCATCATTTGGCATCAAATAATCACAAGCAAAACCACAAACAATTCAAAAAACAAATCAGAAAACTCAGTACAGCAGTTGCATGCAATCTGTTTGACGAAATGGCACACAAAGGAATTTGGAAAATTTGGGTCAGATTTGAGTAGGGATATTTCACAAAACAACAAAAGACATCCTATTAGGAACCACATGAGTTAATCTAACTGTTGAGATGTCTTGCCATGGTGGAAGGTAGGTGAAACAATGGTCACGATAGGTTTTCATGAATGGTTGGAGTGAACTGTAATGTAGGAAATTTGACTTTGATAAAAGGAAAGCTAGGTTCCTTTGAGAGTGAATCTCACTACATACATTTGGATTAAATTAACTTAGGTTCCTTTGAGAGTGAATCTAACTATATACACTCGGGTTAAATTAACTACCTAAAATGCTTGAAGGGAAATAAATTGGTGAATATATCTAATAATAGAAAAATAAATAAAATGTAATAACTATAGAAACAGGAAATACAGACGATAAGGCACTTGGGTTTAAATGTGAAGGTTTCTGTCTTGGACACCAGCACGTCACACAAACATCCTTGCAACACGCTGTCGTCTTGTACCAATCACACAAAAAGCTCCTTGAATGTGCGTTTTGAGTTCCAAAATCCACCTAACCTACAAACACAGCAAGACGAGAAAAATGTTTGGGGATTTGCCTTAGTTAAGCCTTTGCTTTGGTGTTTCCACCTCCACAACAGCCAAGATAGATAGATAAAAGATAAATAGTGTGTGTTCTTATTCTAAGATAAAAAGATAAAACAAAAGTGTGAAGAAAAGAGAGCAAATGAAATGGAAATAAGAACAAAAATATAATGGAAATTTATCTTTACGATCTCCTTGTTTGGTTGTAAAAAGTTGTTCTCTATAAAGTGCAAGACCAATTTTTCTTTGTTTTTGATAAAAGTTTGCCAAATTGCAACCAGACTGTTTGCACAAACTTGTATAGGAACGACTAACACAATTTCTTGCATAAACTCCTTATAAGAATGCAATTCAAAATATGTTTAACATTACATGATATTGGGAATTTCACAACACTTTGAATACAACTCATACATAAATTGTTCACTTTGTGTGGTCTTACAAAAATAATATTAAGTCTGAAATAACCATATAGCTGATAAAGAGTCTACAACTGATAAAATAAATTTCTACTAACCCTTAAATAATCACAGCTTGCTTCTTCCTCGACTCATGTGGTGTTGGAGCCTGATGATGCTAACTCACTTATTGCGCTGTCTAGATATGAGGCCAAACGAGTGTAATGACTAGCATAATTAGCTCCTTCCCTTGTGCCAAACTTTGGGTCAATGTAAATGACTGGGGCCAAGGATTTTTGGAACCAATTCCCTCTCCAAATTATCATGATTTCCCTAAGTAGAGTCTTCATGCCTCTTATTCAATGATCATTAAGTAACATAGCAACAAAAAATACTACAACTACTTGCAAAACCCTGATGTGACGAATAGAATAGTCGCTACCAAGGATTTTCCTTTGTCACAAAATCAAAACCATATCCCATACCAACATGACTCCACTTTCTAATGAAAAACTTTCCATTTCAAATGGCGCGGCCTGATAACATCCAATAAAGGTTGTGGCAAGAATAATAGAAGCATAAAATGGAATAAACAACCAAGGAGAGTAATTCAAACTCCACAAATTTATTATTTGCTTGCAAATCTTCAATGGTACTTGGAAAGATATCAGTTTTTCAGCTTAAACTCTTCAATCTTCAATCATTTAGCATATTTGTGAATCTTGTATGAATTCATCTCAATATTGGCTTGGAATAAATCTTTCTCTAAAACCAATTTTACCTTAGGGTTTTCATTCTAGGGTTTGAACTTGAGCAAAATACCCAAACTCTCCAATAGAAGATGTAATTGCCAAAAGATATGAATTTCCCCTTTGCAATTCCATTTTATACCACCTTTTAAAACATTCGAGCAATTATACTTTATTTCCCCCATAAAGTGACTTTTTATTTTTAATTCTCTTTTTGGACCTTGAAATATGTCACTTTAATATAAAATGTTCAAATTTATTAAAATAATTAATTAAATATAAGTTGCCCATAAAAATCAATGTTACAAGACTCAGACTTGCCTCAGATTCAACAAGCTGATTTTTGACTTGAACTGAACACCCAGACTTGGCAATTGGAAAAATCATGAAATATAGATATTTTTAATGATTTAAAACTTGTTTCATGCACCCTTTAATAAATAAAATTTAAAGACAATAAACTAATCAAATAGAAGATACTGTGACCATATACACATGTATACATTGATCACATGAGTATAATTTTTTTTTTTCAATTTTAGCTGAAGGAAACAACATTGTTAGATATATAAAATTATAAATATTGTCAAATGTATACGATTATGAAATCCATGGCATCAAAAGAAATATCAAAATTGAAAATATAAGTCTATGGCTTAAAGGAGTCTACATCATTTGTCTCAACATCACAAGTCTTACACTGACGTTTAAGATAGGTCTTGGATGATGATGCAACCATGATATTTGCCTATGTCTTAGTGACACCAACATCCAAGGGGTATCCTTGTGCTCTATCCTCCTCCTCTACCATGCCTATTGCCTTTGCCTCTCGATCCACTTGATCAACCCATGCAAGGTCCTCATCTCTAAACAAAAGATCGTCAACCTTGATGATCCAATCTGATAGTGGATCAACCTCCTTGTAAAATCCCCTCTTCGAGTGCATGTTATTTTTAACGATTATTCTCAGTTTGACATATATGACATTTTGTCAAACTGTTAACATTCTTTTAAACTGATCCACTTTTAGCTTTATTAAGTTGCAGGTTGCATACATTAAACTCAACAAATAACAGTGCCATTCATTGCTCCAATTTACATTATTAATTTATCTATCACAACATACCTGTTGTGACCTTTTTCACACATCACCCCATCAAGATGGGGACCCCCTAATTTTTGCTCCATTCTGGTCTTTTGGCTTTGGTTCGCTCTCTCTCTGGTCTCTAGTCCTTCCGGGGATGTCCCGTCGTTTGACCCAGGTTAAAGTATTGGTCAAGTCTGTGTAATTAGGGTTTTCATCCTTCAGGCTTATTAAAGGTCAAACTGAGTTATAAAATTGAAATCTAAGCTTAGAGCAGCAGTCAGAAGACTTCCAGCAGAGTCCCCCTAAATTTTCACTGTATTCCGGCAACTTACTATTTTAGTAAGTATTCAACTTGGGACTATTTTATTGAGATTTTGGAATTCTGTCAGTTCCACTGCATCCGGGTAACATCAAGCTGCCTACACGTAAATTTTGAGCCAGATTAGACGACTTGCTATTTTTGGCAGTTTAGGCTGTAAGAGTCAAATTAGGGTTTCTACATGAGCTTTTCAGATGCATGTCTGGAGAATCCTTCTGGGTTTTCCAAAACCTTCGCAGTGATGTAACATGCAAACCGAGACAACCACTTTCAGAGTTCAGCCTTCGGAGGCTATTTTTAGGGTTCGCATGCAGTGTTTTTCAACGCATGTCGGGTTTTTCTTCATGGGTTTTTCGAGAGCTTCGCAACGGTGTGACTTGCAAGCAGAGAAGATCGAGTTTTGAGGACTTACTATTTTTAGCCAGTACATGCATGCAGACCAGTTTTCTGGGTTTTTCTGGGTTTTTTGAGATCCCGCAGGCAATATGACATGCAAAACCATCCGGCAGTGGATGAGTCACTTTTCAGACAGTTTCTATTTTTAGCGGGTACACTCCGGCAGCCGCCCAACACTCCAGTCCAGCAAGCAGAACGACATGCAGAAGGAACGAAGTCAAACGGAGACCGTTCGGGATACATGCAAATCAAATTAGGGTTTCCACTTTTATAGGGGGTAAAATCCAAAAATAGCCGAAACAAAGTACCCCACCCATGTCCGCACACTTCAAGGTACCTGCTGGCAAAATTTGAGCAAAGTCGGAGAACTTACTATTTTTAGTAAGTTAGGGCACGGCTATAAATAGCAGGTCTGCACCCGAGGTTGGCATCAGAGTAACACTCAAGCTATCAAGATCAAGCGTTGCAACTTTCAGGCAAAGCGGAGCTACTAAAGTCAGAAAGTCAAACTTACTATAAATAGCAGGTGGCTATAAATAGCAGGTCAGGGCAGAGGACTGGCATAACAGGTTCACTAGGCAGAGAATATCATCTGATGAAATTTTCAGGCAAAACGGAGCCTTAGAGGTTGAAAATCAAGGGATTTGCTAAAAATAGCACAACTTGCTAAAAATAGAATGCAAGAGCAGGGGCAGGCAGAGGCTTGAAAATTGTCTAAGGCAGAAATAAAAGTAGCCCCTTCCAAATGCGCCCACCTAGCAAAACAGAAGCATGGCCTAGCATTTGCGCCCAAGGAGAGGTGAGGGAGTTTGAGAAAAATGAAAAACACCTAAGGCTTAAAACAGAAGCTCATACCTCAAAATGCGCCCTCAAGGAAGGAGAGAGGTGAAAAGTTTCTAAGGCGTGGAAAGTGAAAGCTCACCTAGTAAAATGCGCCCACCTCAAGGATTGAAGCCTTGAAAAGTTTCTAAGGCAAAAACAAAAGCTCACCTAGTAAAATGCGCCCACCTCAAGGATTGAAGCCTTGAAAAGTTTCTAAGGCAAAAACAAAAGCTCACCTAGTAAAATGCGCCCTCAAGGAAGGAGATGGCCGAAATTTTCCTAAGGCATGAAGTGAAAGTAGAGAGGTCAAAATGCGCCCAAGGCAAGATAAAGTGGCTAGGACTTGGAGAAAATTTCCTAAGGCAACAAAACAGAAGTAGACCCATGTAAATTCGCCCTCACCAAGGTGTAAAGTGAGATGGCCGAAATTTTCCTAAGAAAATGAAGTGAAAGTAGGGAGGTCAAAATGCGCCCTCAAAGGAAAATGAAAGCTTGGCCTAGCATTTGCGCCCATGATGAAGAGGAGATGGCCGAAATTTTCCTAAGGCATGAAGTGAAAGTAGGGAGGTCAAAATGCGCCCTCAAGAAGATACATGGCTTGAAGAAATTCTAAGTGGTAAAAGTAAAACCAGACACACCCATATGCGCCCTCAAGAAGATAAAGTGGCTAGGACTTGAAAAAAACGTCTAAGGCATGGAAAATGGGAGCTTGACCCTCTAAATGCGCCCATGAAGAGGATGAGTTAGAAGGGGTTTTAAGTGTGAGAAATATAAAAAGTTAACCCTATGAAATACGCCCTTGAAGAGGGATTTAAATTTTAATTCATAAGGCATGGAGATTTTTTTTTTTCAGAGGAAAAAACTATACCAAGGGAAATATACGCCTATGGTAGAGAAAGTGTTAGAAATTTTTTTCTAAGTGATATAACACTTCACTAGGGAAAAATACGCCCTTGGCATGGAAGGATGATTTGATGAGTTTTAAAATTTTCCAAAGGTAGTTGAAAGTCGACGAATATTTTTCAAGGGGGAAGATTTGATATCGATGAATATTTTCCATGGGTCAAGTGAAAATCAAATGAACCCGTTTAAAAGGCACCCATGAGTTGGGAAATTTTAAAATTAATTTCCTAAGGGAAATTTTAATATTCTCAGAGGAAACTCGTTTTGACTAGATTATTTTCCTGACAGAAGTTAAATCTCAAAGGACGAATTATTTCGAGCACGCAAACAATTTTTAATCGCCCGGAGTTGAACATTTTAATGAGAGAATTTAAAATGTCTAAGGCAAATTTTATGAAATCGAGGATTTAAATGACAGACATTTTAAAAAGTTGGAAATATATTTACAACTCCCACGAATTTTTTCGAGTTGAATTTATTTAAACACTGCGAGATTTTAAAATGGAATTTTAAATCCAGTCAAGTGATTGTTTTTCTCGCGAGTTGTTTAAATCGCCAAGAGTTAACTGGCAGACTAAGAGGAAGGATTCGAATTTTTACAAGGAAGGAATCATTATTAATGGCAACTGCCATAATGACCGGCTGACGACTAGCCCACTACTGTGCTTGAATTAGAAGATTCCGAACGAAGAGAGTGGAAAATTGATGAAGGTGCTAAAAATAGCCCCAGCACTACTTAGCAGGATTCTCCGGGAAAAGTTATTTAAACAATCTCTTCTTTCATTTCTCCTCACATTGTTTCGAAGTTGAAGTTGCTGAAGAAGTTCTGGAGAGATTGAAATATTTTCCAAGTGGTTGAGGAGAGAAGTTCTGTGAGATTTTATTTTTATTTCGGAGTGTTGAGTTGCTGAAAGTGCGAAGTGCTGGAGAAATCTTCATTTGCCGAGACTCTTTCTTTCAAAGAGCTGAAGGTGTGTTGCTGCAACTTCGAAGTTGAAGGTTGAAGTTATTTTCCGAAGTTGCTGGAGAATTTAATTCTCAAAGAGCTGAAAGTGGAGTCGCTGCAGATTTGCAAAGTTGTAGAGGGTTTCTTTTCTCTAGGGATCTTTATTTTCACGCTACTGAAAGTCGAAGTCTTGAAGAAGTTTAAACGTTGAGAAGTTGAGGAAGTCGAAATTTCATATTACTGGCAACTCTTTATTCATCTAACTGCTGAAGTTGACAAAGTGAAGTCAAGGTTCGAACTATTTGTGCTGGAGAAATTAGCTACATTGCTGAAAGTTATTAGCTTGCTGCGTTTTTTTTCTTCACCAATCAGAAGTGCAGTTGCTGAGAGTTGTCTCTAAACTCAGAGATTTTTATACAGTACGAGGTTTGGAGTTAGAAATTTATGCTGAGAAATTTTATTTTCAAAGCTAACTCCGTATTCGCAGCCATCTCGGGAATTGTTTTATTTTATTAATCTGCAGCCTAGCTTATTCTTCTATTTTATTTTGCGGATGGCTGGCGCAAAGGATGTTGCAGGAACAAAGCGGAAGCATGACGGCGCAAACTGACGAGGCAAAATTTGGCTCATCGACGAGCCCGATGATTAAAAGGCTCGCTAAGCCATTTCTCCCAAAGTCAACAATAGTTTCAAAGTTGGCAGGATTAAATGACACCAACCTTGGTTCATTTAATCTAAATGCACTCAAATCGAGGATGTTCGGGCTAGGGGGCCATCAACCATCAGTCACGACACATAATATAATGAAGAGTGGAATCTACGCAGCTGCTAGTTTTCCGCCAGCAATTCAGTGTCCAGAGCTAATTATGGAGTGCGCCAATCACTACAAGCCAGAACGTAGGACGATTGTCTCTCTGGATGGTAAACTGCTCGCCAACTTCACACCGGATGCCATCGGAGGGGCATTTGGGATTCCAACTGCTGAGGAGATGTTATACAGAACAAATAAGAGGGCAGACAAGATGTACTCTTCCTCTTTCGAAAGAGTCACTGCAGTCATCAACAGAGTTTGGATGCAGAAGCCGAGGCCACCCCGCACTAAGCTCCCAAAGCAGATAATTGCCGAGGGCGTGAAACAAGACTACTGTGATTTGATAATGATGTTGAGCCGGGTGAATGGGAGTGCACAGGCTTACATTTTCGAGCCTTGGATGTTCTACTTCATCGAGATCATCTTGGAAGGAAAAGAGTGTGTCGATTGGGCTAGGATGATTAACAACCACATCGATGAGCAATTCAGGAGCTTGAAGGTGACGAAGACTTTCTACATGAGCTCATATGTAATTTACATGTTGGCCAGAATGACTAAGTACAGAGGGATTTCGTACAAGGAGCCAAT